>OY728131.1:1730643120-1731268120 GCA_963277665.1 Viscum album | reverse complement strand
TAGGGTGGTAGGGTCAACTTATTCATTACATTGAAATTGAACTAAATTTTTTTCTAATATTTTACCATTCACATATAAATTGATTTACATATCTCACATATAAACCTACATAAAGGAATTATATGGAACTTTTATTATGTAGGTAATAACATGAAATTTTTTAAATATCATCCCTTTTAAAATTATTTACATGGAGATTGTATAATAATACAATTTTTATATCGTGCTTGTTTTTCAGAATCTATATGTTTTATTCTTCAATTTTATAATTTTTAGTTTTTCTTTAATTCATTACCTTCTTATAAATAAAAAAAATATTTATTTTTGGTCATTTATTCCTTTATATAAATAATTTCAATTAAAATTCTCAAACTATCACTTTGAGGAGGGTATAGATGATCAAATATATTGATGCAATCTAATTCCAATGAATCTACTAGAGGTACTTACTTCTCTTAGATATTATTGTAGTGGGTCTATAAAACTAACCATTGTTAGAGATGTTTCTTATATATGGGTTTAGGTTATTGAGTGACACTCATATCACTCGTCCTTTGGATATCCAAAACTAACAAATACATTTGATCAAACATCACCATGATCTTAAATTAGCACACATATCTATATATAGAAGTATAATCAAATATATTGATTTAACAAATGGGTATGTTCTTATTTATACCCCTTTAACCTCAAAGGAGGGATCCCATATTCCAAAAACAGAGGTCCAAATATACCAATCCTTTCTAGGAAGAGAAAAAATTGACCAAAGATTGAGGTATTCAAGTTTGGACCTTGAACTTGGAGGTTTCTTTGGCATGAAATGGGCATGAAACTTCTAGGTGCATAGAATCTATGTATAGTTTAAAATTGAAGTTAAGGTGTTATAATTATAAAAACTTGTTTGGTTATTATAATCCTTTTCTCATTGGATTAAGGAAATCATTCTAGGACTAAAAAGTCGGTGGAACAAAGACACAATGATATTTCATTTGTCACACAATGAGGTTGGGATAAGACTCATGGATATGCCTATTGTTAATGGGGATCCAATTATAAGGGATATATATGAATATTACAAACTTATTCTATAGATTATGGCATAGAGTTTACTCCTTCACTCATAAGGGAGCTACTGTAATCTTAAAGGAACATTACTGAATATGGCCTTTATCCATGAGTTGATATTCCATTTCGCACATGATCTGAGATCTTAATCATCTGAAATATTTGGGGGCATAGACAAGGTGTCCATGGAGTTTTCTAACCCAAATAAGCCATGAGACACCTAGTTATTATTGTTAAATGTTATAGGAAGGACAATATAATGAGTGGGGTTGTAAGACTATACCTAAGATCAACCTATTGGTCATCATGGTATAATTAATATCTGTGTTCAAATATGGGTGTCTCATCATTATACATGAGTCACACAATGGAGTATGGATTGGAACCTTCATAGTCATGTTAAAAATAATGATTGGGAATAATATAAACTTAGTTGTGTTGATGTTAACCTTATTGAATTAAAATTTCCTACATATTTCAGGGGTAAGGATCTATTTAGAATCATCAGACAATTTTGTGTTCCTTTGGGATGGATTTTAGTTCACTTAGGAGGTTAAAATTCATAAATAAAAAATAACTTCCCAGTTATCAGTTCAGTACATATTTCTAAATAATTATTGGGGTTGATATACTCTAACTTGGAGGAAAAGATATATCCAACATGGTAAACATTCACAATTGCTTTATCTTCAAACAATATAGTTCTTTGAATGGTATAATTAATTATATTTATACTAGAATACATGAGGAGTGGTCTTTACTTATTTCTATATGACAGGGTGTGATAGTATCCAATATCAATGGAAAAACCATTTACCACACAGGTTTTTCAAGAAATTCCATTGCATATAAAAGAAATGTACTTATCCTCTTATAATCATCAAAGTTAAGAAAAATCTTATTATTGTGTAATAATTTGGATGGTGCTTGCATAGGAGGAAACATATATAAAAATCACTTTCTCAATGAGTGATATTATCATTGGATTGTCAACTGGCTACATCTAAACATAGATTAGGTCATACCATGGTATCTTGTTGGAATATTTTATACTCAATGTCAAGGGTCCACAAATGAATGTAAGTTTAGAGCCGTATTAGTAACCCGTGGAGGTATAGAGACAACATAAGAGGCTCATGATGAGAAATCCACTAGTGATCAAGATACCTAAGAAGTGGTTGAGGCATATAGAACCCTATTCCTCTACAATTAGGGTAGATCCTCTTCCACCATCATTGCATACACTCATTTTCCTAATGAATGAAGTGAATGACATTCTTGGAGAATCATTTATTATATGAAGGGGATATAGTATGATCTACATGTAGAGAACGTTATGTGGGTAGTGCATGGATATATCACTACTCCCATAAATATTACTTATGAAAATCATTATAATGAGGTTTATGATTATATCAAGGAGTTTAATTCTTTAGACACTTGGTTGAGGTTTAATACTTTTATTTCCCCAATGTTCTCAGACTAATGGACCCACTAGTACACATAAAGGGGTTTTTTAGGTCAGGTTTTAAGGTTTAACATTGGTTAAAAAAATATCTTAAAAATTGATGTTATAAATACTTTTCCAACCTTATTTATTTTAACAGATATTTAACACAAGTTTTAACGCAAGTTCATTTAAAAAATGACATTAATAAAACCTTAATATTATTAATGGATGATGGATTTTCAACATTATTATAATAAAAAATTCTAAAAATTATTTTCAACATCCATTATTAAATAAAAAATGTTGAAATAACTTTTTAAAAAAAAATTTACATGAAACCAGTATCCCATTGGCAGAAGTTGTAGCAAAAACAAAAAATAGGACAAATAGCATCAAAAAAATCATGACCAAAATAAATAATTTACTTCAAAACTTTCTTAAAATTATAAAAAGTTTACACTTTGAACTTAAACTTTAAAATCTATATTACAAAATTAATTTGAATCCGACCTTTAAAATATTCCTCCCATATTTCTTAAAAATGATCAAACTATTATTTTTTTAATCATGGGGGTCATCAAACATCTAAAAAATAGAAATGAATATATATTTAACATATATATTTTTATATAATGTTAAGATAAATAAAAAAGGTTATAATAAAATATAACCTTGTGGAATATTATAATTTTTTTGGATGAAATTATTTCAAACATATATCTCATAAAATAATATGAACGTTTTGTTTCTCCTTATTGATGATGATTTTTTTAAATTATTTTTTCAATTGAAAATAAAATACGATGTATATATAAAATTATAGAAATTGTAAATGAATTTACCTTTCTTTCAAACATTTTATATTTTTTCATGCTTTCCTGTTGACACACTATGGTAATCATATTACATGATTGAAAATAAAATGTATGAAACAAAAGGGAAAGTCATTATAAAAATTAATTACACATATAATAAAGCCTACATATCTAAAATTTATTTTAAGTTTTATTACAGGTCTCTATATAAGGAACATAACCAAAAAAGTGTATTCTATTTTGGATAAAAATAACAAACATACAATGGAAACTAATATAAAAAAAATATAATTTTAGTGAATTTAAAATTAATATAAAATTAAATAAATTTATGTTTCATACCTATCAAGATGAGGAAGCAGCTTACATTAAATTTAACCATTCATTAATATTTAAGAAATATATGTTTTTATTTAAGTATCATTCATGATCCTCACCTATAGATTAATAAATTAGGTTTCCATGAAAATATAAACTAATTCCATGTAATTATTTAATTTTTTTATAACAATACCGAATAAAAAAAATTATAATTTTAGATAAATCAAATTGAAATCACTATATGAAATTTTATAATTGACATACATGACATATATTTGAAGCATTGTGCAGCTTTACATATTTTAAGTAACAATATCAATGATATATATCCTAAAACTCATTATAATAATAATGTGTCAAAATATTAAGTCCTCTTTATGAGGTTCATAAGAATCCAAAAACTGAGATTCATTTCTTTATAATTTAGAAAGCATAATTGTATCCAAATTCAATGTGTCCTCAACTTGTTTTCACTTACCATACAAATATTCCTTTACCTTTGATATATTCTTATATATATATTATTTATTAAGATATTTAAATTAATTTAACACTAATATTAAATAATTTTTGTAATATAAATATATGTCAATGGTAATATGTTGAACAAGTCAAGATTACTCTGATAAAAAATGTTCAACACTGTGTCAAACTATAAAAACCTCACCTTTAGGGAATGGTACTCTAGGTGATACATATAAAATATGTATTACCATTACCCTAATCAATTCCGTCTCCATATATTGATGATACCAAATATCTCTAATATAATATATCATATCATATCCTATAATATGATATTTGGGGGTCCGTAACATATAAGTCACAGTAGATGGGAAGATGAGTATGATATGTAGAAGTGCGGTATACAAGTGGAGGTGGAGAAGTGGGACCTATAGTTTGGGGTTAAAGAGTGAGATATAAAACTGGAGGTGGAGAAGTGGGATATGTATCCTGAAACTATTTTTTCATGTTAGTAAACATCAACTATACTAAAAAATTGATCTTTTCCTCCACTATTTCTTTGATCCTATTCTTCATCGTCTAACCCTATCCTAAACCTTAGCTTCTAAATCCTCCATTTTTCCTTTATGTACATCCTCCCTTGAGGATGTTCAATAATGACCTAACAATTTTTTAATTGAAACAACCACCTTCTATCCTTGTATACAACCTATTTATTAAGGGTTTTCTAATTTCATAGTTAAATTATCCTTCCTACACTCATGAATGAAGGACCCTTGTGTAGTTTACTCATGGGATTTTTTTATAGTCTATTTATTTAATTTTCTAGGGAATTTAAAAATATAAAGAGTTTAAAAATTATTTGAATAATTTATATGACTTAAATAAATCATAATAATCATTTTAGTTATATCCCTCAATTCTTTAGTATGATATATCACCATTTTGGTCATATATGCAATCTTTTATTTTTAATGTCTAGGTCATGGGGAAGGAGGGTCAATCTATGTTGATCCTGAAGACTCATCTCTTAGTTTTTGAAGTTTTAAGGTCATCCTTTTCTCTTCCAATAATGAATACCATCCATGAGATAAATTATGAGGTTACATGTTTCTTTTTTTGATCTACTAACAAGATCTTCTCAGTGCTTATTAATTGTGGGAAACAATAATTAAGATGATCATTATAGTGATAAAAAAACTTCAAAAAAATGACAATGCACTTACAAAAAATGAAAGTTTCCATATATTTTAAATTAATTTCTTCCATGTTTCTAAATATATAAAGAGATATATATGAAATGAATTTTTATTCTATATTGAACCAAAAATGAAACCATTCATTACTTTTTTTTATAATCCATTGATTTCTTATAAAAAATAGAGAAAAATTTCTTATTAAATTATTTAGTGTCAGGTATATCATATTTTATCTAATGAATAGAAAAAAAAGTTATTAGTAAAAACATATATTGATAAGAAAAATAATAATAAACTAACTTACCAAAATTGTATTCCACAACTGATCTAGTCTAATCTTATAGAATTTTATCTAATTAAAAATAAAAATTATGGTTTTTTATTGAGCTTTAATTTCCAAAAAACAACTACATTGGGTCAAATTTAGACCCGTGGGATTACGATTATCATCAAATTGAAAAAATATCCTATGTTACTGGCTTTAAGAAACTAAAAATTTAGGTAAACATGTGAAACCATGTCTACTTACCCTTGAAACATTCTTTATTTGTATGGTAGTAGAAGAAACTTATACAATAGGATAGGGACCCTCATCAGTGGTATGTGTAGGGTCCTCAATGGAGGGCCGAGTTGAACCAAAAGTATGATCTTACATTATCTTATAAATTAAATTAAGAAAAAATTAGTAAAATAATCCAATAGTTTCATATAAATATATAAATAAATTTACAAAATATCCAATAAAAACAAAATTAATATAAACTATTTCTAAGATAAATATAAATTGAAAAAATGTAATAGTTTATAAGTTATTTTATCTCAATAATCAACACAAATAGAAGGATCTTGGTAATTATTGTGTCATTAATTCATATATCAGTAATTGTAATTTCATTAATCATAGTATTTTCATTAATAATAATTGATTATTTTCTCATTATATTTATAATTCCTAATATTAAGTTATTATATGGTTTGTTTGAAAATGTGATAAATGAAATAAGAAATTATTTTCAATTGAAAAAAACTCATTTAATCATTATTTTATCTTTAATTTTTGACTCATTCATGGTTTATTTTTATATTTTACAAATTATTAGAGATTAATTATCCTTTATTTTCGATAAAAAAGAACCACATGAACAATTTTTTTTATCAATTTGTACTTGTTATGCAATTCAAAAATAATATTAATGATTAAAAAATAATTTTGATCAAATATAATATTTATTAATTTGTACTCTATTTTTAATTGAACATTAAATAAAATTATATAAAAATTATATACGACTTAAGTAATTTTTTTTAGAAATATTATATCTAACATTTTGAAAAAATGGAAAAGTAAAACAACATATAAATATAGGTTACCTGTAATATCAAGAGATTTCTAAAGGATTGTTTCCAATAATTTATCCTCATTATAATTCCATATTTCATAGCCATGTCTTGGAAGTTGTCATCAATATCCTCTTATAATTTATCCATGGAAGTAGGGATCTCACATGATTTATCATCACCATCATGTTTTTCATCAGTAAAAGTCTATTTTCTTCTTTCAAAAATGATATACCATTGGAAATTTGTAGTATCATGAACATTAAAAATTTGTTTCATATGTGTTTTAATTATAAAAGGTTCATTAATATATTCAAATCTATTTAGATTTACCAGTTTCATACCGAATTCATCGTGATTAACACTATTTTTATAAACAACCAATTTATTGTAAAACACAGTAAATCAAAATTTAATGAAATAAATATCCCATATTTTTTAATAACTTTATAATATGAACCTGATAAAGAGATAGTGTTTTTTGTCTTTTTTACTCGAAAAAAGTTTTTCTTTAGCAAAAAATAATTAATTCACATTCTGAACTGTACTTCAATTTTGCTGATATTTAGTAGAAAATATATAGTCATTAATGTCATACCTAGACCATGTTATCACATTTAAACTTATTCCACCCACTAACCATTTTAATGTTTTTTATGCATCTAATCTACCAAGAAGGGTATCTCTAAACCATAGTAAAAATGTTTTTTTATTCTCATTCAATACCCATATATTGTTCTTATTTGGAAAACACTATTTTAACACATTAATATGTAATTTTATATATGTATTAGAATCATCTATGTTACTTAAGATATATAAATGTACATTATTTATTTTTTCACCTATCAATGATTTAATTTTGAAGCCATAGATCCCCTTTCCCCCAAAATTGACTCCATTATAGAGAGAGTTAGGCAAACTGATGTGCTCTACTACAAACAAGTACAAAACATTATGACCTATTTTGAAATATAATTCTAAACAAATTTGGACTTCTGGTCGATGTGGATTATTAACATACCACTTTAATATATTCTTATACATTTCAAAAGGACACACCTAAAATAGATATACAGGATCACACAACTTAATTTCTCGTACTAAATAAACCATTAAATGAACCATTATAACAAAAAATATGGTGGAAAGAAAATTTCATGTTAACAAAGTATACATATAGCCTAATTCTAATTTTTTTGAATGAATTAAAATATATCAATTTATTACACATGGAAGTGAACAAATAACACAGCTTCATGATATTTATTTAGGCATGGATGATTAGTATTCCATGCAATTCAACTAGTAAGAGATGGTGCATCATAACATGATAGTTATGAGATTTCATTCTAGTTAACTTCAAATATTTCATTGATACAAAATATATTACATTTTAAGAATAAAACTAAGGAACTTTGATACCATGTAGAAACTTCCAAAAAATGATTTTATCAATATTTCATAATATATAACAAGTGTGATTCAAGTATGTTTGTTTTCCTTTAAGAGTGGGATCTAAAGCCAAATGTATTCAAATTGACATTAAATCCAATATTTAATTCAAACCATCCTTTAAATTTTCTTTAATATCTAAAAATTTTCCAATCAAAATACCATAGATATTATTCTCAATATTATTTGAAAAAATTTTATCTTTTATCTAATGAGATATACAATATTGAATCCCAAAAAGTATTGATCATTTCTCCCAAATAGTTTTTTAGTACATGTTCTTTGTGTCTTTTCAAATGTGACATTAATGTTTCTCACTCTTTCAAAATATTGATCATTTGATAATGGATTTGGAGTGATATCAAATTATTGTAAGCCATTTAATTCTTTTTTTAATATTTTATAAAAATAATTTATATAAAAAATCATTAGTGAACCACGTACACCATTTTAATCCCATGTTTTAGATGAAAAATGAATTACCTTATTCACAATTTTGACAACATTTTTAGACCCTAACACTATATCCAAATAAATTTACATATGTTGGGTAGTCAATTATGGTAAATATAGGAATTAAATTCAATTGAAAATATTACTTTTTATAAGAATTATAAACTTTTATACCTTCCACCAATAAGTGTTTCAAATCATCAATTAATGGTGAAAAATAAACATCAATATCATTTACAGGTTGATTTGTTCTAGAAATCATTAAAATCAACCTGATATATTTCTATATCATACATAAATATAGAGATAAGTTGTAAATTACCAAAAAAATATCCATAAACTATGTTTGATTATAAGGTATTGATATGAATTCATTCTATACATGCACAACCTAAGTGTGATATTTCTAACTTTATTTCCAAATTTAAGAAATTATAGATCAATTATATTCCATTTTGGAAAATTAGTTGGATGATATAATTTTCCATTAGATATTCACTCATATACATTACATATTAACCTTTTTATTATTATTTTAATTTGTATATAAACATTTTAAATGTGTAATTATTATAAGATACCAAATTTCCTTAGCATGAGTTTTGGTACTTGAAATAATAAATAAATCATGTTTAGATTTTCCTTTGAACTTATATCATGATGTAATAAATTTAAGGCACTATGAAAGACCTTCATTTTCCTTCCAATATAATACAAAATGATTTCATAATAAATATATCTTTTTGTACCCCTATCCGAATAGGCATAATATATATATTTTATTATAACTTGAATATAAAAGAACATTTTCCTTAAGAAGTATGTATTTAAATAGTTATTGTACTTATATAAAACACTTTTCACAATATGCATTTTTAGATTTCAAGTTCATCAATACTAACACTATTGATAAATCAATGAATTTCATATAACCTGGATAAAATGGTTTTTCAGAATCACCATTTAAGATCTCAATCAGTGGTGTTTTCTCAAATTTCTCTAATTCAATATCATGAATCATTTTATTAATTTAACTAAAGATTTCATTTTTAAAATCACCTTCATCATTATATATTTATTATTTCTATATTTCACCATGATAAATCTAAGGGTAATAATTTTGAATAAAACCACATAAAATTAAATGATCATTGATATATCCATTTCATATATTTCTCATGTTGAAACATTTGAAGCATGAATTGGTTATTGTTTGGAACATTTCATTTGTAAAATTAATAAAAACATAAACCCCTTCCTCATATTCATCACTTGTTTGACATGTAGTAATCCAATTATGACCCATTATCACCTATGAAAATTTTTGTGTATTAAAAATAAGTTACTGCATTTCGAGATGTAAATTCAAATTTTCTTTTATAAATAATAATAGAAATAAAAATTCAATCCTTTACTTTTATCATCATTATTAATTATGTAGTCAAATATTACAATAACTAATATTTTTTTAAAATAAAAAATTTAAATAAAAAGACTCAATATAATATAAATGAATGTTTAAAAAACAATTAAAATTTAAGACACATAATAATAACCTATAAAGATAATAATGATTTTTTATATTAATAAAATATATAGTTTGAGCGTAGAATTTTTGTATACAAAGGGAAACATTAAACACCCACACATTAAATCACATCTAAATACAGAAAAGAATGATAAAAACTATAATCTATTGAATATTTCAATTATTGTTGATTATAACAATATACTACTTTAAAATTACTTAATTTAGGTATAGTCATGAACAACAAAAAAATAAACTTATCAGACCACATATAAACATTGAACAACCGACAAAGACATATAATTATTTTTAAAAATTATGATTATATTATATTTTCAACTACACGAATAAAACTAATTCTAGAACATAACTAAAAAAATATGAACTTTAATAAAGTGTTCCATTAAAATTATAAATTTCTTTATTTCCCTTATGAAAAAATTATCAAACCAAGTATATTCTTATTAAATATAACTATTTGGGATCAAATAAACATTTCTCATAAAAATGTATCTTAATTGAAATATATGAAACCAAAAATTATCTCTTGTTTTTATTTACTAATAATTCATACATCATGAAACATATTCTATAATCTATTTCTTTTTTCCTAATAAAAAAAAATGATTTTAAGGTCCTGATACTTCTTTTAATATCCAATAAAACTCATATAATCATCATATTGAACAATTTTTTCTACAAAAAACCAATTCCTCCAATTATACATATTATAAAAAGTTAGTAAATATAAATTTTATGAAGGATAGTTATTTTCATAGGATCTCAGTTTTCTAAATGAAAATTCCACCACTTTTATTCCCTGTATTTGAGAAAATTCTATGGATTAATTATATACATCATAATATAATTCACAAGTAACCTATATGAAATAATAATGCCAATAATAAATTGAACAATTATTCTATCACTCATAGTAGTAGTAAAAACTATTAAAAAAATATAAACAATTAAACCATGAATAAAAATACAATTGAGGTTCGAGGATGAAAAAAATGAAATATGAATAAATCATTAAGAGGAATAAAACTGTGGTTGATGATGGATGAGGGAGAACAATGAGGGATAACAGTGGTGGATGATGATGGATGATGGTGGATGATGGCAGCTGAGGTTATACGATGGATGTGGTATATATGAACAAAGGTTTGGGTAACTCTAGGAGGGAAAACAAAATCATAAAGTTAACAATAGTGAATCAAAAAATGGGATCCTATCATTTCAATAAAATTTTAAAGGTTTTTAATGTTGGTTATTTGATAACCAACCTCAAAAGAAAAATTTCACCATTTTCAACATTAGTTACAAAATAAAAAATATTAAAAACCTTTTTCTTGTTGGTTTTATATAATTGATTTGAAAAAAACATCATCAAAATTTCATCTTTCACTAGTGGCCTCAAATTGGGTATGTATTATGATGATGATAAATAATATGTAGTGGAGGGGTGATGATAAATTCCCCCTTGAAACAAGGGATACAACCGAAAAAGAATAAACTAAGTGAAGTTATTCTCTTACATATATAACATGAGTCTTGTTTTCACTTTGTATGTTATGATCAATATCATTATAGAACCTCATTCCTTTCACTTTATAGAAGTACGAAGAAATTAACCTAACTGTATAATCATCAGAGTATTCACTAGGGGGAATATTTATCTGTTCAGAGACTAGCATGAGTAACAGGGTTGAAGAAACCCCTTTACCCATTTGAATGGTTTAGCTAATAGATAATGTTTTTGATCTTTTCATTGCATTCCTAGTGAAATCATCAATTAGTATACACATGGTTCCGTCAATGGAAAATTTCAACCACTGAAAATAGGAAATGAGGTTGGGGCATCTCCATTTTACATGAATGGAAGGTAAATCTTAATCCCATAATATTGAATTTTATTAACTTTTTTAACACATAAATTTATTTAGATATAGAAGTAAGGAACTCAAGATAGAAACTATCAACTATTAAATATCTATTAGTTCATTCCTATATAGGGGAGTCATTGGGTGTAATGAATACCAGTAATATCCTTCAATGGTCGGGGATGGACCAATATTTAAACATGCTGGTTGGTTTAATAATTTTACTTGGCCCAACAGATGATATCAAGGTCAATGTTGGTGTTTTTTGGACCTTAAGAGTTTGAAATAACTACATGATGTGTATATGTAGAGTCAATTATATCATATTTATGTTTGTGTAGATAATATTTGTCACACATGGATTTTATTCCTTCACACCGACATATCATTTGGCTCTTAGTTTTTCTTTCAAGTTCCTAGTGTTCCAGATTTAAATTTTATGTTTTGGAGGTTTTGGGTACTGCTATTTAGACCTATTCTTAGTTAACATGAATATTATGAGGAGTGGGTGTCTTGGAAAATGAGTTTTTAACACTCTTATTGGCACCTTTTTATACGGTATATTTTTTGGTTGGTTTATCCCCTTAAGTTAGATGAGTTTTGGGGTGAAAATGGTAATTTTTGGGGACTTCTTCAAGGTCTCAGAGTTAGGGTACAAAGTTTGTTTAACACTAAAATAATTTTTTATGGGGTCACATTATTTACACACTATTTAAAAAACCATTCATCCAAAGTTTACATCCAATCCATCACTATAAAGTGGCATATTTCATGGTTTATGCACGGTTCGTCAAACCGTGTGAGCTATGCATGCAACCCACTCGAGGAAGTGTATTTTGGGATTCTCTTCTTGTTTTTAAGTGGGGTTTCTTCCCTTGGATACCCCACCCAAAATACCCATACTTGGACAGCTCCCATGGAGAATTTTTTCTCCTCCAAGCTCCTCCAAGGTGATTTTTATGTCGTTTCTTGATGACTCTTCACCTGGATTGAAAGGTTAGGGCTTCTCTCTCTCTTTATCGTTCCCTCTTATTCCATTTTACTCTTCTTCCCTAACTATATAAGCCATATTTGAAAATTTCATTATATAGGGTTGCTCTGTGGTTGGGGTTTTTGTCTTCTTAGGGATCCTTAAGGTTGCACCTAGCCCCCCTTAGGTGCGGTTGAGGTGCGTCTACTGTTTCACTATGTTTTATGGAAGGTTCTTCATGTGAGGTAGGTGGTTCCATGTGTAAAAATTCTTTAATGAATTTATGTTTATTTATTAACTTATTTATCATGTTTCACATATATTGTGTGTGGTGTGAAAACCAATTTTCACATCATTGATTAAGTGTTCAATTTTAAAGTTTCATTTTGACCTGGAATTGGGTGTTTTCATGTGTATTCCATGTTATATCCTTTGGGTTTATTTTATGATTATTGAAATTGAATTATTAAAAGATGTTAGGGATTTAAATTATGATTTGGTATGGTATTGTTTGGTGTTTGGACTTAAAAGTGGTTTTTAAATAAATTTTCTATGCAAAGCCTTGTCACACCTCTTGAAGATGTTTTATAAAATTTATATTGGGTTTAATGAACTACATTGAGGGTAAAAACATATTTGGGGAACTATTTTGTTTTTGTATTATTTTGAAATGGAGTTTTATGTGAAGATGGTATTTTATAACATGTGGAACTTGATTTAGCACAAATGGGAAACTAGGGTATCTTGGGGGGCGGACTAGGACTAATATACTAGTTATTAGGTAGTGGCCTCATCCCTATTTCACTTAGCAAGATTTACGATGAAAACACTAAATAAACTATATTGATGTTTGGTGACTACTAGGATATTGTAGTCTCCCCTCTTAGTGGATCATTCTTGATAAGGTTAGTGATTATGGTTACTTTTACACTGAGATATGATTTACCTAGGGCCCCATATCAAGCTAGTTCCTAGGGGTGTTTCAGTATCTAGTGATAATTGATTATATTGTACCTAACATATGCATATGGTGTTTTTGGATGATAATTTCAGCATCATGAGTGTTTTATTTAAAATTTTCCATTATTTAAAGTTACCCACTTGAAAACTATTTTCATTTAAAGTTGCGTCTCATAGAAATTGTTACTAGCATTTCGTGTTTATGAAAACTTGAAAGATTTTTGTCTTAAAATGTTTATAATATAAAATATTTTTGGGTGGCATCCTATTGAGATTAGGATCACACTCTACTTACACCTTTGGTGTAATTAGACTTGGTAATGCTTGATATAGGTAAGGGAAAGGTCCTTGGAGACGGAGGTTCATGATTCTAGCTTCCTTTATCGATGAGAAGTTGTGGAGATGGATTGATGAGGATTCCACCTTGCCATGTGGTGGTTTTTGAGTTGTACTTTCTGCTCCTTTTTAGTTGTGTCTCTCTTGGTTTATATTTAAAACTATGTAATTCAATTCTGATTTTTTTAAAGACTTGTTTGGTGAAAATTTTCAGAATCTTTTTATTTATTATTTTCGGTTATTTTTTGTTTATAAACGTAGGTAAATAGTTCCCATGATTTATTTTGTTACCCATTCACTTTTTTCCAACCCATGGGGATCAGAAAAACCCTTCGGTACTTTCTAGGGACTGGGTGAGATGGTGACCCAACATGGTTTGTGACAAAATGGTATCAAAGATGTCGGCTCTTTAGTGGACATTGAGTTTTGGAGCACCCATTATTACATGTGGATGTTAAGTTAGATGGAGTAGGCTTTTCGAGGATTGGGATTTAGGAATGGAAAGTACGTCATGAACCATTTATCATTATGAACGTTGGGTTACCATGGGATGTATAGGTTTGTTGGTGTCTTTTGTTCATGTGGATTGTTTGGTGTTAGGAAATGAAAAGGGAGTTGGAAAAGTGGTCATCATGATCTCATAGGGCCTATAAAGACTTGTGGATCCAGGGGATGGTCCAAAATAAGTCCTCATAATGGTGGAGTGATTGGCATATGGCCACCAACCATATGGCCAATTCAACCATCAGTACTTATTTCCCCTTACGTGTTGTTTTGGGTCTTCCTTGATTCAAAAAAATTATTTGGAAAAATCCTACATTGAAATTGTGAAAAGATGGGTTTAAAGTGGTTAAGACATTATTTTGGAAAGTGGGAAATGTATTTTCATAACTTAATTTAAAGAAGGATTAGAAAAATTGTTTTTTGTAAAATGTTTTTTATGGTGAAATGAAAATGGTTTAACAGGAGTGGATTTATATAACCAAAATATGGAGTTTATTGAAATTATTTGTTTTTAAAAATATATATTTTTTAAAATAGTTTTGGAATTCATTAAAAACATGAATAAATGAGTTTTTAGTCATATTATTCTTGACTAAATGAGGTTTTTGTAATTAGTTTAAATGTTTTGAAAGAGATGGATTGGTTTTATTGTGATTCATTCTTTCATTCTTGACATCTATTTCATTTTTTGTGTGGTTCATAATTAAATTTTCAATTTTTGGGTTGCTTCCTATTAGCACACGATCAATGAACATTTTTATAAAACCATGAAACTTAGTCCTAGTAGTCGTGTGTGATTTGGTGTGCTTCTGGTCAAGGGTGCATAGATTAAACACAGTTAGGAAAACCGTGCGGAAGGCTTGACGAAGGCGTGCAAAAATTTCTTCAATTTGGATAGAACCATGATGCACGATTGGAGCATGACTTCCCAAACCGTGCAACCAAACCATGTGAGTGACCATGTTCTCTATTAAGGGGTGTACAGTTGGAACATGGTTTAGTAAACCGTTTATCCTAACCATGGACAATGCCCATGTGTCTTAAAAATATGAAAACTTGGGGTTTATGGAAAATTATTGTTTAAAAGTAGATGTTTGTTTTGGAATTTTTTTAAATGAAAAGGAGTGGGTTTTCTAAAAATGATTTTTGATGAAATGGAATTTTTTGAATTGCTAAAAAATGTTTTGAATGAGATGAAAAATATTTTAGGATGGAAATTCATGGGATTTAGTTTTTGAGTATGATGCAATGGTTTGTAATGTGGAATTTTAAAATGGTTCCTTAATTAGTAGTTAATAAGTTTTTTGAAGGGTTTATAAATATTAAGATGTGAAGTGGGTTGGGATTGTGAAAAAATGGGTGGAATGTTTTGTTTTGGAAATAGAAAATGTTTTGTTTCAACCTTTAGTACATCCTTGAGTACTCACATGCATATATGTGTGAGGAAAGTGGATGGATAATGTTATTGGAGGATGAGTGCCCGGTATTGCATGGTTGATGGGTGCACAGAGTGGCACGAGAATGTGCATGTGAGTGAAAATATACAAAATACCATTGGTGAGTATGAAAATCCCCAAGGTTATTTTTTTTTGAAAAATTGCCTTTACGATGAAAATTGTGCTGGTTTTGTAAGGTAATTATCATTCGTCTTTTTTTTATACACTTTGGAAGTGTTTTTTATTTGGTGTACTTCCTTGTGATTCAAATTTTATGATTACGTTGTGTTTTGGGATTGATTTTTTTTGGTATTTTGGTCTTGAAGTAGTGTTTGGTGGGTCTCTATAAAGGTTTTGGGAATCCTTAAGTTGGTCTCCCTTTGCGTTAGTGTTTATTTTATGTGAGTTTTGTTCATGAGCTAGATTTAACAAAGATCACGGTTTTCTATTTATAATGTTTTTTCCTATAGGTGGTCTCCCATTAGAAATATTTCCAATTGATGAACATAAGGATTTAATTCTTGAGTTTCAAAAGTTAAATCAACCTCATCATATGATACCCCAGCCCATTTACTATAGTAGAGATCTGTTTGGGCTCAATTTAATGTGGCGTCCTACTTTAGTGTTTCTATTGGTTATAACAGTTGTTCTCAATGACGTTTTTTGTGTTTCTTTGGTTTCCTTGTTCATTATGTTCCTTGTTAGGAGTGAGAAAGATAAGTGTGTGCATCTTCTAAGTCCCTATTTAGGAAAATGGTTTTTTTGAGGAAGTGAGTTTCTTGGTGTGCCTTGATATTCTATTTTTTTCTTAGAGTGTTATGTGGATACTTTTGGCACCAAAATAAGGAGTTACAATTAGGTAATAACAACTCCTAACAGTGATGTAGTATATTCTTCATCCATCCGAGCTCCAGCTGTAGGTGTCAGAGTGAAGATGGTGCATATTCAGTAATCCCAGTGGTGTGGAAATTCTGCTTAAGTTTGTGCCTCCACCATTGCAGAGAGGTAGTTCTAGTCTTCTATTATGGGTTCTTGGTCACTGTGAATTTCCTTTGGTCACAAAGAGTGTGGTGGAATTACCCATAATGCAATTATTCTAAGTATGTCATCTAGAATGAAAATTTTCCAATTTGTTTCCTTTAGTGGGCCGACTGGGTGAATCAGGTGAGGTCTTGAGTGGTTAGTTGTTGGTTGTGGTTTTAGTGGTCCAATTATTGGCCCCCTTCCCTACCCTCCCTAAGTGGTGGGGTGTTTTGGTCCATGTAAAAGGTATTGGCTCTATCCCTTACACCTATGTTCAGGACTGGAGAGTTTGAATGCTTAGTCACATTCTTCTAGTCCTGGGTTGATCAGCCATTGTCAAGAAGTTATGGTTGGCCTATGTGGAAAGTCCTAGTTTTTATTCAAGTTGAATTTTAATGGTAGGGAGTCCGTTCGGACCTCCCCTCTTCTAGTGATCTATTTCTTTTTGGTCTCATTTTGATACAATTGAAGTGTCTTTCATTTGAGGTTGTTTGATTTTTAATTTTTCTTCTTAGTTTCTGTAAACTTTGGGATTTTTGGAGTGTGACCAATGGTTCTGTACGTGGTATAGTTGTGAAGGTTGAAGCTCTAATTTTCCGTTGATTATTAAGAAGTGGTTCCAGTTTTTTTTGTCTATTTTGGATAAGAGAAATAAGTTCTGTTTGACTGTTTTGGGATGTTTTTAGATCATGGAGTTGAATATTTGAGTTTTGAGAATCCTTAGTTGTTGATTGATCAGCTGGAAAAGGTTTTGGCTTTCTGGGGGTGGAATCATTAATGGTGGGGAGAATTTTAAAACCTGGATTTTTTGTTTTCTTTTTTTTGTACCAGCATATCATTTGTCTCTAAGTTTTTCTTCTGAGTTTCGGATGTTACAGATTTAAATTTTTTATTTTGGAGGTTTTGGGTGCTATTTTTTAGACGTATTCTTGGTTAGCGTGAAAGGTGTGAGGAGTAGGGGTCTTGGGAAATGAGTTTGTAACACTACTAGTGACACCTTTTTATAGGGTATATTTGTTAGTTGGTTTATCCCCTTGAGTTATATGAGTTTTGGGGTGAAAATAGTGATTTTTGGGGAATTCATCCAGGTAACATGGTTATGGTAAATAATTTTTTTAACCCAACAGTAAGTTTGTAGGGGGTCACATAGTTTTTCACACTATTTAACAAACCATGATGCCTAAGTGTACAACCCATCCAACACTATACAGTTGAAGATTTCATGGTTTACGCACATTTTTTCATACCATGTGTGCTAACCATGAAACCCACTTGGGAAAGGGTATTTTGGGCGTTTTCTCCTTCTTTTTAAGTGTGGTTTTTTCCCTTTGAAACCCCAGTTGAAATCCCATGACTTTGATTAATCCCATGGATCATTTTAGAACTTCCAATCTCCTCCAAGGGGATTTTTATGTGGTTTTTTGAGGATTCTTCACCCAGATCAGAAGCTTAGGAATTCTCTCTTTTATCCTTCTATTTTCTTCCATTTTCCTCTTCTTCCCTAACCCTAGAGGCCATTTTAGACGATTTTCATGGTTATGTTTGCTTGTTTTTGGGGGGGGGTTTTCCTTCTTAGGGATCCTTTAGGTAGAACCTCGCCTCCCATGGGTGTGGTTGAGGTGAGTTTGCAGTTTCACTATGTTTTCTATAAGGTTCTTCATGAGAGGTAGGTGGTTCCATGTGTAAAAATTCTTTGATGAAATTATATTTCTTGATTAAACTATATGGCATGTTTACCATATATTTTTGTGGTGAAAAAACAATTTTTGGAATCATTTATTAATTGTTTAATTTTAAAGTTTTATTTTGACATGGAATTGGGTGTTTTTATGTGTATTCCATGTGGTATCATTTGGGGTTATTTTATGATTCTTTAAATTGATTAATTAAATGGTGGTAGGGATTAAAATTTTGGTTTGGTGTGGTATTTTTGGGTGTTTGGCCTTAAAATAGGATTTTTAAATGAATTTTGTGTGCAAATCCCTATAACACCTCTTGATGTTGGTTTATAAAATTTTTATTGGGATTAATAAACTACATTGAGGGTGAATAACATGTTTGGGGTACTTTTTGGTCTGTTTATGATTTAGAAATTGTTATTTGATGTAAAAATGATATTTTATAACTTGTGGAACATTATTGATCACAAATGGGAAGCCCAAGTATCTAGGTGGGTGGACTAGGACTAGTATGCTAGTGATCTGATAGTGGCCTCATCCCTATTTAACATTGAAAGATTGATGATGAAAAAAATATCTAAACGATGATGATTTTTGGGGAGCACTTGTCTATTGGGGTCTCCCCTTATAGTGGCTAGTTCACAAGAAGGTTATTTCTTATTGTTAATTTTACTCCGAGATACGATATACCTAGGGACCCAAAACTAGCTAGTGTCTAGGGGTGTTCCCATGAATAGTGCTCATTGATTATATGTATCTACCATCATAATATGGTGTTTTTGGATGGTAATTTCTACAACATGTGTGTTCTATTTAAATTTTTTCATTATTTAAATTTTCCCACTTGAAAACTATTTTCATTTAATGTTGTGTCTCTTAGAAATTTTTACAATCATTTCCAATTTCTGAAAACAAGCAAGATTTCTGTCTTAAAATGTTTATCACAAGGAATATTTTTTGTTGGAATCCTATTGGTATTAGTCACGCACCCTACTTACACCTTTGGGTGTAGGACTTGGTAATTCTTGACAATGGTAATGGAAATCTCCTTAGAGACTGTAGTTCATGTTGTTAGCTTCCTTTCTCGACGAGGAGTTACAGAGATTGCTTGAGGGAGATTCCCCCTTACCATGTGGTGGTTTTTGAGTCATAATTGCTAATCCCTATTGGGTTTTGTTTAAAACTATTTAATTCAATTTTGAAATTTTTTCAAGACTTGTTTGGTGCAAATTTTCAAATTTGGTTTATTTATTATTGTTGGTTGTTTTATGTTTCTGAACTTAGGTAAATAATTTCCAAACCTTTATTTATGATACTTGGTCACTTTTTCAAACCTGTAGGGATTGGGAACTCCCTTCAGACCATGCAATGACCTGGGTCAGGTGCTTAATCAGATGGTGACCTAGCTTAGTACGTGACAATATTTTCATAACTCCTTGATTATGCTAATCAATGAATACTTTCATTTACATGAGAATCTCTATTTGGAATTATAAAATTCACATAATGGTAAGGATTAACCAATGAATATACAACACTAAAAAAGGACCCACAATTCCAAGAGTTTAAGTGTCTTCTAGATATCCAAAATAGGGTTAATCCAAAAAGGCTTTCTACTTGACCCTTTCAATAAAACCACAATATTAAAGGAAGTTATTCCTCTCATAATTGAAGGTAAGAATTTACATCCATATATTATCTAGATTTTTAGTTAACATATCCTTGATTGTAATTTCACTAACCCTTACTTAAACAAAAAAATGTTAAAAATTCCTATACTTTAGTGTCTCGGGCATCATAAATCATAGAGGAACAAAGTATTCTAGTGTCATTTCACTCAAGAGATATTGAAGAAGTTCCTTCATGGGTGATTCCATTCTAAATTATATATCAGTTCCCATGATGGAATAAAATTTAGTTCTTGAGTATGTTTCACTCCAATGAAGGATATAATAACAGGTTTGGGGGAACATTGGGAGGTTAATCCATGAGAACCCTCTTAGTGGGTTGGGTGGTCAATTATATCATCTTCAACACAAGTTCACCACTCTGGGTTATGGTGAGTTCAATTTCTATGAAATCCACATTAGTGTAAATGATATGATTTCCACATGAGAGTGAGTGGGAGAAATACAACTAGATCTTTCAATATTGGAATCCATGGATCACTTTATAAAACATTGGAAATTAATTATTCAAAAATAATCTCAATATGTAGTGATGATAGTGGAGCAGTATGCCATGTTATGGAAGGGTGGATGTTTGTAGACCTAATATATCAGGGGTTATACACCAATGAGAAAGTGTTTCAAGGATAATAAAAGTTGTTTTCTAAGCCCATAAAGAAAGAAAAATGTTATTTAAATGGTATAAGTACTATTCATTAATGAAGAGGAACATGTTGCAAGGTTGGATGAATTATTTCAAGACATTAGTGACTTAGATAAATAAATGATTCAAATTCAAGAGTAAATAGAGAATACATTAAAATATAATTATGACTTGATATATTGTCTATTCATTTTTTATAAAAAGTAAAGTATAGGTACTAAATTGTGGATGCGCTGGCCTTGTTTCTTAAGGAATGGAAAATTTTATCCTAAATTATTGATTATTTCCTATATTTTTTGTCACTTAAACTATATATACTTTAAAATTGATGAAAATTCATAAGGAGTAATAATATGGTAATTGAATCCACTTAAACATTAAACGGGGATGGGTTTGGTAAATCATAATATCAAAATACTCAAGTCAAATAATGAAAAGGTAATCAATCAGTCATTTGTAAGGCATGTTCTCCCAAATAAATATATGAAGTATGGATAATATATATATATATATATATATATATATCATCACAATAAATCACAATGAACTATTTTGATAAAATGTTGAAATTTGGTTCCCTCATTAACTTGTACTCTTCGATTGATATAGGTGGTATAAATACACCTTTAGCTTTCCATCACCACAATCTGAGATTATATCATCCATGTAAGAGGGGGAGAATGAATCAATATTATTGGAATCATGTTGGGGGTCTTTAATGAAATAATCAATTCCCAAGAGATAACAATTTCCCTGAAATTAAATCTTCACATTATTTTCATAGATCATTTGAACTAATGTGTTTGAGGAACTTAAGGATGATCTAAAATTTTCAGAGATATATAGACCTATCGAGCATGGAGTCACTTTTTCTTGGGTCATATGGGGGTCCCTAAGAGTTTTTTACTATTATTTTAGCCAAAAATATTTAATAATCAGGGAAAGATAAATGATTAGTGCAAAAGAAATTTTATTTTCCATAGGACTCTGGATGATTTCATTTCATGAATGTATTTCCCAATATTTTAATATATTTATTTTTTTATTTAATTGATGAATCTTGAAATTTTTTGAACCATTTAATTTGTTTTATATTTTATGGAAAGATACAACCATCATTTTAAAAAGGTATGAAAATATGAGTTCAACGACACATCGTGACGCGAGTGAAGTGAAGTGGTGTGACACCGAATTTTTTAGGATGCAATGGATGTGTGTAACTATAGTAGAAAGGTTACACATCATGTATTTCATTACATGATGTGATATTGAATATAATACAAGGCTTCTTAGGAAAAATCATGAAATAATACACTCTGTGAAAATCTATTAAACATCATGTTCACTATACATGACATGAAGATTCAAGACAGATAAAGATATGAAAAAGACACTATTTTAATGGATTACATATTGGGTAAAAATTTACATGACATGATAGATTCAGGAAAGATAAAAAAAAATATTCACATAGAAACGATATTTAATACTGGCACCGAGGGTTTAACTTGAAAAACATAAAAATCACCCCTCATATGCGTTGATGAGGGATAATCTTGGAGGGAGATGTGACACAAACAACTACCGAACTGAGGCACACAAACATGGAGCCCTACTACTACCAATTTTCTATACAATTTTGTTCATTATTTTCTATACCCTATCATGGATAGCATAGGGGGTTATTTCTTTATTCCAGGGAGTGCGTAATGAATGAAGATTGAATGTATGAGGTATTTTATTTTTTATTACAATTTATGTTGGTATTTAATGTTAGTTCTTCAATTCCATATCTAACCTGATTCTTCTTTCTTGACCATTTTGAATGGGGTTAATAAAGGGGTTTAATTTCATTCTTTCTTTGATTATGATCATTTCCCAAGTTGATTGAATGATTTTTTCTAACATGAGATCTAGGGTTTCGACTTCCTCCACAACCATTGGGTTTGTACTTTATCTATTTTAAATTTTATTTTGGGTTACCCATTATTTGTAATCTAAAGTACCTAACCATGATACATAGAGAACATAGTATGGAGGCCACTGACCATGAACATTAGATTCTCTAGGACTCGATTCTGACAACTTCATAATTGTTAATTAATTATATCAAACCTTTTTACCCCATGAACCCTGATCCATTTCTAGCCGACACCACTTTTATATTTTATTATACCACCTTATTCATCAATAATATTCCCCATTTTTAGATTTACTATCTTCAAGTTGTAATTAATTTAGGTCTCTATTATTTAATTAATGGTTTCTATAACCCTATATTTGTGGGATCGAACTCAGAATTTTATATCCCATGCTACCATGTAGTTTAGTGGTTTTTTTGTTTTGTGTTTATAAATTTTTATATTTGGTAACTCTATAGGAATTAGTGATGCCCCATGGGCTATAAACTCCCCTTGCGGGTTTTCAACCAGATAAGATTTATGTCATTTTATATTTCAAAACTTTCTGCTAGGATATAGAAGGTGTGGTCCTAGTAAGAAGTGTCTCAAATTTTTTCTAGGATTTCCTTTAGAAGTTTTCAACATGATGAGTACTATATATCTTTCCTTTGGCTGTTCAGGGGCTCACAATTTATATCATTATGAGCAATTTTTATGATCAAACAACTTTGGCCTAAATAAGGTTAATGATTAACATTATACAACATTGAAATAATTAGATGAGGTAGAATATACAACAATAAGGGATAGAAAATCCTAAAGAGAATTTTGAAACTCATACTAGTATAAAAAACCTTGAGAAAGGGATCACATTGTTTTTGACATACAATGGGACCACATTTTATTTTAAGTCGATGCTGACTATATTTCTAAAGGAAGGTGATTTTTGAGACTGTACCTATGATACTTGGGTTGCACATTGACTATGAGGATTGGAGGTCAGGATTATAAAATAATTTTGGGGAAAATTATTGCCTACTTTGGGACTCTCTTACTAATTTAATATACATTCAAGAATCCTTCCTAAATCCCAGTGCAAAAATAGCCACTTATGTACTATTGATATGTCATCAACATGCTTCTATGTGAATATATATATATATATATAAAATGTTCTCCATCAATGTAAAAATCTATATTAATAAAAAATTTGTATCGATAAAACCATATGTATGTGTCAGAGGTTATCTATATTTCACATGTTGGTTTTATTATGATGTTGTTTAAATCTATATAACCGGACACTTTGAAGTTTATTTCCATACATTATTGAGTTAAGTGTTTATGGTTTTTGGATCAATTCCCTGATAAGAGATTCCTATGTATCCATATGAATATAATAAAAAACCACATAATTTTGTTCCACTTAATAGGACACTTCATACCTTTTAGGGTTGTGAAACAAAGACCATGTAATCCCTTTTAAGGTTGTGAAACCATGGCCTATTATAAATAGTTTAAATCCATGAAAAATTTTTACTAGGTGAAAGGGGATAAAAAATGTCTAGAATGGGAGTTTCACACATACATCCCTTTCTAGTTTACCTCAGTGGTAATATAGACTAATGAGGATGAGTTTTTTTCATAAGTAATATAGCTTAGTGAGATATGTTGTTGGTTTTTATAGTGGTCATGTAACCCATTGAGTAGAATATGGCCTTATTAGAAATATAGTGTAATGAGAGGATGGTTCCTTGGGAATATAGTCCCTATAAAGACGAATAATGGAATTTGATAGATAATATAACTTAATGATAAGTGATATACAAGATCATTATGAAAATGGAATGATGAGGATGGATGTAGATGATTAAACTGAGAATATAGCCCCATAAAGATCATTTCATAGGAAATATGACCCTAGCAAAGGATTGGTTTTGGATTTTGGGATCCATAAGAAATATAGAACACTATTAATAAGGTTTAGGATGTTGTGTTTGAACCACATAGTTGCATCAAATGTATCATGATTAATATAAATCAAATCCCACTTAGTTTGAGTCAACTAATTTAGGGTCATGTGATAGGATTTCACCATACAATTTAATGTTATTCAAGAAAGATGTTTTCATGCAGTTTTACATTAGGAAACTAGGACGTTTATGTCATAAAAGTGGTGACACAAGAATATTGAATGGGAATTACACATGGGAGTCTTGATCTAGTTAGTCCTTTTTTATTATTAATGAAAAATTAAAGTTTATGGTTGTCTCATAAAGAATATAGACCTTTGATAAAGTGATATACATATTAAATCAATCATGAAAAGGCCTAAAGGAATGTATACCTCTTTATAGTTGATGGTTAGAAATAAATATGACTAGAACCATGGGGAATACAACCCCATGTAAAACATATCAGGGCTTATTCATGGGATTACCTTATACAAATGTCCATGGATCATTGAAAAACCATTCTTATGAAACCATAAATGGTAACATTGATTGGGAATAAACCTTTTAAGGAATCTGAATACCACATGGATCATCAATTGGAATTAGTTCATTTAATAGGGAACTTTAGCAACCAACATAGAAATTTCAATCTTGGAGGTACTGCACCGGTTTCCACCAGATAATGATTCTTATTATTAATGGGATACATGGTTGTGATCAACCCAATCGTTACATATATCTTAGAGTGAATCATAGATTATTATTTTATCTGGGGAATAAATTATCAAATGGGTTTCACACTAGTGTTCATACCATGATAATGTGAATCAAGTGGTTTTGCAAAAGGCTTTGATGATTGGGTGCCCTAGGAGGTGACCTGAGTTATATGATGATATACTATTGATGTTAGGATGTACATGGTACACTAGAGTGGGATTAGAGGGTGGGTCACCCTAGTATAGGGCATATAGGATGATTCTCCTTAGTTATGGATAAGAAAAGGATTTTCCATAGTGAGGGATAAAAAACGGGACTCACCCAATTTAGGGTTAGGAAAAGAGACTATATCTATATCAGGAATGGTGAAGAGGTTTTCACCATTTGAGGCAAGTTGAAATGTTTCTCCTTGGTTGAGGTAGTGTTAAATGGTTTTACCTCACTAAGACATGGTTAAATGGTTCACCCTGGTTGAGATAAGGGGAAAAAGTTTTTTGGGTTGAGATAGGGTGAAATAGTTAACCCTAATTGAGGTAGGGTGAAAGGATTACCTCTAATGATGCAAGGGTGAATTGTTAATACTATTGATGAAACATGGTAGTATCTTCTCCCTAAAGTTTAGGGTCCTCCGCATATGAATTTAAGAAATCTTAACTCTAGGGTGTTTCCTGATATGCATAATTTTCTCTAGTATTGATGTACTAGGAAGAAAGTGGTATTTGATAAAGGTTTTTTAATATACTAAATATCTGGGTAACACAATTACCCCCATTTTTGATTAATTTCCCTAGGTTTTATGATTAATTAATCTACCTAAATGAAGATATACACTATAGAGAGTAAATCTATAGGGAGTATATTCTTCTTCCAAGTGTTTCAAATAAAGAATCCCTAGGGTCCTATTTATAGTGGAATTTATGGACTTGGGATCAAGAGAGTTGGGAACACAGGTTGGATTGGGTGTGATAAGTTGGAAACATATATATAATTAGGATAATGTCCCCAGGAACATACCAAGGTATTTAGAGAAATGATCTATGTGAATTTTATTGGATTTAGATGATCCTATTCTACTTTTACTAGAATTTAATCTCTATCAGTCTAAGGTTCCCATACCATTCCAAATGGAAGCACCTAAAGATATACCCCAAATAATTGGATCTTATTATAATAAGAAGGATACAATTTTTTGGTAATTGTGAAACTATAATGAATATTTCTTATAAAAGGGTAGTGTTGATTCCCATGTTAAATTAGGATATGGTAAGTTCACACTCTTCCTATGCATGCTTATAACTTTTTATTATTCATACCACATTAGGGACTGGGTGAACTACAATGTGATGCCTATAAAGAGAGAGACCTCCTCCCACTTTCACAAACTTTTATTTATTTTATACAACCTATAAATTCACAAGCTCTACACACACTAGTTACCTGCGATACCTAAATTAAGAAAATTTCCCACTATTTTTTATCTTCCCTAAGTTCACGAATTCTAGAAACACAATCTTCAACCTACAATTTTACTTGGGTGAAATTATCTAGGAGAGGCTACCATGTGAAGGATATAGAAAATTATAGCTAAATGATGGAATAGGGAGATGTACCAGGGAGAGAACCCCTTGGATAAATTATTTTTACTTTGTCAAAATTTTAACATGGTGGTTTTGGGATTCACCTATATTAGCCTTAGGGTTTTCATATACTCTCTCAATTTATACTATAAATAAACCATTGGATTTTATTATTGGAATGGAATGGATCATGAAATAATCACTGATTCAGATTTTGTGGCTTCCACCTAAATCAAATAAATTATTGAGTTCATTAGGAATGCAAATAATCAATAGTGTAAAATATTCTGGATGCATCTCATAGAAGTTTTATGAAAACATCAATGAGAATAACCATTATTTGAGATCCTCTAATTTTATGGGCATGGAATTTTGATAAATGTCATCATCCTAAGACTTGGTGATTTCATGACACACACCTATTTTTTTAAGTGTACCAATTTAAGTAGGGATAATGTTTTTTACAAAGGATCCTTTATGAATTAGGGTGAAAAAAGTCAAGCATGTCTATTGTACCATAACCACATAACACCCAATATGTAGTCACACATAGTATAACATTATACACATTACTTCACATCTATATTCATCCATTCATCTATAGATTAAATGGATTGATGAAATAAAGACTCAGACCTTCACCCTGGAGGTGGAGTTAGTCAATAATAAAAGTCGGTGTATTAGGTCTGAAGAAAAAACATAGAGTTAAAGGATTAGATAAAAGTGATATCCATTTATGAAGATTTTTTGTATAATAACATCGACTTAATCCTAGATTTACTAAGTTATAAGATGTCACAAACCAATAGCTTTTCATCTGGTGTATAGAGAATTGGGTATCAACCTGTGGGACATCTATCAAGTTTCTAGGGTGCATATCCTTAGGGATATTTTTGATGAATGTATTCTCTTAAGGGATACATGGGTATATTTTTAGTGAACACCCATACTATTTAAAAACTACAAAAACTAGTTATGTATATCATGGGGAAGAAACCCCATCCATGGGAAGATGTTAGTTTTAAGGAATGGATAATGGAATTCTTGGTTCCCTATAGGAATTGGAAAACTTTTAAGCATCCTATGGGGTGACCTTCAATAAATAAATAGGGGGACCTAAGTATATATTGGAAAGTATTCCAGAAAGGTTGTTATGGAGAACGAGATTTTGATATTAACCTTGGAATCCCTCCATATATCCGACTAGACAGATTTATGAAAAAGTGGTTGAGAAGCTACCTTCTTATAGTTTTTGAATCCTAAAATAATGTTTGGATATGTTCATTTATCATGTAATTCAATCTATCACATGGAGAGCCCACAATCCTAGTAGTAATAGAGCTGGTAAGGATCCCCCAGTTCCTATTTCATGAATACAAAATAAAGGCCCCATTATGCATTTCATAATTATTTCAAGTAATACATGGATAAGTGATTGAAAAATTTAATGAATACACACTCTATAGAAAATTCCACATTTAAGAGTATAGAATTTTTCCTTTAAGTTAGGCTATTTTTAGTATTAGACATCTATCACTATAGTATGATCCCCCCCACAAATTTGGACACCACTCAAAATTCACCTTCTATCCTTATAAAGAGACTCCTAGATGGATGATTATCAATGAAATATATGAAAAGTATGAATATTAGTCATATATAATGGATTTAAGGTATTATTGATTGGTGAACAGGTTAGATGGAGACATTATCTAAGTAGTATATGCACCTTACATATTAATATGTCAATTTTGGTGCTTACAACAACCATTTGTGTATTTGATAATAGAACATAGAATAAAGAAGAACCCAATGATGTTATGGTAACTCTAGGTGATTATGACTTAGTAAAACACCCAATTTTTAATCGAGTTTCCTCCTTAAAGTTCATTTATTGGGTTAACACCTAGTTTATCCAATTCTTGGAACTATTCTTACCCTTAGGGAATACTATCATGTTGCATCCCTAGGTCACTACAGCATCAACCGTAGATTGGAGAAAGTATACTACTAGAAATATCCATAAAAGGTATTGGTTTCCAAACTCAATCAACCCAATTGAAATCAATTATGTTTGGTTAGATTATAGAAGTGTTATGGATGGACTAAGTTAACTTGGGGCTGGTTAGGATTAGTTTGGGTTAGGTCATAGGTTGGAAAGATAATTATCTAACTCAACCCAAACAACCCAAAAAATACCTAATTTATTTCATTTGGATTGGGTTCTCTATGTGATGATATTTTTCTTATTTTTTTATGAATAATATTTTATAATTTTTAATTAATGTTAATGGGTATTTTTATTCCTTTTGTGTTTGAAATATTTTAAATTATTTAAACTTGTTTAGTTTTAATCTAATTAATTGTTTTATTATTCATTCCAATAATTTTTATTTATCTAAACTAATAGACCCAACCTAACTCAATCCAACCCACATCAGGTCATGTCAAGTTGGTTCATTAAAAAAATTCCTTTGACCTGATGTAACCCTACCTAACCATTTTTGATTTGGTCAGGTGAAAATTTTCCAAAATCCATCCCAACCTGACCCATTGACACTCCTATCAGAAGGCATAATAATGGTTAGGTCCCAGAGTATTTGAGGCACCCTAAACCATAAGCTCCTCAATAATTCATAGTCGAAGAGACAATGAGACACAAGGTTAGGATGATATGATCTAGCCAATGGTGATGGGAAGAAATCTTGGATAAGGATGTGAGACCAAGGAAGTAGCTAAAATTAAAGGACCCTAGTTATTTAATAGGGACACTTATATAGTCCTCATCTTATGTGAATCTTTATCCCACCCAATTACAGAAATATGGGACTTTAACTTTTGATATTAGATACCTATAAGTGATCCTTCATGCTGGCCTCCATATTCACCACTTCAAGGATATAAAGTTGTCCCACGATTTTTACTTGAAAACCAACTCATCAAAAGTGGGAAATGCGTTCTAGAAATGAATATGATTTTTTATTCCACAAAACACTAAATCCATATCATGATGTGGGTGAGAGATATGATGGATCCAGGAACTACTAATGGGGTGTCCAATTGATATGACAATTATTGGGAAGAATTATTCAATCTTGAGTATGTAAGTATCCTAAAAATGTAATATTATGATAGAAAAATATATCTCACATGACTTATTACTTCAATTTATATAGTGTGAAGATGGAACCATAATCAATAGAGTCTCTAAGACATAATGCTATAGAAACTACAATATATGATAAGAAACTGACCCCTCAAATGGAAGAGGAATTTCCTTTAAGTAATAGCTAATTAAACAGGAAGATGGGTGGGGGATTTTTCTCACTTCCCCCTACTCATATTATAGCCCATGAAAATAACATCATGGCCCATCATCCTAAATAAAATATCAATAGATGTATAATATTATAGAAATGTTTAACTACCTTGGTTAGGAAGGTTAGTCTCCAACTATATCATAAATTTATATATTTATATATATGCATGCATATAAATGAAAAAAATAGTTATTATTGATCATAAATTCTTCTTACCATTAAAATATATCTATCGAGGAAGGTTTAGGAGGTGTTGAGAAAGAAGAAAAAGGAAAACTCCCACCCCTTTCAACTGAACCTATAGTAGATGGAGCATTTATCGTGGTTAGCTCAATTTTCACTACTGGTTAAGTATTAAACCATTCATATATGTCAACTAAATAAAATAATAGATTTTTTAATCATCCATACTAACCTCCTCTCTCATAATTTGTCTTTTCACAATCACTGAGATTAATGTAATAGTGGGAGATCACTTCAAAATCATAAAATTACCTAACTCATTGGATGAACTCTAGAAGATACGCAAAGAAATATATTTATCTATAGAGAACACAACTGAGAAACCCAATTATTAGGAAGATATGGTCATCCCTTACATTAATGTGAAGGAATTTATTTATTGAAAACTGGGGAAGGTAGACCCTCCATGACCTCTAATTGTTATACTTTTTCAGTATTTTTATGCCTCAAAATTTGGTGGAAAAACCATTATAGGTTAAGGTTCATAATCACATTTTAAACAATCTATGGAGGGGCATGATGATCATTTCCCAATGCTACTTGAATAATTTTCCTCGATGATAAAGGTGTATACCATAGTAAATGGTGGGACACCCACTGAAAGAGAAGACTAAGGAACTCCTATTCCAGAGGTGACACCAATTATAGGGGTCCAAGCCAAAGGATTAGGTGAGTATCCCCAAAACCATTATTTTCTTGTGCATATTTTAGTTACTAATTAAATTTATTTTTATTGTTATTTATAGTAGAATTAAAACAGGTGGTTGATACCATGGAATAAACCTTTATCCCCATACCTCTAATGCCATTTCATGCATGCTTGAGGTCTGTTTCTAGTCCTGTGAGCTTAATCAGTGATGTATGTACAACTTCTATGAGTAAGATAGTCCCTGAGTAAATTTTTCCTTATGATAGTGGATTTGAATTTTACTAGGAGGATGATTGTGTATATTATGTCTACTCCCAATATTCTTAGAGAGATATATGGATGATATTCTCACAAACTCCCTTGGTGGATATTCCTGTGAAACTATACAATATTCATGGTATGTTCAAAACGTTGGGATAAAACAGGTTCAATAACTACATGATCTATTATGCCATAAAATATAACATTTATATATGTGGGTGGGATTATGAATTATATTAAGTCCTCTTTAAAGAACAATTAGCAATGAAATTCACTAACCTTAGAATTTCAACACTCCAAGAAGAATCCGGTTGTGTGGGGAAGTCCACTAAATAGAATATTCTAACTGAATATGAAGCCATTCAGGCAGACCACCTCCAATGAGGACAGATTCCACTGGAGAGAGGTTGGAAGTGCACCAAATTCTACTTAAAAATGCCAATAATAGAGAGTTAAGTTCTATTACTATGGTAGAAAATATCGTCCTTGCTGAGAAATTTGAGGTTGTGGAGTTGTAAAGAATTCAACATGATGTTCACACGTCCTAGAAATAAATCGATGAAATTTGATCCATTATAGAGGTATTTTTAAAACTTTTTTATATAATGGGAGAATGAATATGACCTTTTTGATGTTCCAATGTTCCCTCAATGAATAAAGAAATATATTTTTTCTTAATCACTATCAATTCTTTAATCTCCATTTCACTCAGATTATCACTTCATGAGAACATAATAAACCCACTGAAGAAACTGTTTAAATAATTTGAATCCATATAGACATTGAATTTGAACTGGATTAAAAAAATCATGGTTCCCCAAACACTTGAGTCAATGATTATTTCCACATGATCATGTGCTCATGGAAATGTATAGGCATGTGTACCATCATTGTAATACTAAAGTTAGGACATTTAGGTACGATATGATTTCATCCCAAGTATGTGATCATGGATGGGTATAGGCCTACATAAAATCAACATAATACTAGAGTTGGTCTATTAAAATGTGAGATGATTTCCTCCCTATCATGTTCTTGAGAAAGGTTATAAATATGTGTACCATCACCATAACACTATTGTTGGTCCATTCAGATATGAGGTATGAATGACTCAATATAATGGGAATCATGAAGGGAAATTTCTTAGTAAGGTTTCCATTGTTTAGAAATTATAAATTACCATGGTATCACAATTTCATGAGTTTTTTCATGGATTTTTGAACAGAAACATCTAGAATGGATGATTACTATGATTTTGTTTCCAAGGCCAAGGGGCCAAGTGAGCATGGATTGATTTTTATTGAGATTATATGGTGGACACCATAATAATTATGTCTTTATTTCTTACCCCAAAATTTTTCCTAAGCATCATATATGGGAGACTTAGTGGGAATGAACTCAGTTTTTTACTCATTCGACCCTTTATGTGTTTTCAACCTAATAAGTTTTGTTACCTTTTACTCTTCAAATGGTCAATTTTTTCTAGGTCATGAAGGATTCATGCCCAGAATGTAGAGACATGACTTTTTCCTATGCTACACTTCATATGTTTTCAACCTGTAATGTTTTATGACTCTTTTATTAGGTAGGTTAAGGCTATACAAGTAGGACCAATGTATATAGTGTTTAAATTTAGAAAACATTGACCAAAGGGTTATATAGTCTATTTAGTGAGGGAAAGATCACCTAACATGGATGAATATACCTATAGTGACACTCTATTTTGAAAACATTAACATTACATAACTTTTGTGGAATACTTAAACATTATACAAACAGATTCCCAAAGACCGTAATTATTTTAGTGCCTTTGGAAACTTGAAAACATAAACACTGGTACATATGTGAGATACATCATCTCCCACTAGCTTCTTCTTGACTAGAACCCTTCTTAGAAATATCAAACATAGTACATATCATCATAAGATGAGGGAAAGGAAACATAAAAGGAGTGAGATAAAATGCTCTGTAAGGGTAACCAAGGGATAAATGTAAGTGTAAACATGAGCACAAGGGTTTGAGAATGTGATCATGAAAATAGAAGATCATACCCTACATATCAAAGATCATAATAATGATCAGGGCATAAATAATGGTAGTTCATAAGACATGAATCATTGAAAAATAAATAACATAATCCATGAAATCATAACATAGGAATAAAACATGGGATTGCGGAAAAGACATAAGAATATAATGATTTCAATAGTAGCCAAGGAATCACTTCCGATACTATCTTAGTTGAATGGGTTAAGTCCCCATACCACCATAGTTGTCATGGTTCAGTCCCATGGCTATCATAGTAGCATGAGTTCACTCCACATACCATATTAGTAGTCATGGTTCACTCCCATGGCCATCATAGTAGTCAAGGTTCTCTCCCAAGACTATCTTAGTTGATCTCATGAGATATAAATATTTACTCAATGCATTATAGGGAGATGTAGGTCCCACCCATCACATAATGAAATCAAACATACATGTGTCAAAATTTAATAAATAATAATATCATAACCCAAGAAATTAAATGGGTCTCATAAACATGTAAACATATAATAAACTATAGAAGGAGATAGGTTTCATAATAATTTCATCATAAGCACAGCCTGTGAAAAGAATCAGGTTTCAAAATCATATAACCCGTGAAAGAGTTACGAGCTTTATAAGAATCATTCCATTTAAAAAAATCCATTCAATGAATGAATATGAATAAAAAAATTAAATAATTTCCCCATAAAGGCATGAGTAACACCAATGGATGTTATATTTGATGGGAAATAAATTTGAATGATCTTTTAAAAAAATTTATTGAGGAAAATATCCTTTCTTGTTTGAAATAGGTATTTTAATAGATAAAACCATTTAAAATATTTTTCATATAAAATACCTTGAAAACTTATAAAGAAGGCATCAAATCATTTTGAAAAAAAATTTCCTTGAAAAATTATAAAAAAATATTCAAAAAAATTTAAAAACCATTTTACTCAAAAACACTTTGAAAACATATAAAAAGATATTGAAATTTTTTTGAAAACAATTGTACTTTAAAACTTAAAGAAGAAGATTGAAAACATTTTGAATTTTTTTTATTGAAAACTCTTAAAAGAAGCTTGAAAAAAAATTTAAAACAATTTTATTTTAAAATATATTTTAAAAATTTTTCTTAAATATTAACCTCTTAAAAATGAAAGGGTATCATTAAAGAAATTATGTCAGGTAAATCCGTACATGTCGTACAAGGTCAAAAAACATTTCTTTTTCATGGTAAAAGGGTTCGAAAAGTGTCTTGTTCAGAAAGTGACAAGATAATTACCTTGAATATAATGGTAAACTAAAAAAAGGGTAAAAATATATTTTAAATATTATAGGATAATGGTATAATAGTCTTGGAATCCCTTTTTAGAAAACATAGATTTCCAACCAGAGAAAGGGTAAAGTCAGGCTTTCCTAAAAACACTTTCTTAACTATCTTAAGTAATAAAGAGTAGAATATGGTACAAATAAACAACTATATCATGAAATAATATAGGATAAATAAACTCATGACTATTCTTGAGAGATATGTCATAATATATCATCAAAGGATGCATAAACATAAAGAATCTTGAAAAACAATGAGGTTGTGTCAATAAACTCTTATAACTTGGTATCTTGGGATCATACTCTCCATGTAAGGAAATTAAATTAAATGAATCATATAACATAATTAAAACATTTATATTCGTTATATTACATGAAAAATGGAAATATGTGGACCTCAAAAAAGAGTTTAGGTGCATAACAAAACAGGAGTTTCAAATAAGGAAAATCTAGGAAAAACAATTTACCGATTTGGTAACTTTTGGTAGTTAAACCTCATAAAATAAGGATTATAAAATTTACAATTGAACACCCATAAATTAAGTATAATATAAATTGAATTTAATAATAGTCAGTACATACATTACACAAAATTAAAGAGTGGTCAGCATAACATGTATCTCATTGTAATTAAAAGTGAGATGAAATCCTCTAACCTTGTGTCTTGGATCTCTTCGTTCTCGTACAAGATTTATATAAAATAAATATAAGTTTATTATAAATCTTTTAAAAAATCATATTATTATATATATTACCATATATGGTTTTATTATGTACTTATATTACTATCTTGTTAATGATCCTATGTTATGGTTTCACTTCGGGTAATATTTACTTTGTTTTTTGTATGTGTCTTAATTTGTTATATCGTTGGTCCTTATAATTATATCATGATTAAAGAATGTATATCATGATATAAATATCATATATATCAATTATATTTATATTATAATAATCTATTTCATAATGAAGTATGAAATGGAATACACCATTCATAGATATGGTAAACCTTACGTACACATGAACACTATTTCCATTTTTATTTTCGTATTGAAAGAAAACATGTAAATGAAATATATATATACATACATATATATATGTATGTATAAATATATAATTATTAAATTTGAATTAATATATTATATATATATCATATAATTTCACTAAATCCATCTTTAATACATTTCATGTGGTGTGTGAACGAATCATATCGCTTTGAGGGTACGGTAGTCCACACTTCGTCAAACGAGATTATACTATTAACATCAAATGGTAAGTAAAAAGGTATGTGTTAAAAAAATGAAAACAAAAACTTAAAGACATAATATATATTATATATAACATATATAAATATAGTTTCAATCAAAATGGCCTCCATGATTGGTGGTAATAGAGAAATGAACAATCATCATTTCATGGGGCAGTAGTTCAACTTACATAGAAATAGTATTTTAATATCCATTATATGGAGGTGTGTGTATACAAGAATTGAATAAAAATATTTTTAGGGGTGAAGAAGGGAAATAAAGGAATAAAGCTTGAGAGAAGATGTTACCTCTAAATTCGGTAACTCCTTTTGGTTTGTTTCAAAAGGATTCCTTGATAGGATTTCTTCCAAAAGGTAGGTTTCAAGGTCAAAGGGAGTTGTTTTTGAGGATTTTTGGTATGATAATGATTGAATATAAATGTTTTGGGAGGTGTGAGGAATGGGTAGAGGTGGTGGCCTTTTATAGTGGAGGAGGAGTGACACTCTTGTAAATATTAGAAGAGAGAATTCCACCCACGTTTTTCATGATAAAATCGGATCCAATAATGGACCATGGTTGATCCAATTTTTGATAGGCTCGAAATATGGACATCCAATGGGTGTTGGACTAGTGTATAGGTCATTTTGGGTCTTAAATTTAAGGTTTAGTACTTTATTAACCTAATTTTTCTCTTAACCAAGTTAATTAATTTTAATTAATACTATTTTTTTCGTAAAAAACAAAGTTTACCATATTAGACATTATAAATAATAGGGATTCCAAATATGGAATACATGTTTTCAATTTCCAATAATATAAGTGGTAGAAATTAATTTAAAATTAATCCCACTGTCGGGATGACACAATAGGTTTTTAAAGTACAAACAATCAAAAGTTTTCTATGTTTTTATATCCAATTTCAATGTGAAATTGGTTCAAATGACCTATATTGGACTAATTGGTAAAAATATTATCTAATTAAACTATTAAACCATTTAAAAATATAATTTAATATTATAAATAAATTAGATAAAAAAGTAGTTTTTAATTAAAATCCAGTATTTTTAACATTAAATAAAAAGATAAAACCTAACATAAATATACCAAAAATTTATAATAACCTAATTTTTATTTTTTTATTCCAAATATAATGTTTATTTTGAAAAAATAAATCTATTAATGTTATAAAAATTTTATTTAAAATGGGTTCTCCTTTTAAAAATGTGGTAAACAATGTCTTAATTAAAATATAGGTTGTTAAGCATAAAATTGGGGTTGTTCTTATATTTTTTATATCAAATATATTGGATAAATATCAAAAAAATTTGATTGAATATATAAAATTTTTATTATATGATAATCAATTACCGATTGTAATTAATTTAATTTACTAGGTTAAAATAGCTGTGTGACTATAATGATATTTTCCTTTATTTTCAATCAGTTTTCATATTCATTTATAATTAATTGGTATCATATGAATTCATCTTGTATTTTGGTAAATAAAATATTGTAATAATTTATTCAATAATATTCATATCCATAAAATTAATGGTTAGGTTATATCTCATTATAATAATATTTTTTATTATATATTATTTTTAGGTTACACTCGGTCTTGAGTGTTATTCAAGGAAATCAAGGAAGGTCAATCTTGCATGTAATGTACTCAAACCTTATTGTTCTGTGTAATGTATTCCATGTTGGGATTATGTATAACATACTCCAAGTAGGGATTTCCTATAACATAAACCAACTTGGGATTGTGTGTAACATATGCCAAGTTGGATCCATGTGAATGTATTGTTTAACTTAGAGAAAAGCTACTTTCAGTATCACGTGAAGTGAAAAATATCAAAAGATTAAATTAATTGGAAAAAAAATTCTCCAAATTATCAGTGTGTTACATTTTACCCCCCTTAAAATGGATTTCACCCTCAAAATTCATTTTTTTATCGAAGGTTTAAAACATGAATGTTTTATTTATAGAAACTGACATCGTAAAAATGGATACTAAAACTTTACTTAAAAATAAAAATTTGGAGGCATAACAGTTACCCAATGTAACATATAACTAGGTTTCCATATAGGAGAACATAAGCTCAGAGTGAAGATTGGACATGAAGGAAAATAGTAAATATTTATATGGAGTGATTGAGGTCACCAATCTCAAATAATTGAATGATCAAAGGAATACTGAGGGCCTTAATGTCATAAATCTGTGATGATTCCATAAGCCATTTGTTCATCAAAATTTAAGGTATTAGGACAACATTTTTTTGCATCACCTTCAGAATATTGATTAATTCTGGATAAATTTCTATAAACAAAATTTCATTCTTGGGTTGTGCTTTGAAAAATTTCTAATACATACATCACCCCATTTAATGAATGTTTAAAAATTAACATTGATGAAAAAAATCAATAAAATACTCTTTTAATGAATCTTAATGCCTATAAAATAATGAAAACGTCTAACTATTTGTCTATTCAAAATAAAAATGCATAAAAATAAAATGTAACAGTATTGGTACATCATAAATATTTATTCATTAAAAATAAATATATATTAACCTGGAAATCACATAGGGTAGTGGTAGGCCTGAAACCCTTATCATACTTTGGTCAAGGGTTTAAGACCCGTGGCCTTTTCAGAATTGATTGGTTGTCACCCAACATACGTGCTATCCTTTTTCAAAAATATAAAATATGGATATCCTTCAAATAAGGTTAATCACTAAAAAACCTTTTAACTAATGTTTTCAATACAAAACCAGTGCGGAAATATTTCCTCCAAAGTTTAACTTAATATTTTCATGAACGGTTAACCATAAAACCATTCTCAAAGATGAAAATCCCAAACTTTAGAAAGAGAGTCACGAAATCAGATTATAATCGATTCCTATATATATATATATATCACAATGTAGCTATTTACTTTCACATTCAAAACATGTGAATACCCTCATAATATATTCTCTAGAAACATGGTAACAACTTAAATTACCATAAATCCTTTGGGAAAACATGCATTCTAACGCATTCCAAAGTGTATTGGATCTATTCCTTAAATACAAAAATAATGCGAACATCATCATTGATAGAATAAAACACCTATCAAAAAATCATTACTTAGTTCCAATGTAATCAATACATTCCAATTTACTTATTCATATCCCACTTATATTTATCCATACAATATTATCTTAACATAAAGAACATATTAATGGTTACCTTACCTTATTCAAAATATCACCTTGTCATTAAATCACTTCACCATTCTATAGGTAAAATTCAACATAAACTTGTAAATAATAATAGAAAAATATAAGTAGAACAATTCTTGTATATTTAATCATTCAGAACATTAGAATCCAAATACATAAAAACATTGATTATTCCACTTCATCCTTATTCCATTAACAAGGATACCTCATCATACTACATAATAAAACTTTTTTTTCACATTTATTATGTAGCATCATAATCATAAAAAATGTAACCATTACTCACACCACCCTAATGATTCACTTTAGGAACTTTTATCTTAGGACATTGAGTTGCATAATAACCATTTTCTCCACACTTAAAACACTAAACCTTTGATGATGACTTAGGGATTCCAAAATTACCATCCATTACGTTAACTATACTCTCAATTTTTCCCTTCCAATCACTTTATTTGTGTCCTTATTTTCTATAGTGAAGCTCCTTCTTGTTCCTTTAATACAGTCAATTAGGTGATTCTTTCCACATTCTTGACACAAAGGAAATTGAATATTCTTTCCTCCATGGTCTCCATTACCCGAACTCTCAGCGAAATCCTTCTTTCTCTTCCATGGTGATTTTGAGAGTTGGTCAAGGTAAAACTTGTTAATCATGCTCCATGAAAACTGATGAGGCATGATCACGACATATCTCAATCCAATGATCATCTAACTTGACTGCTAATCAGAAAATATTTCATCACATTCAACATTAATTCAGTTCTTTGTGGTTCCCACCATTGAATAAAAATAGAAGCATAGTGTAAGAATTACTTGTCATAGCAGAAAACCACATAGTCAGGAAAATAATTACTTATAGGATGTCTAAATCCCGACACCTTCCATAATCTATGAAACCTTAAGTTTATCCTAGGTTATTCATAGCCAACTTATATATAAATCTTTCATTATGGTTTTTGAAGAGTTTGTAAATTCCCAAAGCATATCCCCTATGAGTGTCAAACTAGGTGTGCTGCAAGTCCCATTTTTGTGTACCAGATTACCCAAAGTCAAGCCAAGAACATCTTGTCAGATTTGTTTCCCCTAGGTAAATCTATGCCAGAGCCACATCCACTTGTAGTATCCAGACATGGATGTATTTATAGGAAACCACTCACTCTATCCTTCACCAAAATTACAAGATAGTTTTCTAAATGTTAACTCATCCTTATAATTATCATTAGACACATCCTTTAGGTTTTCACTAAGGTTTTATCATCCTAGTTTCCAAATGTTAACTATACCATTGCTCCGATACCAACTATAGATACCCTCTCTTTTCAAAACATTAACATTACATAACTTTTTTGGAATACATAAACACTATACAAATAGATACCTGATGACCATAATTGGTCTAGTGCAACTGGAAACTCGGAAATATAAACACTGGAATATATGTGAGCTATATCATCTCACACTAGGGTCTTCTTGACTAGAACCCTTATTAGACATATCAAACATAGTACATATCATCATAACTTGGGGGAAAGGAAACATAAAATGGGTGATATCAAATTCTCAGTAATGGTAAACAAGGGAGACATATATGTGTAAACAAGAGCATAAGGGTATGAGAATGTGATCATGAAAATAGAAGATCATACCCTACATATCAAAGATCATAATAGAGATCATGACATAAAGATTATAAATTCATAGGACATGAATCATTATAAAATAAAGAGCATAATCCATGAAAGCATAATGTAGGAATAAAACATGGGATTGTGGAAAACACATAAGAATATAATGATTTCCATAGTAAACAAGGAATCATTATAACTACCATCTTAGTAGTATGGATTCACTCCCCATACCATACTAATAGTCATGGTTCACTCCCATGGACATCATAGTAGAATGAGTTCACTCCTTATACCTTCTCAGTAGACATGGTTCACTCCCATGGCCATCATAGTATTCAAGGTTCATTCCCAATATCTTCTTATTTCATATCATGTGTTATAATACTTTACCCAATGCATTGGAGAGAGATATAGGTCTCACTTGTCACATAAATAAATAATACATACATGTGCCTAAAGACCATAAATAATCATATCATAACCCATGAAATGAAATGGGTATCATAAACATGAAAACAAATCATAACCCATGGAAAGGACAAGTTCCACAATCATTTCATCATAAGAACAATCCATTAAAGGAAGCGGATTTCAAAAGCATATAAAGCATGAAAGAGATACGGGCTTCATAAGCATCATGACATAAAAAATCAATTAAAATAAAGAATATGAATGGAAACATTGAATAATTTCTCCATATAGGAATGAGTAACACCAATGGATGTTATCTTATATTGGAAATTATTTTGAATGATCTTTTAAAAACATTTCTTGAAGAAAATACCCATTCTTGTTTGAAAAAAGAATTTTAATAAATAAAACTGTTTACAAATGTTTTTCTTAGAAAATACCTTGAAAACTAAAAAATAAGGCATGGAATAATTTTGAAAACTTTGTTCCATTAAAACTTATAATGTAAGCTTTGAAACATTTTAAAAAAAAGTTTCATTGAAAACACTTTGACAAATTATAAAAAGAGTTGGAAAAAGATTTGAAAACCATTGTACTTGAAAACTTATTAAAGAATCTTAAAAACATTTTGAAAACCATTTTCTTGAAAACATATAAAATAATCTTGAAAACATTTTGAAAACTATTTTCTTTGAAAATATATTTTAAAAAAATATTCTTAATGATTGAACCTTTAAAAATGAAAAGGGAGCTTCGAAGAAATGACGTCAGGTAAATTCGTACATGTTGTATGAGGTCAAAAGAACATTCCTTCTGCACGGTAAAAAATTTAGAGAAGTTACTTGTTTATAATGATACAAGAAGATTATATTGAGTAGATTGGTAAAAGAAAAAGGGTAAAAATTTCTTTTAAATCTTATAGGATAGTGGTATAATATTATTGTAATCCCTTTTTATAAAACATAGATTTCCGATTAAAGAAAGGGTAAAGCCAAGCTTTCCTAAAAACACTTTATTAACTATATAATGTACTAAAGAGTAGAATATGGTACAAATACAGGATTATATCAAGAAATAATATATTATAGGGAAAATAATGAATATTCTTGAGAGATGGATCATAATATTTCATCAAATGAATCATAAAGACAAACAATCTCGAAAAGGAATGAGATTGTCTCAATAAACTCTTATAACTTGATAAATTAGGATAATACTATCCATGTAAGGAAAGTATATTAAATTAAGCATATAATATCATGGAAATTTTTATATTCATGATATTTCATGAAAGGTTTAAATATATGCACCTTGAAAAGTAGTTTAGGTATATAACAAAACATGTTTCTCATAGAAAGCAAATTGAGACAAAACATTTTACCAATTTGGTAACTTTTGAAAGATAAACCCCATGAAATAAGGATCATAAAATATACATGATGATTCCCATAAATTGAATTATAATATACGTATAAAAAAATCATAGATATTACAAACACAAAAAAATGAAAGAGGGGTGAATATAACATGTATCTCAAAGAAACTAAAAGTTAAGAGAAATCCCCTTACCTTGTGTCTTAACTCTCTCCATACTTGTAAAATAATTATTTATAATAAATATAATTTTATTATAAATATTTTACAAAATAATAATATTATATCTATTAACATATTTGGTTTTATTATGACCTTATATTACCCTCTTGTTAATGATCCTTTGTTAAGATTTTACTTTGGGTAATATTCGCTTTGTTTTTCACTTGTGTCTTAATTTGTTATATCATTGGTACTTATAATTATTCCATGATTAAAAAATTTATATCATGATATAAATATAATGTATATACAATATATTTATATTATAAAAATTCATAGCATAATGAATTATGAAATATAATACACCGTTCATGGATACAGTAAGTCGTATATACGCATGAATGTTTTTTCTGTTTTTATTGTTGTATTGAAAGAAAGTATGTAAATGATACACACACACACACAAACACACATACACACACACACATATATATATATCATTATTACAATAATATGAATATGTTATATATTTCATATAATTTCACTAAACCCATCCTTAATACATTCCATGTGGTGTGTGAACAAATCAAATCGCTTTGAGGGGCCAATAGTCAACACTTCCTCATACAAGATATGGTATTAACACCAAATGTAATGTAAAAAGGTATGGGTTGAAAAATTAAATATAGAATAAAAAATAAAAAATAATATTATATAGAAAATATATAAATATAGTGTCTATCATAATGGCCACCATGATTGGTGGTAATGAAAAAATGAACAATCATCGTTTTACGTGGCCGTAGTGCACCATACACAGAAACAATATGTTTGATATCCCTTGGATGGAGGTGTGTGTAATTTTAGGTAGAATTATTTTCATAAAAAATCCCAATATATATAGGATACGAGTTTTTTACACAATAATGGAGTAAAGAAAGTCTAGGGGGTGAAGAAGGGAAATAAAAAAAAGGATCTTGAGAGAAGACATTACCTCTAAATCAGGTAACTCCTTTTGGTTTTTTCCAAAAGACTTTGTTGAGAGGATTTATGCCACAAGAAAGTATTATAGGTAGAAGGGATAATTTTCTTGGCTATTTTGGTAGATATTTTCTAAACATAAAAGGTTTGAGAGGTGTGTGGAATGGGTAGAGTTGGTGGCCTTTTATAGAGGAGGAGGAGGGACACTCTTGTAAATATTTGAAGAGAGAATTACACCCACGTTTTTCATGTTGAAAGTGGATCCAATAAAGGTATAAGGATGATAAAATTGATTATAGGATCATAATATGGGAGGAAAATGGGTTTTGGACAAGTTACTAGGTCTTTTTGGTTCTTAAATTTATTGTTCAGTACTTTATTAACCTTATTTTCACTTAACCGATGTAATTAATTTTAATTAAATTCACTAATCGTTTTGGAAAAATATAAATTTTACCTTATTAGAAATTATAATTTATTCTTATTCCAAATATGGAATCCATTTTTCCAAATTATAATCACATAATCGGTAGAAATTAATTTAAAATTAATCCTGTTGTCGAGACAACACATTTGGTTTTTAAAGTAAAAATGATCAAACGTTTGATAAGTTTTTTATATCCAATTTCATTGTGAAATTGGAACCAATGAACAAAATTGGATCAATTAGTAAAAATATTATTAAACTAAACTATTAAACCAATTAAAAATATAATTTAACCTTATAAATAAATTATATGAAAAAGATGTTTGAATTAAAATCTAATAATTTTAAATTTCCATTAAAATATGAAGCCTTACAAAAATATACCAAAATTTTATCATAACCTAATTTTTCTTTTTTTATTCCAAATATAATGTTTATTTTGAAAAATTAAATCTATAAAATTTCAAAAAATTATATTTAAAATAGGTTTTCCATTAAAAGGCAGTAAAAATGCATTAATAAAAATATAGTTTTTAAGCATAAAATTTGGTTTGTTCTTATATTAAGTCTATAAAATATATTGGATAAATATAAAAAATATTTTATTGAATATATAACATTTTTATTATATTAATATGACTTAACAATTGCAATTAATTTAATTTACTAGGTTAAAATAACTATGTGACTATAATGATATTTTCCTTTATTTTCAATTGGTTTTCATATTCATTTATAATTAATTGGTAACCAGGGAATTCATCTTGTATTTTTGCAAACTACATATTTAAATAATTAATCAATAATATTCATATCCATAAACATAAAGGATAGGTTATATATCATTACAATAATATTTTCAATAATATATTATAGTTAGGTCACACTTGGTCTTGCATGTTACGAAAGCCATCGAAGAAGGTCAATCTTATAGGTAATGTACACTAACTTTATTGTTCTATGTAATGTACACCATGTTAGGATTTCATGTAAAATATTAAAAGTTTAGATTGTGTGTAACATACATGATGTTGTGATTGCGTGTAACATGCACCAAGTTGTATCCATGTGAATGGTATGTTTGACTTAGTGAAAAGCAATTTTTAGTGTTGCATAAAGTGAAAAATATCAAAAGATTAAATTAATTCAAAAAAATCACCAAAATATAAGGGTGTTAAAATCCATGTACTAGTATATATGGTCCCATAGATAAGTTTACATAGTGTAAGGTCATAGAGACTAGACCATTATGTAATATAGTTTAGGTTCACATGATAAAGACCATTAAAGGATCCAGAATAGAATTTAATATTCTTATTTCGAAAAAAAGTGTATGATGCATAAATGTGTAACATCATGGGTATGAAAATCAACTTTAATAGTTGGATTATGATTTTAGTAAATCATTACATAAAAATTTGAATCAATATATGGTGAAATGGGATAAGTATATAAGGGATATATGATGAACACATTCTAATAATGGGTTCCATTGTGTTTTTATTTGGGAATAGAATAATTTGATGACCTTTTCCTGATGAAAAAGATGCCTCTAGTTAGAAGGACGAAATATGGTTACACTAAAGATCATTACCATTCATATGTGTACCTTATAGGTGGATACAATCTCTACTAATAGCCATGAAAGGTTTGTGAGGATTCAAGAACATAGGGAATGGTTTCTTCTTGTGGAAATAAGGTAACTATAGAAAGGTTTGGTAACCATGAATGTTATAGAACCATATAGTGAAAACATATATGGGGTAAATCTTTATAACAGGTAACTAATATGAATTTTTCCCAGAATAATGGATCTAGTGAGAATAACTTGTATTTTTTTAGGACCATATAGCGATCCCCACAATATTTATGTTTTTCTTTAATTTTATAGTTTTAGCATCCAGAAATTTTTATTTTTGTGTAATGTATCCGAATTTACATGTAATTTTTTTAATTATATGGGATTATTTAAAAAATTCACACTTCGATGACACGTGATTTCGAGTCTCAGTGAGCCAGAAATGATTTTTTGAACTTTTTAAGTGACATTTTGTAAACATGCGAGCAAGATTTTCTAGATTTTGAACTGGTGATCAGATTGAAAATATGAGGGAACCGTTGAACTCAAAATGACGAGATTCACCAAGAAAGGACTTAAATTTGGCTGCCAAGGGCCGAACAAAAAAGTTAATTTTTGGAATTTTAGGAAAAATAATAAAATAACTTTAAAAAGTTATTTTTTTCTCACTATTGAGCAGTGGAAACGACGCTGTGAAGCAGTTATGAGGTGAAGATGAGGCACAATTAAGGAATCCCCTTTATGGCTCATTGTGCAAGAATAACCACTACATTGTTTCATAAATGATACAGTGTAACGATGCAATGTGAAAACATAACAAAAACACAGCGACATGTTTTCCTTTTAGTTCGGTTGACACGTTGGTGGAACGAGGAATAAAATATGTGAGGATTATCTAAAGAACCTCCGATGAGCATCCTCTCTAATGAATAACAATAAATGCTGACGAATGTCAAACATCTTCAACACACCTCAAAGAAAGGATTCAGAAGTGACAAATGACGTTGAAGTATTAAAACCTAGAGGATGTAATGTTGCAACAACGAACATAAAAGAGATAGGGATTTGAACCATTTAATGCTTTACTATTCTTATTCCAAATGATGAATGTGGATTAATCCATGAACATGTTAATCTGCGGATTGTGTGTTCTTGTGGGAGGGTGACTTCTTTTGGAATTTACTTTATATGGGGTTATATTATCACTTGTGTTGGTTGAATTAAAACCCCCAAACCTCCCCATGATTTTAAATTTCTAATGTGGAGAGTGCGGGCCAACACAAACAAGGCCCGAGACCCTCCGCATGTGCATTCTTTGTGGATGATTTCTCGAAATAGTGACAAAGAATGTTTGAGGCTGTCATAGTAAAGGTGATGGCATAAAAATTTCATAGATGTAGACAGATCGAGAAATGGAAAACCGAAGAAAATTCGGTGGCCCACAAAAGAAACCACAAGTGCACTGGTGCCAATGGCGATGACAGTGAGTAGAGGGAGGCATCATGCCACAGTGACAGATTGCTGTGGTCAACTGGCCATAGCGGCATGGAGAAGGAGGCCCGCATTCAGATTCCTGGTGAACGATAGAGGTCGTGGTTGCTCGACCACAGTGCGGGATATCGAAGACGCCTTGTTGGTGCCACATTGATCGAGTCAACCCATGGACTCGGTCTATGGGTGATGTATAGGATGTGGCCGCTTAGCCGTGTCGGAGACTGCGTGCGGTGTAGCATGCAACGGGCCACTATCTCTCAACTGCTACTACTATAGAACCAGACGTGGCTCCTAGCCGCGTCCCGGCCATGAAAAATTCTGGTCTGCCTCTGGTGGACTAGGACATACCATGAGAAAGAGTTGCGCTAACAGGTTGGACGGGTCGGAATGGACCTGGACCCAACCGGCCCCCATTTCACTAAAACTCTGCATCTCTCAAACCAGGTGTCTGATTGAAGAATTGTCAATGGTGTTGTGACCCTTGTGATGGGGATTTCCTTTTGAGATACTCTACATAAATTTTGGTAGGATTTGGCATACAATCTGGTTAAATTGGACATGAATCCAACCGAGCCCTTTTTACAAAAATGCCCATATCTTACGGAACGGGCGCTCGTTCGATGAGACGTCTATTACATTGGGACCCTTATGATGATATGGTCCTATTGGGTTAATCTATGTAGGAATTCGTAGTGGTTGAGGTATGAACGATGGATTGAGGAGAAGATCCTCTTGGAATCAAGCGTGCTAAGTGTGGGAATCCAGTGACTGGATGTGATGTGATGAATGAATAGTGATCTTGTGTGGGTCAGCACCTAGCGATCCTATGTGGGTCAGCATCTATAGATCCTATGTGGGTCAACAACTAGTGATCATGTGTGGGTTTGCACCTAGAGATCCTTTGTGGGACAACACCAAGTGAACCTGTGTGGATTAATAACCAAGCCTCTTGACAGAATAATATGATCTTGCTTTACGACTAATCATCTTTACATCTATTCTTATGTTATTCCTAGTGTGAGATACATATTTTACTTTGTGCTATGATATTGAGATATTTCTTAGTGGTATTACCTCTGTGGTATTTTCCGTGATGTTGTCTTCCTTCGTGGATTATTGAGAGACCTTTGGGGGTCTCAGGGTTCCTACTGAGTATTGTTATACTCACCCCTACACAGGATTCACCTACACCAGTTTTGTCTTGTGAAGATGACAGATAGATTTGATTGGGAATTTGGGGAGACAGGACTAGATGGTGCTTGGAGGTGGGTCGATAGATATGGTGTGCTGTAGTGACATCCAACAGAGTGTTGTACCTACCCTTTAAGTAAAATCCTTGGAAGACGACCTCAAGAGATTGTACTTCTTTTGTCGTACCTTCCTTTTAGTTGGCCTTTAATTTTGTCCCCTTTAATTTCATTTTACACACTTTACTCTCAGTGGTGTTACTATGTGGTGGTTTCATTTCATTGTGGTGGTTGTATTAATTTTCTTTCTATTATAACTAGATTTGTGCAGTTTTCCCTGTCTGTATGTGTACAAGTTTTAAGGCAATGCCTTCCTTTTTTGAGATATGCCTTTCCGGTGTTAATCACAAACCCCTAGCCTATGGAAGACGGGATTGGGGTTTTCATAGCATGGGCCCCAAGGGACGGATTGTGACATAGTTGTATTAGAGGGTATTCTGTTCTACTAGAAGAACTAAGAGTTTGTATTTTCAATGGGAAAATAGTGTCAAGTGTATTGAGTTTGGATTTCAGTCTAGGGAGTATAGTGTTAGTGCAACAACCGACATATCCATACACCAGGAGACCGAATTATATTTTTCTGACTCGGTACATGAAAAAATAGTTACATGTGTTTCAGAAATGTTTTTATTCCGATCTATTTTGAGTCATCTCACCAGGTATAACTTATTGACTGTGACACATCTATTTCTATATAGGATGCCTCAATAAAGACATCCATCCATGATTCTAGTGAGAGATCATGATGATGGTCCACTAAGAGATGAGGTGTCGATATAGGGACCAATTATAGTGATAGATCCTTCAGGTGGTGTACCAGCAGCACCACCACCCAGAGAACAACAATTTCTACCAGCTCCACCACCAGATAGTGCATGCCGAATGAGCATACTGCATGAGTTCAAGAGATAGAGCCCTATGAGGTTTCAAGGAAAGACATATCCTCAGACATCTAAGGATTGTATGGAGGTAGTAACTTAGGTTTTTCTCATGGTGGAGACACCTACATACTAGATGGTGGTTCTAGCCGCTAGCTCTTTTACAGGCATGACATGGAGAAGGTGGAGCTTGATGCTCCAAACACACGAGGAGTCAACCCTTGTCTGGTCAGAATTCGAGAGCCTCTTCAGGGCTGAGTTTGTACTAGAGACACTATGCTTAGTGTGTATTCAATAGTTACTGCACCTACAACAGGGAATCCTGACTGTGGCCTAGTACTCAATGAGATTTACCAACCACTCTCACTACTCTAATGATATGGTACACGACCCTTTCTTCAAGGCCCAAACCTTTTAAAAGGTAATCCGATAGGATATTTGGATGTCAATTATTTTTCTCAGCTTCCTGACACAGGATTGAGTGCTTGATAGATCCCTACTAGTGGATAGATTCCTAGCCAAGAAGGCACCAATAGGGAGAGCCACCCCCGGATGATAGGCAGCCAAGTCATCTGCAGTAGGCAGTAGGTAGACAACACAGAATCCCAAATGGGCTAGTCCTTCTAGAGGATGAACCTAGGACACAAGGCCAGAGGTGCAGATCTCATGAGGTAGATGAGGTCATCTAAGAGATAGAGTTTGTTACTCTTGCGGAAGATAGGGGCACATGGATCTTTACTGTCCGACTCCCTGCAAAGATGACCAACAGGTGGTCGAGGGACCACCAAGACAATGAAAGAGGTTCGAGCGAGGAGGTCCATAGGGTTTCAGACATGGAAGGAAAGTAGGATGATTGGTAGGTGGTGGATAATGGTTTGAGGTACTACTAGCACCACCCCCAGGAAGTCCACCACGAGCACTGGGAGTAGGTGTACAGGGGTGGGGCCAACTTCAGGCGATGGGGGCCTATGACCACGGTTCTCTAGAGATGATTATAGGTATGATATATATCTACTCCACCTTATCTTCAGTTCTTATAAACACATGTTTCAGTCAATATTTCCTTTTACATAGACATTTTTTGAAAATCGGAGATTCTGGGGGAGTTGTTGGCTCAATCCTTACAATTATATACTTCTACGGGAGGGGATCAGGCGATTACATAATGGTACCGATAGTGTGAGCTTACTCGAGGAGGTGATATCTTTGGTTGGGATGTCCAAGTAACATCTTTGAGGCCTTAAGACATCATCTTGGACATGTAATGGTTATCCATAGTCTATGCTTAGATTGACTATTTTAGGGGAAAAGTGTGGTGTGTATGTGAGGATGGGACAAGGTTTCTCTTCACCGGTGAGAAGGGAACCTTTGTAGCATAGGATAGAATTTCTCAGAGGAGGGTATAACTGATAACTCACTAGTTTTCTAGCCTCACCCTCGGTACAGTGGAAGAGAGGACTCTAAGCTTTCCTATACTGGTGGACGCGTATGAAGATGTCTTTATAAACGATGTCCTAGGACAACCTTCTCACAGAGAGGTTGAATTCTGCATTTTAATGTACCCAGGGATGACACCTATATCTACACTAACATATCGAATGGATTACACAGAGATTCATGAGTTGAGGGTACATCTGGAGGACTTGCTGAGGAAGGGGTTTGTAAGGCCCAATGTTTCTCCATGGGAAGCCTGAATGTTGTTTTCCAAGAAGGTAGATGGGAGATTGAGGCTATGCATGGACCTACAACACTTGAAATAGGTGACCATGAAGAACAAGTATCCACTTCCGATGATTGATGAACTCTTAGATCAACTAAAGGGAGTGAGGTGGTTCTCAAAGATCAACCTCAGATCAAGCTATCATCAGCTTCAGGTGCGGGATGAATAATTACTTAATACAACCTTTAAATGTTGGTACAACCAATATGAGTTTTTAGTGATTCCTTTCATAATGACTAATGGCCCAAAAATGTTCATTGGACTCATGAACAAGATATTCTAGACTTACCATGATCGTTTTGTGGTAGTCTTCATTTATGAAATCTTGGTGTACTCAGCGTTAGTGGAGGAGCATGCTACACACCTATAGATGGTCCTAGATGAACTCTGAGAGCACAAGATTCATGGAAATCTCTCAAAGTACCTATTCTAGATTTTGGAGATCCATTTTTTGGGACACGTCATCTCGAAGGCTAGAGTTTCAGTGGATCTAGAAAAGATAGATACAATGCTTTCTTGGGAGCCACCAAGGAGGGTGACTGAGGTGTCGAGTTTCTTGGGGTTTATTGGGTACTAATGAAGGTTCATACCATATTTTTCCATAATATAAGAAATTTTGTCAACATTGACAAAGAAGGGACAACCCTTCATGTGGATAGAGAGGTTCCAGCAGAGTTTCTAGGAGTTGAGGCAGAGACAGATGAGTTCTCCCATATTGATACTACCAGAAGATGGAGTTGGGTATGTATTACACTGTGATGCATCAAGGACTGAAATGGGTTGTGTCTAGATGCCGGAGCAAGCAATTACTGCCTACAACTCATGGTTATTGAGGCAACATGAGCATAACTATGCGACTTATGACATGGAGTTAGAAGATGTGGTCTTTACCTTGATGATATAGAAGAACTGCTTGATGGGTGAAAAATTTTCTATCTACTCCTACCACAAGAGTCTCGGGTATATCTTCTCACAGAAGGACCTGAACTTGATATAGCGGCGATGGTTGGAGTTCATCCAGGACTATGACATTGATTTAGTATATTCTCATAGGAAGGAGAATGTGGAGGTAGATTCACTTAGCAGGAGGTCTGGTTTGTAGCTGCTGAGTGAGGCGAAAAAGAAGCTAGCGACAATGCAAATATCTTTCATATAACGAAATTGATCAGCTTATCTTCAGTCTATGACTATATCTCCCCCACTCTTACAGTGAGTTAGGGGGCACAACTTGTGTATGTTGACTGCGAGGCCCGATGTGCTCATATATCTTAAGGAAATTCTTTTTATGGATTTTCGATAGGTGGGGAGCTCATCATCCTTTTCAGAGGACGCGCCTTAGTACTAGTGACATTGAGGGAGGAGGTGTTGAGGGAGTTCTATACTTCCCATTTGGAAGTGCATCCTGGTGTGGAAAAGATGTACCAGGACCTCCAATATTTTTACTGGTGTCCAAGGATGAAGAAAGCGGTGGCAGAGTTCATTTCTTGATGCCTCACTTTTAAGAAAGTGAAGGCCAAGAATTAAGTATCAGTGGGGTTGAAATAACCAATTGAGGTACATGAGTGGAAGTGGGTTGGTATCTCCATGGAATTCATGACTAGGTTATCACACACATCCATGTGCCATGATTTTATCTAGGTGATCGTTGACCGACTCACCAAGTCAGCTCACATCCTACCCATCCTGGAGCAAGGATCGATAGAGGGCTTGGGATGCCTCTACGTTCAGGAGATAGTACGGCTTCATGGGGTTCCTTTAGTGATCATCTCAGAACATGATTCAAGCTTTACATCCTAGTTGTGGAAGGGGTTGTAGGAGGCATTCAGGACTCAGCTGCACTTGAGAATAGCTTTTCACCCTCAGACGGATGGTCAGATGGAGCAGACTATATTGACCATAGAGGACATGATTTGTAATTTTGTCCTAGATTTTGGTTGTAGTTGGGAGGACCACCTAAAACTGGTAGAGTTTTCATACAACAATAGATATCACTCCAACATTAGAATGTCACTATTTGAGGCCTTGTACAGGCAGCCTTGCAGATCACCCATATGCTGGACAGACCTTGGGGAGTCATCACTCATGGGTTCAGAGTTTGTAAGGGCTACCACAGAGAAGGTGTAGATCATCCAAGAGCAGATGAGTACTATACAAAGTTGGTATAACTCTTATGATGATAGGAGATAAATACCTTTGAAGTTTTAGCAGGGTGATCATGTATTCCTTCAGGTCTCACTCCAATGAGAATTACAAAGATTTGGATGGGGTGAAAAGCTATATCTGAGGTTCATAGGACCTTTTCAGATCCTGAGTAGAGTTGGGAGGGGACATACCGTCTATCTCTTCCCCCATAGATGCACCAGGTGCATGAATTTTTCAACGTTTCGTAGCTGAGGACGCCCGTGCATGATCCATCACCCGTCATAGACTAGGGAGAGTTGGACATTGAAGATGGTGCGACGTTTGCGGAGTTACTAGTGGAGACATAGGATTGATGGGAGTGAGTCCTTCATTGATGGTCTATTCCTCTGGTGCGCATTTTATGGAAGCATGGGAACCTCTAGGAGAAAACATGTGTGTAGGATGCTCAGATTCGTTCTTAGTACCCCCCACTTTTTTTATTAGCCTTTGTTTTGGCTTTCAAGGACATAAATACATAAGCTGTTGAGAATGTAATGTCTTAGAATTTATGTGAATTTGTTTAATTATAATGAATTATTTTGAGACCTCGCGCTTCAAAGACACTTGATTCTGAGGCTGATGATCCCAAAATGGATTTTTGAACTTTTTTAAGGTATGTTTAGTAAACATGTGAGCAAGATTTTTTAACCTTTGAACCGGTGCTCAGATAAAAAATCTGAGGGCGCCGCTGAACTCAGAACACTGAGATTCACCTATAAAGGACTTAACTTCGTCTGAAAAGGGCTGAACAGAAAAGCTTATTTTCAGTATTTTTGGAAAAATAATAAAATAAAATTTAAATGTTATTTTATTTTTCTTTCACACCATTGAGTGACAGAAAATGACGCTGTGGTGCGGCGATGAGGCAACGATGAGGCACAATTAAGGAATCCCCTTGATGGATCACCGTGTAAGCATAAATGCTACAATGTTTCATAAACAACAGAGCATAACAATGCAACATGGAAGTGTAATAGAAACATTGCGATGAGTTTTACTTTTATTTTAGTTGACACATTAGTGGAACGAGGAATCAAAACTATAAGGATTCTCTAAAAAACCTCTGATGAACTTCCTCTCCAACAAAGAAAAAAATGACAAAAAATGCCAAACATCTTCAACGCACCACGAATAATGAAGTCAGAAGCGACGAATGGAACCAATGTCTTGAAACCTTGAGGATGTAACACTACGAAAAAGAACGTCAAAGAGTTAGGGATTTGAACCATTTAATGTTCCCCATTTTTTAATCCAAATAATGAAGGCATATTAACCCATGAACAGGTTAATCTTGGGACTGTGCATTCTTATGGGTGGGTGAATTATTTTTGGATTTCATATATTAAGAGTTATATTATCACTTGTGTTGGTTGAATTAAAACCTTGAAACTCCCCATGATTTTAAATATCTAACACGGAGAGCGTGGGGTGACACAAACAAGGCCCGAGCCCCTCCGCATGTGCGTTCTTCCTGGATGATTTCTTGAAACTACTATAATTTAAGTTTGAGGCCATCACAAAGAAGGTGATGTACTAATGATTTTGTATACATAGATAGATTGAGAAACAGACCACCGGAGCAACTCTGGTGGCCTGCAGAAGAAACTGCCAGCGCACCGACATCGATGGCAGCCGATGGTGGCCCGCGGCAGTGGCCGCAGGTAGAGAGAGGAAGTGTTCCCATTAGTGTGCTATATTGGTAGATGGATGTAGCATTATAGAGATAGTGTCCCATGTCTAGGCTTCCTGGGCAAACAGTGGAGGCCGCAGTCGCTCGACAGCGGCACTGGAGATCTGCGGCGCCACTGCCACTACGTTGACCGAGTCTACAAACAGACTCGGTCTGAGGGTGATGTGGTCACTCAAACATTTTGGATAACATGTGTGGAATCACACGCGATGGTGCACAATCGCTCGATCGTAGCAGTTGAGGAATCGGACATGGCTCCCAGCCATGTCCCGGCCTGGCCAAAAGGCCTATCTTCCTCTGGCGGAACATGCAAACCTGTGGGCCAGACATACACTATCAGGATAGACCAGTGCTACTGGACTGGACCTACGACCCTACGAGATGGGCCCAGATTGGACCAGGTCGGGTCGGTCCGACTCGGTCGGACTGGACCCAGACCTAGACCCTACCAACCCCCATTTAACTAAAACACCCATATCTCTCAAACTCGGCTTCCGATTGACACATCGTCGATGGTGTTGGGACCCTTGGGATGCATAGATCCTTATGGGATACTCTATGTGAGTTTTGGAAGGATTTTACATACGTTTGGGTTTCATTGGAATCAAATCCAACCATACCCTTCCCACAAAAATGCTCATATCATACAGCTGGGGTGTTAGTTCGACACACCATCTATTGCATTGAGACCCTTATAATGAGATGTTCATTTGGGGTTACTCAATATGGGAATTTTTTGTGGTTGAGGTAAGACCGATGGATTAAGGATCAGATCCTACCATATTCAAGCCTAATAAGTGTGGGAATCCAGTGGATCACTGTGATGTGAAGAATGAATAGCAATCCTGTGTGGGTCAACACCTAGCAATCCTTTGTGGGTCAGCACCTAGAAATCCTATGTGGGTTAGCACCTAGAGATCCTACATGTTTCAGATCCTAGAGACCCTGTATAGATAAAAAGTAGATCCTCACAATAGAATAAGATGATCTAGCTTTACGACTAATCATATTTACTTATGTACTTTTGTTATACCTTGTGTGAGCTGCGTCTTTTACTTTGTGCTATGTGTTTGAGATATTTCCTGGTGGTATTACCTCTTTGGTATTTTACTTTGTGTTTTCTTCCTTAGTGGATTACTAAGATAACTTCGAGGATCATAGTGTCCCTACTGAGTATTGTTATAATCACCTATGCACGGGCTTCACCCGCACCCGTTGTGTATGGTACAAGCGACGAATATCATTGACTGAGACTTTGGGGATCCATGACTAGATGATTCTAAGTGGTGGATCGATAGATGTGGTGTGATGTAGTGACATCCGATTAATATCTTTATCTACCCTTTAGGTAGGTTTCTTGGTGGACAACCTTCAAAGCTTGTACTTCTTTTTTTGTACTATTCTTTCAGTTGGGCTTGTATTCTAGCCCCCTTTACTTTCAGTTTACACACTTTACTCTTAGTGGTTGTACATTGTGCTGGTTGTATTACTTTTCTTACCTTTGTGGAAATATTTGATTAGTTTTTTCTATCTCTGTGTGTATAGGTTTAAAGTAAATTCCTTCCTTTATTGGGATATGCCTTTCCAGTGCTAGTCACTATTCCCTGGCCTATGAAAGGCAGGCTTGGGGTAGCCATGGAACGGGCCCTGGGGGATGGTTCGTGACATTTTGTGTTCTAGATTTTAAGGACACACAAATTTGACCACATATTTTGTAGGTTTTAGGCCATTAAAAATATAATAAAAGAATGATATAGGAAAACTAATGAGGGAAAAATGAAACCAAAAGTTAATTATGAGACTAATGCTAGAATACACCATCTCAAAATTGGATGCACATAGTTTATGGTCATAGTATTTAAATAGAGGGAATTGAGAATAATTATATATATAGGAAAATGAAAAACCCAACATGATTTGAAGAGCCTACAACTAGTAAAAACTATATTTGGAAGGGGTACATACAATTTAAATTCATGGTTATTGGACCAAAATTATAGGGCGTGAAATCAAAATATAGGTAGAGGATCAAGTACCAAGATTTATCAAACTCTTTTGTATGGGAAATAGAAAAGATTAAAATCATGATATGAATAATTTGAATCCATAAATTGAGTTCGGATAACTATTCCGAGGAATACCATTGACCAAAATTCAAATGAAGAGTTTTACTGTGATTTTGTCAGAGGTATATGAATATTAGAGGACCCTCTCCTTAGGATGAACATGAATCGAATTGGCATGTTTGAATATGAAATCCTTGATGATAATTACCAAATAGAGTTATATATTTGATCTATATATAACTATTACTAATGGATATGAATGTTTTATAACAATTTAAAAACATAATGCCTGAAGTGTTATGTATGGAAGAAAACATACAAACATTTTTTGGAATGTCCCGATCCAGAGATTACTATGATTAAGATATTTAGGGATAATGAAAGAGTGGATATGGATAATGACTTGCAATTAGATATGGAATATATAGTCCATATGTCACCATGTATCATTATAATAGAAATCAAGACACACATAATTATTATAATTTCATTTCATATATCTAATTTATAAGCAGGAGAGGATAATTTTAACCTATCTTAGGACTCCCATATTCTATACATCCTTACATAGATTTGTATCTCATGTATGGAAAGAGGTTTATGTTGCAAAAAACCCTCTATGTATTTTTAGATAATACTGGATGGACCAATTTATGTGGCTTAGGGTAATATAGGATGGATCATATGATGTTTAGTTTATCATCATATGATAAGAACCTATACCCTATATTTTAAAGTATTATGACACTGAAATTCTTGAATTCCCCTGAAGTTAATAGGAATATGATATTGGGGAATTATTTAAGCCATATCTGAGATGAACCATGATATCTATAGAGTAAAATGTGACCATATCCGCAACATCTTTACATAAAGAGGGATTTTAGAAATAGATGAATTTTTTTATAATATCTGTATGTAAAATAAAACAAAATGCAGAAGGTTTTTTTATAGATCTAGTTATTTTATAAGAGAGGGGGAATTTTTTCTGTTCACCATAGAATCATGGATAAGGGTCTACGTGATGGCGAAGATATCACACAGCTTGTAACACTATGATATTTTGGAAAATATTTTTTTTTCAAATAAATTTAATCATTTTGATATTTTTCATTACATATAACAATGATTTTATGTTGTGTTACATGAAACATCAATTTAAAAAGAAACATGTCATATTATTAAAATATTATTATATGATAATTATCATCTAGACATTATAATGGTGGGTATAAAAAAGATTAAATAAATTATTAAAATATATGGTTTACAAATGTATATAAAATGAATTATATGGTGACTAGTTAATTAAAAATGAAAATACAAAACTATTTCAAAATAAATTAAATCTTTCTCCAAAAAAGTATTTTTATGAAAAATAACATATTTTAAATCAATAAATTTAAAAAAAATTGGGAATTATTTTAATGAAATTTATTTATTATAAATTTAATAAACTATATAACATTTATCTTATGTATTTTCTAGACAATATATAAGAATAAATATAATTTTACATAAAAAAACAATATTTTTCTAAAAAACATTTTTGTTGCATTTTGCACAATTATTTTAAAAATATATTTCCAATCATTTTTAAAATTTATTTGAAAAATAAATTTATTTTTGTAAATAATTATTTCTAAATTATCTTAGGGTAAATTTTAGATAATATATTCAAAATACTATTTTTTTGTGAATAATGAAAAATACTAAATTGTAACAGAAAACTACCTTTTAGATTAAATTAATTATATAGTCAAGTTATATATTAAAATGGTTTTAAATTAAAATTTGAACAATTATACAAAAATTAATATAATTTAGGTCATGATAACTATTTTAATATCGAATTTAGATATAAAATCTTTGTAAACTTTTGAAACGTTTCTCTTTGAAACCCTGCATTCTCGGATCATCAACATGATTAATAATAAATTAAAATTTACCACTTATGTGAATGAAATTTGGAAAAAAGGATTAAAATTTTTTAATAAGAATATTTTATATTATATAATAATTCCAACATAAATTTTTACCATAATTAATAGTAAAATTAATAAAAAATATTTACTGAGGTTAAGGTAAAAATGGGTTTACCGCGGGGAGTGGGTGGGTTATACTAAAATGATAAGGGTTAAAAAGATCTAAAAAGTTTTATATAATATATTTGATGGAAATATATTGAACCGATAACGTCTAAGTATCTATAATACTATATTATGGACCCTTTATCCATGTGAACAACACGTTCACACCTTTTTCTTTTCAAAAATTACATGTGTGCTACTAACTTCACTTATAAAAGGCCACACCCTCTCCCCTCCTCTTCACACCTTAAAACCATTTTTTTCAGAAAATAAATAACCAAATAACTTCCAAAAATCCCTAATATAATCCTATAAGAATTATTTATTTCATTAATATAATCTTGGAAGTATTTGTATGAAAACCTTCAGAGGTTACATGAGGAAGAGGTAACATTAACCATCGAGCGTTTTTATTATATTTCTTCATACACCTCCTAAAATTATTATTAAAGAATTAAGATATTATAAATTCAGTATATTAAATATAATTATATGTTTTTATTATAATTTCATGACCTAAAACAATCCCCACTTACATAAAATGGGTTATAAAATTATTATTCAGGTGTACGGCAGACTACCGCCTCACGAAACAATGTCAGTCGTTTTTCCATAACCACATCTCACAATTGGTTTGATAATGGATATAAAGAATATATATGATAATTATAACATAGTTATACATATTTATTCAGTATAACATATATATAATTTTTTACTTTTCATTTCATTGGGGATATGATATAGTCGCTCGTGTATACGACAACCTACCACCTCTTGAAGCGATGTGATTTGTTTTTCACTAATGTTTTACATGGATGATAATAAGGATATATTCAATGAATATATGTGATATATATATAAAAATTATTATATTAATTAAATATATATCATTTTTAAAATATAATCTATCATTTTATTTCTTACCTTTTCACTCATTGAATGATGATAACGTCGTTCATGTACAGATGGATTATCACCTTCATAAAGTGTGTGACTCTCTCTTTTCATCACCAAACCAGATAGACGATATGTATAAGTGTACTTAAAGAAATAAAATTTTACTTATGATATTATTATCATTATTAAAAGGAAAATTATCACATACCTTTTTTCTATTATTATTGTTGAAAAATAGAAACGTTACCTATGCATACGTACGACCTAGCATCTCCATGATCCGAATTTAATTCATTTCTAAAAATCATATTTCATGATTGGACATAAAAATATAATTGATTTATAAATATTAAAATTATTTCAGGATTATAATTTGGAAGATTATCAGACCATTTTCAAAGTAAGAGGATTAAAAATATCAAATGAAGACATATACAATAAGCATAGAGGTTATTACCTGAAACATGATTTTAATATGGAATTGCTAATGAACGGGTAATGGATTGTCATAAGTAGATCATATATAGTATAATATATAAATGTATAATAACATTATATTTATTAAATAGGATGTTCTATTATGTATTATGGAATTCAATACTTAAGGTAAGAGATTTATAGCCTCTCATTTATTTACGGAAGACTTATGAATATTCATTACTTGTTTATTTTTTTGTGGTGTATATACTACACATTTTAAATACTATATAATTAATATCACTATTTTCATGATATTTAATGTTTTATTTAATGTTATTTTTTATTGGGGATTATGATTCAATAGATTACTGATGTTGTAAGGGATTTCTATCTCACTTTTATTTTCTATTAGACAAAACCATACTCACCATGGAATTCTTTTATGTGGTGTATATACTGCCTATGAATGTATTTTATGATTATTATCCTTAAAATTATGATGATTTAATAATACATTTGAAGGTACATATTTCATGTGTTTATTATTGAAAATACCAAAGTGTTAATAGTTTTATGTTACAATCTCATTATTTATTGAGATTATTTATAAATATGATTCTAATAATAAAATATTATAATCCATCTCTCAAGAAACTCATTAATTTACCTATCCTATACTTATGTCATGATAATAAATTTTTTCTATTATTCTTCCTCACTCTATGTACCAAAGAGTTAAAAAGAATGTTTTTATGAAAATCCAACCTTATTCCTCTCTTCGGTCGAAAACCCCTTTTTCTTACAAAACAATTTTTTCTAAAAATGTTTTTAACATAATTAAATTTTATTGTTAAATAAAATTTTACCCATTTTATATTTTTTTACAATTGTTTTGAAAGTAATTGTAAGTTCCTGGATCTGGAAGCCACACAACGAGTTCCCGAACCCAGTTGGTCACGTGACCTCAAGCGCATTTCCCCAAATGCCAGAGGCAGCTAACTAGCAGCAAGGGCCCATGTATGATAGTGGGGAAACTATGCCCTCATTTTTCAAAGTGTAGCAGAGTGGAAAAGATAAATACAATACAATGACAGAAGTAGTAAAAAATATACAACTGAAATGGACAACTGAAGTTAAAGATAACCAATAGTTATATATAAAAATAAATCATGTCACTAATTCTATGAAAGCAGCCAAAGTAGGATACACTATAATACAATACAATACAACTCAAGGTAGGAGGTACAACCAAACAAAACAAAGCAGAGTAAACAGAACGCCGCAGCATCACAAGCCTAAGCTCGGTCCCATGATCTCCTACTCCTCTACAACAAGTATGTACCTATAAATGGACCCTTTCCCCTGTTTACACATGCATCAATATAGTCTGTTTGGGCCGAAGACATGACCCAAACAGTTTGTGAGAAATAAATCCCAGTAGGCACCCACCAAAGGCCCGTGCCCATCTGTCATTGAAGATATACGACAACAGTGTGCAAAAGTAAATTCAATAAACTAAGAAGTACTCAAAAGTAACTAAATCTACCTATTATATTTCCATTTTAATATTCATTTAACCATGGAAAGCTTGTGATTTAACTTGGCAGGTATAACATATGAAAATCCCCACGGTGAATACTCATGATAACACTGTCCTCAAGCATACAATACTTACCCTCAGGTTATCAGAATCAAAACCCATAGGTGTCTGCCCATAGACATAACAAATATTTCCCACAATAATACGAGGTGTCGGCCATAGGCATAGAAACTACTACCCACGGGCACAAAAACTATTGCCCACAGGAATGAGAAAAGTTTCCCACAGGCTAAACAAACACTTCCCTTAGGTTATACAAGTAACCGGGCCGATCCCAACACATAAGAAAGAAATTATATACAATTCATCTCAAGGAAATTTCAAAGAATGTTAAAATTCACGGTATACCCACAGGTATTTTGGCCAAATGGCTAAACAAAGGAACGCACCCTCAGGGTGGTCCTGGATCCAAGCAGTGATCCCAAATAGCAGTTTTATCTTATCAAAAGTTTAACTATGCAATTCTCGATATCTTTTATCAATGACCACAGCCATGCGACACCCCAAACATGGGTTTGTAGAATTAGGACACACAAATCCATATCAACAGTTGGAAATAAACACCATACCACCTACCTCAATCATCTCATATCGGTATACATGAACGACGCCTTCCGAATCATCCATGAACGACGTAGATCTGGGATAAATGTTCACTCATTCAAACTCAAATAACTTTCTCTCAGAAAATAATTGGTAAGAAACACACAAGGAGAGGGAATAAATCACCCACACGGTTCAATCGAGACAGTCAGAGAAGGATTCAGATTCTCAGTGTGCGGTCAAGAGATCTCCGAAGCTCCAACCTCCTCTCCTGGCTCCAAAAATAACTCAAAGCCTCCTCTACTGAATGAGGATGACAATGACCATTTTAAGCATAAAAACAGACTACACAGCATGTAATTTCATTTCATAACTATTCCTCTGCAGCTTCTTTCCACCACGACACTGTTCATATGTCGACATGAGTACACCACGTGTTTTCCTAATTACACGGCGTGTATTGTCGCTACGCTGGAGGCTGCCTCCATGGCCTTAATGTTCACCTACCGACTGATCACACGACGTGTAAATACAAGTACATGGCGTGTTGTCAGTTTTTATGCCCTTCAATTTCCGACAGGCCTACACGCCCTGTGTACTCATCCCACATGGCTAAAGTACACGGTGTGTGGAAAATTACACGGCGTGTACCCACAAAATTTGGGATTTTCTCCATTTTCCTTATTTTCTCAAAAACACTTAAGGAAAAGGGAAAATAAGAAACTCGTACCTCAAAAACAAGAACTAATTTCTTATAAACTTCCCCCCGTAAAGCAATTCATCCCCGAATTTCCCTTCCAAGGGTGGTAAAGATACAACTTTGAATAACTCCATCCACTGAGCATGTACGTCAGCCTCCCACTCTCAGGTTTCGTCCTGCACTCGGCCATGCTGCCATAGCACCCGAACGAGAGGAAATGACCGGCCATGGAGAACCTTCATGCTCCTATCAACAATACGAATCTGATGCTCCTCAAAGGATTCATCGACTTGAAGATCAACCTCCTCGGGCTGAAAAACGTGAGGCGGGTCTGAGTGATAACGGCGCAGCTGAGATACATGGAAGATGTCATGAATGGCCCAGTACCGCTATGGTAACTGAAATCAGTAGGCAACCGACCCGACTCTCCCTAGAATCTCAAATGGCCCCACATACCTCGGTGATAGTTTAACCTGTCTTTTGATCCACCTATGTCCCAACCGCGGAAAAACACGTAAGAAAACCTGATCCCTGACCATGAACTCTAAGGGTCGTCTTCGGTGATCAGCATAAGATTTCTGATGAGACTGTGCAGTAGAAATCTTCTTCTGAATCAACTGGATCATCTCAGATGTCTCCTGCGTGAGACATAGTCCCAGTAAAGCTGACTCATCTGCCTCTAACCAACACAAGGGTGATCAGAATGGCCTACCATATAAATCCTCGTAAGGTTCCATCTCAATAGTTACCAGAAAATTATTATTGTAGAAAAACTCTACTAGGGGTATGTGCTTCTCTGAAGATCCCCCAAAGTCTAGGATTCATGCACGCAACATGTCCTCTAGCACCTGTATCGTACACTCTCACTGGCCATCGGTCTGAGGGTGGTAAGCTATGATCATAAGCACCTGTGTACCCAGTTCCCTCTGAAAACTCTGCAAAAAACGAGAAGTAAAGCGAGAATCCCTATCTGAAACGATAGAAAAAGGGACCCCATGAAGGCGTACTACCTCTCGGATCTACAACTTCCTGAACTCATCGACACTGTAGATCTCCTTGAACAACAGAAATTGAGCTACCTTTGTATGTATGTCCACGACATCCCACATGGCATCACTACCTCGAGGTGACCTCGGCAACCCAGTCATGAAGTCCATTGCAACATCATCCCATTTTCACTCTGGAATGGGTTACTGTTGTAATAGTCTACCTGGCCTCTGATGCTCCACCTTCACCTGTTGATAGGTAGAACATATTGTAACAAAAACAACTAGTTCTCCTTTCATACCTGGCCACCAATACTAATTTCTCAAGTCATAGTACATCTTGGTAACCCCAGGATGAACTGACCAAGCTGAATCATGAAACACCTACATCAACTCCTCACATATCTTCCCGGGAACTCACACTCGTCCATGGAAACACAGTACCTCATCATCGCCTATCGTTCATCCAAGAGGAGGGTCCTCACTTGCTACCGACTCCAATAGAACTAGGCCTTCTGAATCCAATAGTTGTCTCATCCTCACTCTATCTAGGAGGGTAAAAGTCACAACTAAGGAAGAAAGATAGGTTTTACCCTGACTATCGTGCACCTCCAAATGAATCTTAGAGAACAAAGCTATAAGCTTCCACTCACCACTAGCCTTCTGCACTGCCTGTGTCTGAGTCTTCTTACTCAGTGCATCAGCTACAGTATTACCCTTACTAGGTGTATAGGCAAGCTCAAAGTCGAAGGAATGATGGTATTCGACCCACCTTCGCTGTCTCAGGTTTATGTCACGCTGAGTAAAGATGTACTTGAGACTTTTGTGGTCAGTGAAAACCACAAAATGCTCTCCCAAGAGATAATGTCTCCAACAGTGCAACACATGAACAACTACAGCCAAATCGAGGTCATGAATTGGGTAATTCCTCTCATGTGGCCTCAACTGCCGATACCCATACGCCACAACTTGATCACCCTGAATCAACACTTCTTTCAACCCAACACCAGATGCATCACAGTAAAATGTATAGCTCTTCCCTTGCTTTGAAGGTATCAGAATTGGTGTTGATGTCAACCTTCCCTTCAACTCCTAAAAGGCTGTCTCGCAAGCTTCTGACCAAACAAACTTCACACCCTTCTTAGTCAAAACTATCAATGGTGCTGCTAAGCGGGAGAAGTCCTGTATAAAGCGCATGTAGTAACCAGCCGGCCCCAAGAAACTCTGTATCTCAAACACGTTCTTCAGTTGCTCCCAAGAAACTACTGCTCTCACTTTGTCTGGGTCTACCACATCTCCTGCCTCTAAGATAACATAACCTAGGAAGTGTATCTGGTCCATCCAAAAGTGTCACTTTGAGAGCTTAGCATATAGCTGATGCTCTCTCAGTGTACTCGGTAAGATCTCAAGATGGGTGTCATAGTCGTGTTGAGTGTGAGAGTACACCAAGATATCATCCACAAAAACTACCAAAAAAGAATCAAGATAAGGACGAAACACACGATTCATCAGAGCAATGAAAACTGTTGGCACGTTCGTGAGTCCGAACGATATAATCAAGTACTCAAATAGACCATATATGCTCCGAAAAGCTGTAAGCGGTATGTCCTATGGTCTAACGCGTAACTGATAATATCCAGATCTCAATTTAATCTTTGGTAACACTCATTTTCCCCGAAATTGATCAAAAATATCATCAATCCTTGGCAAGGGATATCAGTTCTTAACTTTCAGCTGGTTTAGTTTCTGATAATCCACACAGAATCTGAGGGTACCATCCACCTTATTTGCAAAAAGGACCGGTGAATCCCAAGGAGAAGTACTGGGTCAAATAAAACCCTTTTCCTACAACTCCTATAACTTCCTCTTGAGCTCTTGCAACTCTGGTGTAGCCATCCTATAAGGAGGAATAGACACTGGTGCTGCTCCTAAAACAAGCTCAATAGAAAAATCTACCTCTCGCTCTAGAGGTAGACCTAAAAAGTCATTTGGGAAGACATCCCTGAAACAATCAACTACTAGAGGTAAATCCTTCTGACAAGTTCCCTGATCATCTAGATATACGATCACAATCTGGGATGTCACTCCTCCTCGCCCACAATGCTCAGGTCCAGCTCGGCTCGCCTAGAAATCCCATTCTCCCTTGTATAGAAACTCTTCGCCCTCTGGTGATGTGAAACTCACCCTGTGATGATAACAATCCACAAAGGCTTGAAAGGGTACCAAACAACCCATCTTGAGAAATATATCATAAGTTTTCATCTCTAAGACATCGAGGTTCCATAGAAAGTGACACCCACCAACCTCTAGGGGGAACTCCCTGCACTGACGCACACCAGCCTTTCTAGTTCCCAATGGAGTGTCTAGCGTCATAACATCAGAAGAATAAGAAACATAGATCCCAAGGCTATCCACAACGGTCACATATATACAGCTATGTATAGAACCCGTATCAAAAAGTATAGAAGACAAAATAAAAGATACTAGAATAGTACCTTTGATAGTAGAAGGTCTGAGATCCTGCCCCTGTTGGGTTTGTTGCACTGCATATGCCTACCCAGTGTTGCAACCCTGCAACACCACCTGGAAACCCTGATCTCACCCTAACACGACCCATCCTCAGGGCCTGTGCTGTGACTACCCCAAACCCTGCTTCCACAGGCCAGGGGCTGGGGACTAGCACCAAAGGCGAACATCCCGATAAAAAGGGAAGGCATTGCCTTTATAAAAGTAAACAACACAACAGAGTACGCAACAGAAGTTAGCACTAAGTAATAATGAATAAAAAAGTAAGTGTTAAATGGAAAGGGACCGGAAATACAAGCCCAATAGTAAGTACAGTACAACTGAAAATATAGTACAATTTCTGTAAAGTAAAACAGCAACCACTGAGTCATCCTCTGGGAATCCCACCTGAAGGTTGGGTACATATGGACTCCTCAGCACCGCAGGTCTATTATTCCACTCCATGTACGTCTCGCCATGTGGTCCACCCCCGGGTACCGTCCAGCTCCACAAGTCTCCTCCTCGATCAGTGCTGTCTGTCGTCTACATCCAACACAACGTAGTGCGGGCATAGCCCATGCAGGGGTGAGTATATGATACTCATTAGGGAACCCGAGACCCCCGAAGGTCTCCCAGAATCCACGAAGAATAAAACACATAATAAAGATACAATCACGAAGTATCAACCAACTCTACTTAGGTATATTCCCATACATATACCTAAGTCTTCAGTCATAGTTCGGCTCCAACTCTCGAGCCCAAGTATAACCCAGTCCACACAGGAAAGAAGTCAATCACATAAATGATAATGATTGAAAGTCAAGACTCAGCTCACACAGGTATACATCTTTCATATAGCGATAGAGATGATCAGATGTAGTTACTGATTCATCTAAGCTGTCGGACCCACGTAGGATACTAGACCAGCTAAGCTGTCGGACCCACGTAGGATATGAGACCAGCTACTCTGTCGGACCCACTTAGGATACAAGAACAGAAGTCAAAACTGTCAGACCCACATAGGATACAAGAACAGTAGTCATCGGTGTCGAACCCATGGAGGATTCCACTACAGTAGTCGTCGCTGCCAAACCTATGGAGGATTCCAGTATAGTAGTCGTTGTAGTCGCAGCCATCTCTAGGGTTTCCACACATGGCCCACTCAATTCTAGGAGGGTCCACTCCTCAAGTCAAAGGTCGATACATCAACTATCATGAAGTCCTGAGATGATGTATCCCGAATTTCAATCTTGTCAAATGAAACCCAACGCAACAGATGGCGCGCCAATCAAACGTCTGGTCTGAGAGTTATTGGCCTTTCCGTTCGAGGGGCCCAGTTGGAATTATGCTTGTTCCAGTCCTGCCCGTTTTTCAAAGTCATCCAAAACTCACTTAGAGTATCACAATAGGACCGCCTCATTACAATGGTCCCAGTGCCATAGACGACGCATCGATCAGACGCATAGTCGTGATGTTATTAGAATTTAAGAGAAACGGGCCCGGATCGTCATGCCGGTGGGCTGGCGGGTCGGCCCGTCTTGGCTCGGCGGGTCTGACCCGACTTAGGGGTCGTCCGGCCAGATAATGCGTGGCCCAGCTAGGCGGGGCGGGCCCAGTTGGCACGGCCTGGCCCGGCTGTCCGTGGCCTGGCCCGCGACTGGCTGTGGCTTGGCCAGCTGGCCGAACCGGTGTGGGGGGCACCCCCTCCCCCCCAACCTTCCTGAAATGGTGCTTCTGAGTGGCGCCACCCTCCTGTTCGGCCGGCCAAATCCAGCCGGTTTTCCTAGCGTGATCGGCCCGCACGAGCGGGCCTCTGTTCCCCCAGTGCTGCGCCCTCTTTGTGCCGCGGAGTCTGCCCTGCCCGGTCGGCCGCCTGCCAGCCGGTTCGTCCGCCGCGCGGCCCATGGAACACGGGCCGCGATCCTCCTCAGCACGGTGCCCTCATGGCGCCATGGTTCTTTTGGTCTGGCCGGCTTTAGCCGGTCGGTTCTTCTTCGGCCGAGCGGCCCACAGTTGTGGGTCACAGTCTTTCCCTCTCTGCGCGGCACCTGGTGCCGCAGTCCTCTTCGGGCTAGAATGCGACTGCTGTTGTCGCCGCCGCTTTCGGTCATCGCCGCCCCCGATCGTCACTAACTCTTCCAACATGGTCTCCATCATGAATAAAAAATAAACTATGGAGGGTCGTCGGGATGTGTTTGTTCGGACCGCGCCCTCCGTGTTATACGATATAAATTGGCCATAAAAGATCATTTTCATTCTACAAGAACGAAGGTATAATTTACTTAAATAAAATTATACAAACACCCTACCTCAAATTAGGGTTTATTCGTAGACAGGGTCGCGGGGAGGCGGCGTCAACTCATTGACGTTAGAGAAGAAGGAGCTGAGGATGGCGCATCATCGACTTTCCTTGCGGGTGTCTCCATCTCCTTTGGCTTGGCCGAAGATCGAAGGAGATGATCGTCGTTCTTCGGCGGTTCTTTGTTGGAAGGACGGTGTTCTTCGTCTAGAGAATAACTCTATTCTTAATTTTCCATAGCTTCCTCAACACAACAAGTGCCAACAAAAATAATAGCCTAAGCTATTACTTTATTCTCCCATGATTTTTTTCAAACTAATTTAAAAATTAAATGAGCCAAAATTAAATGTTCATTAATTGATGGTGTATTGGCACATTCATGAGAGGAGAGTGGAATATGGAGAGGCTTCACCATTAAGAGAGAGGAGTTGTCAAAAATTAAATAATGGTGTTAATGGAGAGTTTAAGGGAGTTGAGGGGAGGTGAAAGGGTTTGGGTTTGTGTGGACCCCACACCACTAAATCCTCCCATGGGTGGTTATGTGGGGTGTGGGCCCCACCTCCAACTCCCTTTTGGAGATTATAAACACCCACCAAATAAAAATAACTAACTAATATTTTTATTTATTTTTAGCAACAAACCCAAAAAATTAACTTCTCCTCCCGATAAAACGCAACTACAGTAAAGGTTCTCTTAGGAGAATATCGGCACTGTGAGTTCATCGGTGCCCTCAGATTTCGATTTTGAGCATCTGTTTAGAAGTTAGAAAAACCCGCTCGTACGTTCACTGAATGTACCCAAACAAAACATCAGAAATTGATTTCAGGCACACTGGGCCTTGTTATCAGGCGCCGTCAGAAACTGCGGACACGTAATATTCCAAAAAGTTTAGGAAAAATTTTTCATTGAAATTTCCAGTTCTTTACAGACCCACCCTACTGCCTCTGAGATCCTAGTGTATGGCTATCACGACCACGACCACCATCTTTGCCTGTACGCCCTGACGTACCCCAATTTCCCGACTGATAAGAAGCTGTTGGTCCTACTCCCTCACGTGGAGTCTATATAGAACCCCTCTCACTAGCCACTGGTGAAAACTCCTAGCAAAAACACTGGATATGACCCATCCTGCTGCAAAATTGGCACTCCAATGGGTCACGTGGACACTGCGGTCCCTTATGCCCCTCTTTACCACACTGGTAGCACATGACCACACCACCTAAAGTATTCTTCTGGCTAGTACTACAATCGTGAGAGAACTCCATCTTCCTCTTCCACTTACCGGTAGAAATAGTACCAAAAACTGGTGTTGAACCACCCTGGCCCACACCACTAGCTTCTTGTAGGTTTCGCTCAGTAATCAGTGGATGGTTCACAATAGCATGCACTGTAGGCAACCTGAAAACATTTACTAGTGCTCGGATGTCATATCGAAGACCATCCTCAGAGAGGATAGCCCTCAACGTCTCATCAACCACCAAAACAGGTGCAAAACGCTGAAGCTCGGTGAAGCATGAAGAATAATCCATCACTAACAAGGAGCCCTGCTGCAGATTCAGGAACTCTCAAGCTTGATATTCCCTTAGCGTCTTTGGGAAGAAGAAGTCAAAGAAGGCTTCCTGAAAATATTCCCATGCCATGTCACGGTGGTGCTCAGACTGGGTGGTAACATCCAACCACCTCTTGGCAGAATCACGTAGCATGTATGCAGCGAGCTTGACCCTCCTCCCAGAAGGCATATCTAGATGCTCGAATATCGTCTGCATCGAATCCAGCCATGACTCCATATCCTGTGGTCCGACATCCCTTGAAAATGTAAGAGGATGCTGCTACTGGAAGATACACGTCAGCTCTGCCATAGATGTGGCGGCCTGCGGTGCTCCCTGGAAGGTCTGTATGAACCACATGAAGCCTTCACGAAACTGTGTATCTGTGCCTATGTCCGGCATAACGGTTGACACCGCATCTGGAACTGTTGGAGGATCCACTGGTAGCTCATGGTCCACCATCTCATGAGTATAATCGTCGCCGCTCTCCTAGAGAACAACCGGTGGTCGTTTTGGTGGAATGACTCTACAAGGTCAAACACACACCTTAGATCCAGATTTATCAAAGACTAAAAACGAGGAGACCAAGAAGGGAATAGGAGAAAGGAATCATTCGAGATTTACAAAACTTGACTACACTGTGTGTATAAATACTACATGATGTGTTCTCATAGGCCACCCACATGGGTATGAACTCCAGCTAAAACTGGTCATGTAACACCCCAAACACGTGTCGTGTCTTTTGAATACACGGCATGTACTTGAAATCTCCTTCCTTGCCCAAGTTCTTCTACATGGCTAAGCCACACGACTCTCTTAAAACAAAATGACATGGCGTGTACCATGGGAACACGAAGTGTATGCGACAAGCTCTTCACCGGCCCATGTTGTTCGTGACACGACCTGTGTACCCAGGTCACACTATATGGCATGTTCAAAAAAGACACGACATGTACAAAGAAGTCTCAGACCGACCCGTTTTGCTCACTACACGTCCGTCTTACATAGCTGACACTACCCGACATGTCCCACAGGCACACGACATGTACAAGGTAGGGTAAAACCGACCCGTGTTGTTAGTGACACTACCAGGTATCTGGGTCAGACTACATGGCGTTTCAAGGTCGACATGACGTATATGTATTAAGGTTCCACCGTCTGTGTTGTTAGTTACACGGGTGGATACCGAGTCGACACTACACGACATGTAAAACTGGTACACGGCGTGTTCCCCCCAAAACATCCATATCCCGTGTCTCTACCCACACGGCCTAGGTCATGGTAAGAGACTAAAAGGTGTGTACTTAAAAAGTTTTCATTTATTCTCGAACAGAAGAAGACACGACGTGTGTCCATAGAACAACACGGTGTGTATACTGGATTTTTTCAGACAGTAAGCCTCATAAACTACTCCGGAACCCAGAAAACATGGAACAAACACCTAAGTTCCAAATTCAGATCTATGAGGGCCCATAATCCCCACGAATCAAAGCTTGGAATCTTATATATGATATAACACAGAAAAACGTTAATGATCCACCAAATTCCGATCATTGAGGGCCCAAACTCCTCAAGAACCAAAGTTTGGAATTCATTCTATGAAAACCTCACACCAAAATACCCTAACAAATAGCCGGTATTTATCAAAGCAGCTATCACAACAACATGCTTTTCTAGAACCACATCTACTATAACAACATGAAATTTCTAATGCACCTAAAAGACATGGAAACTATGCATGGAATGTGATTCTAACATGTGACTAAATGATGCATGAGATGGCATACCCTTATCTCATCGGGTTGCAACTAAATAGAACCCATTTATAACATATAAACAGAACAATCACAAGTGCGTCACCCAACGGTGAAAATAAAATCAACTGTAAAATTAAAAAATCAGAAAAATTGCAACACAAGGTAAATTGGATTTTCCCAGTACATGAGTTAGCTACTCTTGGGCACAAATTTATACCAAGTACCTATTCCGTCCTATCTCTGACTAAAGCTCCAAATAGTAAGTCAAAGAAAATAACTCCTTTGATACCACTTTGTAATGTCCTGGATCCTGAATCCACACAACGGGTGCCCTGAACCCGGTTGGTCACATGAGCTCAAGAACATTTCCCCAAATGACAGAGGCTGCCAACTAGCAATGAGGGCCCAGGTCTAATAGTGGGGAAACTTTTCCCTCATGTGTCAAAGTGTAGCACAATGGAAAAGAAAAATAACAAACAACAATGGAAGTAGTAAACAATAAACAACTGAAATGGAAAACTGAAGTGAAAGATAGCAAACAGTTATATATAAAAATGTAGTATGTCACTATTTTTATGAAAGCAGCGAAAAAAGGATACACTGCAATAAAATACAATACAACTCAAGGTATGGGGTACAACCAAAAAAAATCAGAGTAAACCGAATACAGTAGAATCGCTGGCCTAAGCTCGGTCCCATGCTCTTCTACTCCTCTAATACAATCAGGTACCTGTAAAGGGGCCCTTTCCCCTGTCGTCACCTACAATAGTATAGTCTGTTTAGGCTGAAGACATGACCCAAACAGGGTGTGAGAAATAAATCATAGTAGACACCCACAAAATGCTGGTGCCCAACTGTTAGTGAAAATGTGCGACAGTAGTGTGCAAAAGTAAATGAAATAAACTAAGTAGTACTCAAAAGTTACTAACTCTACCAGTTATATTTCCATTTTAATATTCATTTAACCATGAAAATCCTATGCTTTAACTTGGAAGGTATAATATATTAAAATCCTCATGGTGAAAAGTCATGATAACACTGTCCTCAAACATACAATCATTACCCTTAGGTAATCAGAATCAAAACCCACAGGTGTCTACCCACAGGCATAATGAATATTGCCCAAGAGTGTACGAGGTTTCTCCCACAGGCACAGAAACTACTGCCCACGAGCACAGAAACTACAACGCACATGCATGAGAAAGGTTTCCCACAGGCTAAACGGACATTAACCTCAGGCTATAAAAGTAACCGGGCTGAGCCCAACACATAAGCAATATATTTTATGCAATTCCTCTCAAGTCAATTTCAAAGCATGTTAAAATTCATGGTATACCCACAGGTATTCTGGACAAACGACTAAACAGAAAAACGCACCCTCGGGGTGGTCCTGGATCCAAGCAGTGATCCCAAACATCATTTTTAACTTATCAAAACTTTATCTATCCAATTCTAGATATCTTTTAGCAAAGGCCACAGTCATACGACACCCCAAACATGGGTTCATAGCATGATAGTACACAAATTCAACTCAAAAGTTTTAAATAAACACCAGACCACCTACCTCGATCGTCTGTGATTGGTATATGTGAACGAAGCCTCCTGAATCATCCAAGAATGACGTATATCTGGGATAAACGTTCACTCATTCAAACTCAAATAACTTTCCCTCAAGAAAGAATTGGTAAGAAACACACAAGGGTAGGGAAGAACTCACTCGTGCGGTTCAATCGAGACCGTCAGATAAGGATTCAGATTCCCGGTGTGTGGTCTGGAGATCTCCGAAGCTCTGACCTCCTCTCCCAGCTCCAAAATGAACTCAAAGCCTCCTCTACTGAATGAGGAGGCTATTACCCATTTTAAGAAAAAAAAAGACTACACAGCATGTACTCTCAAGTATATGGCATGTACTTTCAATTTTTTAACTATTCCTCTGACGGATTCTTTTCACCGCAACACTGTTCATCTGTCGACATGAGTACAAAACATGTATTTCTGATTACATGGAGTGTACTGTCACTCCACTGGTGGCTTCCTCCACTACCTTACTAGTCACCTGCCGACTGATTACACAACGTGTAGTCACTTTTTATGCACTTTCATTGCCGATAGGCCTACATGCACTGTATACGCATCCCACACGGCCAAAGGACACGGTGTGTGGAAAAGTACATGGCGTGTACCCAAAAAATTTGGGATTTTCCCCATTTTCCTTATTTTCTCAAAAACACTTAAGGAAAAGGGAAAAGAAGAAACCCATACCTCAAAAACATGAACCAGGTTCTTATAGTAATCATCATGTTGTTATCTAAACAATGTCTCTTTGGATTTTAGAGAAAATATGAAATGAATATTTATTTTAATATTTATGGTATGAAAAAAATTTCACACTATTGTGAATATTATTTTATTTTAAGATTACATTATAATTTTTTAAGGTTATTTTCAATGATTCGAGTTTTTAAAAAGTTTTGAAAAGTTTTTTCAAAGAGGAAATGTTTTAAACAATATTTAAATATTTATTAGGTTTATTTTCAAAGAAAATAATTTACAAAATGTTTTAGGATTTGTTTTAGTTTTGAAAAGGTATTTTAAAAGAAAATTTATTTTCCCAAAAAATTTCATAAGCAATTTATCTTTTAAAATAATTATCTATATAAGATGACTTCATTTGGTGTTACTTTTTCATAACTTGGTATACGATCTAAGGATATAATTCTTATTATTTATATGAATGGATTATTTTTATGATGAAAATATGTTTATGAAACCCATTTCTATTCCATGGGTTATACCATGATTAAAATGTAACTAAATATGCTTCTTTTTCCATGGGTTATACTTTTATGAAATGATGAAAGTATTATGAAACCTGTGTCCTCTCCATAGGTTATGATATGATGAAATATTTATAAAACCCATTTCATTTCATGGGTAATAATAATATTAATGTTTTATGATATTGTGGCACACATATGTATTATTTTAATTATGTGATAGTGGTTACATTATAAAAAAGGATGGTGGTTATGTTATTGAAGGACCCCAGAACACCATGAGAGGGGAGGGGTGAATCAGAGTGTCAAAAGTTTTTTTAAATGTGATAGATTTTGTTCCCACATTGGTAGAAACCTATTAAACCTATATTAAGGTAATATGTAGTAATTAAAACATTCATATGTAGAGATAAAACACCAAAATTTTACTTGGTTCACCACTAAGGGATAGTATAGGGAGTATACACCGATAATGTGTTAGTCATATCAAAATCTACTAATCTTTACTAGTTAGAGAATAAATATGTTCAAACATAGTCACTTTGTTCTAGGAACTCTTTAGGGATAGAACATTGCATACATGAGAACACTTCCATTTAATCCCCCTAGCTTATTGTGTTGGGTGAAGTATTACTCAATTTATCGACTTGAAGGTCGTAATAGTATATTGGAATAAAAGTCTTTGTCCATGAATAGAATGAGACTCTTCTTGCATCGTAGACCATAGTTGATGCACTCTAAAACACTATTCACTTAAAAATGATGTTCAAAACTACCTTTTTTGGAGCTCCTTCATGAAACTCACAACCTTCGCGAAGCTAACTTCCATTACAGAACAGAATACATTCACAAATATCACTAGGTCATCATAGAATACCTTGTCACCATGAACCACCAATTACTTAGAAGCATTGACATCATTTAATACTTAACTAGTCTTTTCATGATTCTCATGATCAAATAGAAAACTTGTAATGACTCAAAAATTCATTAATGGAAATCCCTCTTAATATAATTAAATGTCTATTTAGGTAAAATTTTTATATAAAATGTCAAATTCATTGATTTTATGTTAAGAATTGTGACAGTTGCTAATATAGTCGTTGAACAGTGATCACATGATTAGTATTAATATAGAGTTTTAACAAATACAATTTACTCAGACAATGTAAGAAATGGCCTCATCTAGTAGACGTGACCCATATGAAGCCCATTTTTCAGACCTCAGAAAGGAGGTGGCGTTATTGGGATTCGTTCTTGACCAAGACCAATCCAACCTTGAATATGTTAAGCTCGAGCGAGACCGCCTATGAGAGAAGTGGAAGTTGATATAGGTTACCACCAAAGCAATGTTATCCGAGCCACCCCAAGAGTCTGTCACCATCGCACACCTCACTCTTCGGTCTTATGAGGGTTTTATAAGGGGTTATGTAACAAGACCTTAGCACTAGGGTTATGTACATTATTTTTTATATAATAAAGAATGTACTTTCATTTAATTTTTTTACCGTGTAAATTGTTTTTAAAGCTCAAATAGTATTTTTTAGTTAAAATTCAACTAAGAAATATATTTTGATGAATTAATGGATTTTTGAATTAAATAATATTTTAATAAAATATTATTATTATTAAATTAATTTCTATTAAATATAAATGATAATACAATTTTATGAATGCAATTGAAATTTTTATTAAGGTTTGAAAGCCATTTTTGTCAAATCCATGAATTTTTGATAAATGTCAGTTTTTATTTTAAATGTTAAAATTAACATATCTATAAAATTAATTAGATAAAATGAATATTATTTATGGAATCAAGACATCAAAATTATCCAATGGTGAATTTTTCATAATTTTTTGAGATAATAATATTTTTGAGTAAAAAATAAATACCATTTAAATATATAATGCATTTTATGAAATCATAATGACCCAATAGGGATGTAATAAAATAATATAAGCCTTATGTTCGGAATATATATGTTTTACCATTAAAATAACGTGATTTTGGGTTTTTTACCTTATTTTACAAAGCGTTAATGGACCCGTCAAGACTTATTAAACATTTTGTCATTTTAAATTTTTTTCCTTGGGAGTGTGACTGACCTCCACATAAGCAACCCCATTATTTTAAGAAATTTGGAATTTGGCCTTATAAAATATTTTTTTAAACTTCTCTTTTCCAAAAACTATGGGAAAAAACCATGGGCTGGTTTGTGGTTTGGATTAGTTTAATGTGAGGGTCCCAAACCTAAATAATAAAGAATTCTCTCACATTTCCTATATAAGCCCACCCAAGCTCTCACTTCCTCCTTACACAGAGCCTTTGGAGTTCATCCAACCTCTTCCCTCCTCTCTCTAGAATCCTCCCAAGGTGGCCCAAGCTCCCAAAAAGCCTCTCTCAAGCCTCTCTCAAGCCTTTGGAAGCACACTTCCAAGTAATGGTTTTTTCTTCCTTTCTTATTTTTGTCCAATATTCTCTAAATTGTTATGCCATTTTAATTTAAATTATAAATATTGGGGTATGGTTTCAAACCTCCCCCATACTACCATATTTATGTTTTAATGATGATATACCCTTTCTCTCTCATTAAATTCTTACCATGTACACCCGTTACTATGCCGAGATTCTGAAAGGAATTTCTCTCTCCTCATTTACATTTGAGCAATTCTTTTGTACCATGAAACTAAATTCCATTTAATTTATTGGGAAATGAATCTATATGACCCCCTTACTGTTCATGTCATATAAATATTATGATATACCCCTTTATCACTCAGAAACCATTTTTATGAGTTCTTTTTCCATGTCGTTATGCTGCCGAGATTTCACCGCACTTTTCCAAGACAAAGTCATTGTGTAGTGAATACCATGCCCATTTCTCTATCAAGGGTATTAACCTTTATGAACAATTACATATTGTTTAAAGAGTTTCATGTATGTATTCCACATTCGTTTATCGTGGAATAAATTATTATGTTGCATGATTCACTTTTTTATGATCCATGTGGCACACTTATGCATGAAAAGAAATGTTTAAGAAGGGTGCACCCTTATAGCGCTCCAATGCATTGGGTAAATTATAGTATTGTGATACGTCATGTAAAATGGGTGTCGACTCATTCTAATTCAAGTTCAATGAGTTTTTTCTCTTGCTTCATGTGCAATGAGGATTTACTCATGCTCCCTGTGCAATTAACCTTGGGTCATGCTAATTCCATGTTATGTGTTGTTTCCAAATTTCCTAGTTATGATTATCATGATTTATCATGAATTTATATTTATTCTTCTATTGTGCTCTATTTATATTCCAATTTTCTAACATTTATTGTATTCCTCATGTTATTCTATGATTATTCCTTTACTGGTCTTTATAGCTCACCTTTTTCTTATGCATGTCCTCAGGTTCTCCCATGCAATGCTAAGTACGAGGGAATGTAGTGGTCATGTAAAGGAATTTTTCAATAAAGATGTTGTATTTAATGATTTAAGTTGTTATTTAATGAACCTAATCCCCAAAGACACTATAACTATCGATCTTCTATGTTGTATCAATTGAATTTTATGTAATAAATTATGTTTAATTGTGTAGTAAAAGATCAGGGTTGCCCTAGTTGGTATCAGAGGATAGGTTTAGTTATTTCTGGGATTAGTACTATAAAACCCTTGTAAATTCCTAGAGACAAAACTATGAATAATAAAATCATACCTAAGTTTTGGTGAGTATTGAGTGAGTGTTTTATCAAGAAAATACATCCCTGTATGGATACGAGCAGTTAGAGGTGGATCTAGCACATATGTACCTAGGGGTGAAAACCTCGACAAGGAGTTTCAGGCATCGACTAGGGTATCCTCATACACGACAATGTGCCTTGCTGCACTCTTGGTTATGACACTCTTGATGGATATGCTTTGGTAAATTCACAAGCTTAGTATGAACCCTTATTAAGGGAATTTAAAAAAATGCCCCTAAGAATATATGTTAGAAAGTAGATCATGGATAATATAGATTGAAGCCTATAGATTCATAAGTTAAAGAAATAAAATTTATTTATAAGTCATCAGCTTTTGTCTTTGGATTTCCCATTATCTGTTACCCCGAACTTTCCTTTTATTCCTGCCAATGGCCGGTAATAGGAGGACTCGGGCTAACAACCGATGTGAAGATCAATGTGATGACTGTACTAATGAGATTCCCAATACAATGGGAGTGGGAATAGTGAACTTTGTCATGCTTCTCTCTCCTATAACTCAAGATTTGAATAGAAACATGGGTCAAGAGAAATGTTAAACCCCCCCCTAAGAAATAACAAGTTTCTATCGAGAGCTTCATGAGACAAAGGCCTCCTACTTTTAATGGATCATCTGATCCCTCAATCGCTGAACAATTGATCACCTCCATTGAAAAGATCTTATCCATCCTTCAATTTTATGAAAAAGAGAAGGTTCTCCTGGCTGCTTATCATATGGAGGGTGAAGTTGATCAATGGTGGAGGATGATCAAAAATATGAATCCTGGGGAGGAGATCGAGGCGTAGGAAAAGAAGGATTTCAGGAAGATGTTTTTTGATAAATATTTTCCATGAACCCTCTAGCTTAAGATGGAAGGGACTTCATTGAACTCAAGAAAAAAGATGACGAATCTGTTTGAGCGTATGAGAAAAACATCACAAGGATTTCATGATACGACTTTGACTTTGTCGTTACCCCCAAATGAAAGGCTGACCACTTCTTTGGTGGGTTAAAACCTAGCCTGTGGAAAGTGCGGGTGATCCATGACTTCAACAACTATAACGAAATTGTCTGATGTGCCCTCAAGGCCGAAATGAATATTGGAGAATCTCAGGGGTATCATGGGGATAAGAAGTGTATGGTGGACTTCAATGTTGGTGGTCCGATTGATAAATCCAATGGTGCTATGAAGATCCAGTACCCCACTTTCCAAAGGTGCAGAAAGAAGCACCCTAAAAATTGCCTAAAGGGGACGATGAAATGCTTTATGCATGGAAGAGAAGGGCACCTAGCTTTCAACTATAAGAAAGAAAGACCCGCTATAGTGATAGAGGAGAGGAACACTCCGTTCGAACCTCAACACGTGGTTCGTTGGTACAACTGCAAAGAACCAGGGAATCTTGCAAATCAGTGCCCTAAGCCAAGGGTTTTTGGAGGCAACCAACAACCTCTATGGTAGAAAGGGCAACCTTTTTCCATCACTATTGACGAAGTGAACCTCGACAACAAAGTGGTGATAGGTAAATTGGTTATTCATTCAAGAATAGTGAACATACTTTTTGATTCAGGTTCTACGCATTCTTTTATATCTCGAAAGTTTAGTAGAAAAATCCCAGCACCACCACAAATTATGGAAGTGAAGATGTTAGTGAGTATGAAAATGGGGAAATCATTGAATCCCTTGAATATAACTCCTACCCTGTCATAATACATGGATTTAACTTCCTGGAGAACCTTGTCATACTCCCTATGGTGGAATTTGATGCAATTCTTGGCATGGATTGACTTTCCTTATATAAAGCCAACATAAATTGCCGTGAGAGGGAAATCACTCTCCATATGGATAATCAAACCCATATTCTAAACAAGTGCAAGGAGGAAGATGAATCTATTTTAGTTCCATCATCTCAAGAATGGATATTAATGCCCTATGATAATGCATATATGGTTCAGATAATTGAGCCCATAGAATCAAACATCCTTGAAGACATGCCTATTATGAGGAAATTTGCTGAAGTGTTTCCCGAGGAATTTCCTGGTCTTCCTCCTAGAAGAGATGTTGAATTCTTAATTGATCTTATACGTGGGGTGCTTACAATATCGAAGACTCTGTATAGAATGTCTGTTGTGGAGCTTGAGGATCTAAAGAAACAAATACAAGAGAATCTGGATAAAGGGTTTATTTTCCCAAGTTCTTTACCATGGGGTGCACCAGTCCTCTTCATCAAGAAGAAAGATGGGTCAATGTGCCTTTGCATCAATTATTGTGAGCTTAACAAAATCACGATAAAGAACAAGTATCCTCTCCCACAAATTGATGAATTTTTCGATCAGATGTGTGGAGCACAATACTTCTCCAAGGTGGATTTTCGGTCGGGATATTATTAAGTAAGGGTGAAGAAGGAAGATTTACCCAAGACTACTTTTCGTACAAAATACGGGCACTATGAATTCATTGTAATGCCTTTTGGACTCAATAATTCTCCAAAAATCTTTATGGACTTGATGAATAGAGTCTTTAGAGATTACCTCGACAAATTTATGGTAGTATTTATAGATTATATTCTGATATACTTCATAACCCAGGAGGATCATGAGGAGCATCTAAGAACTGTACTAGAGACCTTGTAGAAGGAGAATCTCTATGCAAAGTACAACAAGTGTGAGTTCTGGTTAAAGGGGGTCTTATTCAAAGGCCATATCATCACAAACAATGGGATATCAGTGGATCCCTCCAAAACAGATGCAATTCAGGGATGGATGAGGCCAACATCGGTAACAGATATTCATAGATTCTTGGGGTTAGCTGGATATTATAGACAATTTGTGAGAAATTTCTCACGATTGTCCAACCCTCTTACCAAGATAACTAGAATGGGAGTAATGTTTTCTTGGAGTGATGAATATGAAGAAAGCATCAGGGAGTTTAAAAGAAGGATTATCACTGCGCTAGTTCCCACATTACCCACAAGTGGAGAATTTTTTATGGTATTCAGTGATTCTTCGAAGAAGGGATTGGGATGTGTGTTGATGAAAAATGACAAAGTCATTTCCTATCCTTCAAGGAAATTGAAATTTCATGAACAAAACTATCCAACACATGACCTTGAGTAGGCTGCAGTGATCTTCGATTTGAAAATTTGGCGGAATTATCTCTTTGGGGAAAAGTGTGAAATATATAGGTACCACAAAATCCTCAAGTATATACTCACACAGAAAGTGTTGAACATGTGCCAATGAAGATGGTTAGAGATGATCAAAGACTATAACTGCTCAATCCATTACCACCCTGGGAAATTGAACAAGGTGGCAGATGCCCTAAGTAGAAAGGACCCAGAAATTCTATCATTGATGAGAATTGAAAAGGATGTAATCTTCTTATATTTTATGAAGATGGACATGAGAATTATAAATAAGGGAACATCATCAATACATTTAAAAATTATTACTCAACCATCACTTTTGGAAATGTTAAAGGATGCTCAAAAGGATGATGTGGGAATTCTGAAAAATGTGGAAGCTATCAGAAAAGTGAAATCTTCAGAGTTTAATGTTAATGAACAAGGAATTGAGAGATTTGGGAAAGACTATGTGTTCCATCAATTCCGGAGCAAAAGAAGGAACTTTTGGATGATGCACATAGTTCAAATTTAACTATTAACCTATGAAACAAAAATATGTATCGAGATCTCTAAGAGAATTATTGGTGGGATAATATGAAGAAGGAGATCGTTGAATATACATCAAAGTGCCTAGTGTGTCAGCAAGTAAAGGCAGAGAGGTAGAATTCTATGGGGATGATGCAACCATTTCCCATAATAGAATAAAAATGGGAGAACATCACCATGGAATTTTTCATCGGTCCTCCGAAGACATCCGAAGGCAACAATGAAATCTGGGTTGTGGTGGATCATCATACAATGACTGCACACTTCATTGAAATTCGAGAGGATTTCTCATTGGATCAACTGGAACGAATATATATCAGGGATGTGGTAAGGCTGCTAGGAGTACCACTATCTATTGTGTCTGATCGAGATCCAAGATTCACCTCTAAGTTTAGGAAGAGTCTTCAACATGCTCTGAATACTGAACTGATCTTTAGTACGACCTATCATCCTCAAAATTATGGCCAATCCGATCAGACTATCTAAACACTTGAGTACATGTTGAGAGTGTGCTCAATGGACATTAATGGGGGATGGGATCAACATATTCCTTTGGTGAAGTTATCTTATAATAAAAGTTTCCACTCGATCATCCAAATGGAACCATATGAAGCCCTTTATGGGAAAAGGTTCATAACACCAACATGTTGGGATGAGGTCAGTGAGAGTAAGCTGCATGGACCAGAAATGGACGAGGAAATGGTATATAAGGTAAAAACCATTCAACAACATATCAAGGCAGCCCATAGTCGACAGAAGAGTTATGCAGATAACTGTCGATGAGTGCTTGAGTTTAAAGTTGGAGGCATGGTATTTATACGCATATCTCCATGGAATAAGGTCATGAGTTTTGGAAATAAAGGGAAGTTATGTCCAAGGTACATCGGCCCCATCAATATTCTTGATCATGTCGGGGCTTTGGCCTATCGACTAGCACTTCCACCTACCCTGTCCAAAGTACATGATGTCTTTCATGTATCCCTCTTAAAGAAGTACATACCAGAACCTTCACATGTACTCTCTTCAGAGGTGGTACAGTTAGAGGACGATCTTTCTTATGAGGATCAACCAGTGAAGATCTTAGATCATAGAAAAGAATTTCTATGAAATAAGACAATTCCCCTCATCAAGGTGTTGTGGAGAAACCACAAGTTTGAAAAAGCGTTGTGAGAATCAGAGGAAATGATGAAGCAGAGTTACCCATATCTGTTTCAGTGTGGGAAAAGGAAAATTCGAGGGAAAAATTTCATAAGGGGGGAAGATTGTAACGACCCAAACATTCATTAATGGAAATCCCTCTTAATATAATTAAATGTATTTTTATGTAAAATTATTATATAAATTGTCAAATTATTTGGTTTTATGTTATGAGTGGTGACCGTTTCTAATATAGTTGTTGAACAATGATCACATGATTTGTATAAATATATGGGTTTTAACAAATCTAATTTACTTAGACAAAGGAAGCAATGACCTCACCATGTAGACGTGCCCCATATGAAGCCCATTTTTCAAATCATGGAAAGGATGTGGTGTTATTGGGATTCTCTCTTAACTAATCCCCAGTTGAGCTTGAATATGTTAAGCTCGAGTAGGACCGCCTATGAGAGAAGTGGAAGTTGATAGAGATTACCACCCGAGAAATGTTATCCGAGCCACCGCAAGAGTTCGTCACCATCACACACCTTACTCTTTGGTCTTATGTGGGTGTTATAAGGGGTTATATAATAATACCTTAGAACTAGGGTTATGTACATTATTTAGTATATAAAAAGGAATATACTTTCATTTTATTATTGTTACCTTGTAAATTATTTTTAAAGCACAAATAGTATTTTTTAGTTAAAATAAAACTATGAAATCTATTTTGATGAATTAATGGATTTTTGAATTAAATAATATTTTAGTAAAATATTATTATTATTAAATTAATTTTTATGAAATATAAATTATTGTATAATTTTATGAAAGCAATTGTAATTTTTATTAAGGTTTGAAAGCCATTTTTTTCAAAACCCATGAATTTTTGATAAATGTCAGTTTTTATTTTAAAAGTGAAAATGAACATAACTAAGAAATTATTTAGATAAAATTAATATTATTTCTGGAAATAGGAAATTGAAATTATCCAACGGTGAAGTTTTCATAATTTTATGAGACAGTAAAATATTTGGGTAATAATTTTTATACCGTTTAAATATATAATGTGTTTTATGACATCATAATGACCCAATAGTGATGTAATAAAATTCTATAAGCCTTATGTTCGGAAGATATATGTTTTACCATTAAAATAATGTGATTTTGGGTTTGTTTGACTTATTTTAAAAAGCATTAATGGACCCTTAAAGACTTATTAAACATCTTGACTTTTTAAATTGTCTTCCTTGGGAGTGTGACTCACATCCACATAAGCAACCCCATTATTTTAAGATGTTCGGACTTTGGTCTTATAAAATATTATTTTACACTTCCATTTTAGAAAATAAATGGTCAAACACCATGGGCTGGTTTGTGGTTTGGATTATTTTAATGTGAGGGTCCAAACCTAAATAATAAAGAATTCCCTCACCTTTCCTAAATAAACCCACCCAACATCCCACTTCTTCCTCACTCAGAGCATTTAGATTTCGTCCAACATCTGCACCCCTATCTCTAGAATCATCCCAAGGTTCCCCAAGCTCCAAATAATCCTCTCTCAAGACTCTCTCAAGCCTTTAGAAGCACACTTCCATGTAAGGGTTTTTTCTTCCCTTATTATTTATGTCGAATATTCTCTAAATTTTTATGCCCTTTTAATTTCAATTATAAAATTTGGGGTATGGTTTCAAACCTCACCCATAATGTCCTATTTATGTTTTATTGATTGGATACCCCTTTCTCTCTCATTAAATGCCTCCCATGTACACCCATTACTATTCTGAAATTCTGAAAGGAATTTCTCTCTCCTTATTTATATTCAAGCAATTATTTTGTATCATGAATCTAAATTCCATTAAATTTGTTAGGACATGTATCTATATGAACCCCTTAATGTCCCTATCATGTAAATATGATGAGACACCCCTTTCTCTCTCATCAACCATTTTTATGAGTTCTTTTGCCACACCGTTATGCTACTGAAATTGCACCGTGCTTTTCCAAGACAAAGTCATTGTGTAGTGAATACCATGGACATTTCTCTATCAAGGGTATTCAACTTTATGCACATTTACATATTGTTTAAATAGTTTCATGTATTTATTACATGTTCGTTTATCATGGAATAAATTATTATGTTGAATGATTCAATGTTTTATGATCCATGTGGCACACTTATGCATGAAAAGAAATGTTTAAGAAGGGTGTGCCCTTATAGCGCTCCAATGCATTGGGTAAAGTATAGTATCATGATACATCATGTGAAATGGGTGTTGAATCATGATAATTAAAGTGAAAAAAGGTTTTCATCATGCTTCACGTGCAATGAGGATTTACTCATGCCCCATGTAAAATGAGTCTTGGCTCATGCTAATTCCATGTTAAGTATTGTTGATACATTTCCATGTTATGATTATCATGATTTATCATGACTTTATGTTTAAGCTTCTATTGTGCTCTATTGATATGCCTATTGTCTAACATGTATTGTATTCCTCATGTTATTCCATGATTATTCCCTTACTGGGCTTTATAGCTCACCCTTTTCTTATGAATATCCTTAGGTTATCCCATTCAATGCTAAGTACGAGGGATTGTAGTGGTCATGTAATGAAAGTTTTCAATAAAGATATTGTCTTTCATGTTTTAAGTTGTTATGTAATGATCCAAAACCCCAAAGACACTAGACCTCTCAATATTCTATGTTTTATCAAGTGAAATTTATGTAATAAATTATGTTTAATTGTGTAATAAAAGATCAGGGTTGTCATAAAATTAGGTTCACAAGGATCCCTATATTTTATTAAATTATAGCGATTCCAGATTTTTCTCTAATAATTTTTGTGTTTCATAAAGTGGGGGTAGAATCATATTTATAGGCTTGACCATTAATGATTATCAACCACCTTTAATATGTTATTATAATATTTCTAAAACACTTTCTCCATTCAAAAATCTACAGGGAGATTTTTCTTAGTTGTTGAGATCACCATTAACTCATCACAAATTCATGATGCTCCACTTAACCTAGTCATGAAGAACACTGTTAACCAATCAAAAACTCGTGAAACTAACCATTGAGAAACCTAGTCATCACAAAACCCATTCCTTTACCATATTTATAGTGTTTTGATTCTAGAAAACAACCTTTCTTAATACTATCCTCTTCCTCTAGATTTTGATCCCAAAATTTTTGAAAAAACTGGGAAACAATGCCACATTCAACACTGTTGCTAGCTTATTATATAAGATTAATAGTCTTAAAACTCTTTGGTGAACCAATTATGTATTGGAAAAAATAAAAACCAAACTCTTTTTCTAGTAAATAACAACCTTAGTTCCTATAGTTATAACCAAGGAAAGTGGTCACAATATAACCAAAGATGGGTTGGACCAATATCTCCCTCTAATTTATTATGTAATGATTTATATCTAATGATATAGATAGGATTTTAATTGGGAGTTAAACTAGTTCAGTAAGGTACTTTTTCTACTGTGATGGTATTGGGAGTGAACCTTGACCACTATTATGGTTTGGGGAGTGAACCCATTCCACTATGATAGCATTTCCAATAATCCTTGAATATTATGGAAATGATTTTATATTATTATGTATATGCCAAAATTTTATGTTTTATGTTAATGTTAGTATCTCATGGATCATATTATTTTATTACATTATGATTAATGTCTAGTAAACTTCCAATATTCATCCCATGACTCAATATTATGACCTTTTATATGCAGGGTATAATTTTCAAATGGTATAATCATGTTCTCATATCCTTATATTTAGGGTATGCTTATGTATCTCCTTTATTTACCCTTATTAAGAATATGAGCCCACAATTTATTATGTTTATTACCCACAAGTTATGAATAATGTTTTAAGTATGGAATGTTTATGAAGAGTACTAAAGGGGAACACCTTTGTTGCAGATGTTTAGGTTCTTTCACCAAATTAGAATATTTTGTACCTAGTATCCAACGACACTAAAATATTATGGTTCTCAGGTTTCTGGTAGTGAATGTATATAAAATTCATCTAAAAATAAGTAATATCTATGTATTCAAATTCTAGGTCACTATAGTTTTAATGAGATTAAAGTTTTATTTTACATTAGGAAACTAGGATGAGAAAATTTTAGGGAGATCCCTAGGGATATTTGTAAGGATTTGTGTAGGGATGTCTATAAGGATATGTCTAAGGATGAGTCAAAGTATAAAAAAATGTCCGAAAATTTTGGTAAAGGATAGGTCATGTTGTTTCCATTAAATTACAACCCTATCTAGATACTACAAGAATATATGGCTCTAGCATAAAGGTACTTAGGGGAAATAATTATAAAGAGTGCGCATTGATCAAGACTTGATTGTCACCTGGTGCACAACAATGAGCCTTGATGCACACCTAGTTTGAAAATCCTATGGTATATTCTTTGGAAATTGAAAAAATATCTACAAACCACCATAACATATTTAAATAAATTATGACTATAAATGACTTAGGATAAACCTAACATTTCATAGATTAAAAAGAAGGTATCCTGATTTATGCAACACCTCGAGTATTTATGAACATTTTTTTCAAATAAATTAATTTTATTTTATGTCTTCTATTGTATTCTACACTAATTAATATATTCATTATACTCCAAATAAGTTTAATTATGCACTACACACAACACCGACTTCTCTTGCATTACACGCAATACTTAGTTTCCACAAAAAAAAATTTTATTATCATAATTATTTAAAAGAAGAAGTTATAACATATCTGTTAAACATAGTAATATGAATACTAACAAACAAATTTTAAATTTTATTTATAATGGTTTTATATAAATAAAACATATTGATAATAAAACATATAAATTTTGGTAAAGTCTTTATCTATTTGAAAATATTATTTTCTCAAATGAACTGCTTTTAATGTCCTGTGAACAATAATAAAATTAATTTTAGATAGTTTTAGAAAATTAATTTCATAAAATAAAATTCATTTTTTAATTTATAGTGTAAAAATTATCTAAGGGTGAATTTTGAGACTTTTCTTAAAAACTCCATTTTTGGATGAATGGTGAAAAATTTAAAATTTTAATTCAGAGTGACTTTTTCATTTAATTTATTTATATAGTAAAATTGTATTTTGATTTGGTTATAAAGTGTAATTAGATAAATTTTATATTAATTAATACAATTTAGGCCATTTAAACTAATTTGACATTTAAATTGGATATAAAAGCTTTTCAATCTTGTAAACATTTTCTCTTATCAACCCACATTTGTGACACACCGGTTGGATTATATTTAAATTAATTTATGCCACATATGTGATTTAAATTTTAAAAAAAATTCCATTATAAGTATCATAATATTATATAATTTCTATGATGTTCACAGTAGTTTTTTACCAAAAATATTAGTAAAAGTGATTAAAATTAATTACAATGATTAAGAAAAAAATTGGATTATGAAAGCAATAAAACATAATATTAAAGATCAAAATAACCTAGAAACATGTCAAAAATACATTGGATGTTCATATTCAAAAAATATTATAGCTTTTATCCGATTAGGAACATTATTTGATTCACTTTACATGGGAAAAGCATAGGTGGAATTCCACTTTTAAAAATTTACTATAATGCCAATCCTCCTCCACTATAAAAAGGCACTCACCTCTCCCATATATTAACACCTCTAAAAAACATTATATTAGAAAAAATATTCCAAAAAATCCTTCAAAAATCACTAACATCATCCTATAATCCCCCTTTAGGTATAAATCCAACCAAGAAAGCATTTTGGTGCAAACCAAAAGGAGTTTCCCAAAGAAGAGGTAACATCCTTCCTCGAGCTCTTTTGTTTTATTTTCATTGTCCACCCACTAAAATATTCTTATTAAATGATTGTATAATAAAATAATTATCCTAAATATACTGATATATTTTTATTCTAAGTTTCTTACCTAAAATTTCAAACAATTCCATCTAATGGGTAATGAACATAACATTCCTATGAATGGAAAACTACTGCCTCACAAAATGATGCTATTAATTTTTCCTTTATCACATATCATGGTTGGGAATTATTTTGTAAATTTTTTATATTATATTTATTTTATTTATGATGTATTTATGTTTCTTTAATTATTATATAACATGTACCTTCATGATATCCATTTCCTGAAAATATGATAACTTAGTTTGTGGAAGTGTGGATTATCGTCTCCTCAAAGCGATGTGATTCATTCACAATCTAAATGTAATTTATTTAGGATGGATTTAGTAAAATTATATGATATATATTAAATAATAATAATAATTATAATTTAATATATATATACATATATTTCATTTATTTACTTTCTTTCAACACGATATGAAAATGGAAACAATGTTCATGCGTACGTACGACCTACCGTCTCCATGAATGGTGTATTAAATTTATTAATTATATAATTTATAGATTATAATAAATATTTATATAATGATTATATATGATATTTTTATCATGTTTTACATTCTTTAAATAATTAAATCAGTATATATGTAATAGGATCAGGAGTAATAAGTTAAAACATATACGAAAAAAGAGGATTGTACGAGAAGCGGGTAATATAAAGTCATATATGATACTAGATATAAGAATATGGTTATATGGTATTGGTATAATAAAATTATATTTATTATACATGAGGTTTTAATGATTATGAAGAAAGGTAACACATATGGTATGTGGATTTATAGTCTCACTTTTATTTCTGCGAGACTTATGGCTAATTAACCACTCTTTTCTTTTGTGTGGGGTATATACATCCCATGAATGTATTCTATGATTATTATCATTAAAGTTATGTGTATTTACATATCAATTTTATTATCTCTATTTCATGGGGTCTACGGTTCAAAAGATATCAAATCCGCAAAGTAATTTTGTCTCAATTTTCATTCATTGAGACACATGCCTTGTTACGCACATATATTATTCTAAGAGGTATATACACATCCATTTGAAATTTTATATCATTATAATCCTTATTTTTATGATATTTAATGCTTCATGTAATTTAATTTTCTAAAATTTTTAGTATTATTCCAAGTTACCAAGCGGTAATAATTTATTGGTATAATCTTATCATTTATCGGGATGTATTACGATTATGCTTCAATTGATAAAATATTATAAATTTTATCCTACTCAAGTTATTGATAATATATTAATGTATTTTTACCATTTAAAATCCTTGGTACTTAATATATTAATTTTTTTAAATATCTAACCTTATTTCTCTCTTCAGTTAGATAAATATTTTATTCAAAAACTATTTTTTAAAAAATGTTTTCAAAAATGTTTTTAAAATGGAATTTTGATATCATTTTCTAGAAAAAGGATTTTAATTTTTTTATGGTTTATAAGCATCATTTATAAGTTTTAAATCTATTTTACAATAAAAACGTTTTCAAAAATGATTTATTCTTTTAAAAAACATTTTTCAAAGAATAAAGGATATTTTCACCAAGAAATGTTTTTAAAGGACCATTCAAAATTAATTTCTATGTAAGATGAAGGAAATTGGTGAAAATCATGCATTTATAGGGAAATAATCCAAAGGTTCTATTCATATTATTTCTTCGTGTGTTTTATGTATTGATTGAATTATGTTTATAAAACCTATTTCTCTTTCACAGGTTATATGATTATGAAACCTTCTTAATTTAATTGGTTATGATTTGATGAAATAATTATCAAACCTGTATCTTTTTCCAAAGGTTATGATATGATTACATGTTTATGAAACCCATTTCATTTCACGGGTTTTGATATAATTTTTTATGATCTTGTGGAACATGTATGTATGATTTCATTATGATATGGTTGGGACCTACATCTCCATTAATTGCATTGGGTAAAGAATTATATCTCATGATATAATGATGGAAATCAATTCAAAAATCTTGATAAACTATAGAAGATGGGGAAACGCAATCTTCTATGGGAAGATTGGGAAACCTAATCCACTATGGGAAGATGGGGAAACTTGATACCTTAAAATAAATAGACTATGACTAGGGATGGTGGTGTGTCCCGTCCAGTAGGTGTAGTCCCCATGAAGTTCCCAAATAAATTTTTTCATTTCATATTGACTTATAGGGAATGATTTCACATATTTTTGTGTTTTTTTACAAGTCCATTTCTTATTAATATGTTATTATTTCATAGAGTATGCTCTTGATTCCCTTATGATTCATGTATTATAAACTATAAAAATTTATGACATGATTCATGTTTAAGATTTTTGATATGCAGGGTATTATATTATAATGTCATGATCACATTCTCATACCTTTATTTTCATGTTTATGATTACATATCTTTCTTGTTTACCCATACCGAGCATTTTAGCTCACCCCTTTTTATGTTTCCTTTCCCCTGGTTATTAAGATATATATAATGTATGATATTTATAATATGGGTTATAGTCATGAAAAAACTAGTGGGAGATAATGTAGCTCAATTATTTACCAGTGTTTATATTTCTATGTTTATAAATACACTAAACTAATATAGAATTTGGGCGTCTATTTGTGTAATGTTGTAAGTATAATGAAAAAATGATGTAATGTTAATGTATGAAAAGAAAGGGTCTCTATAGTTGGTATTAGAGAAAAATTTTAGTTAACCTTTTGAAATAGGGATGATAAAACCTTAGTGAGAACCCTAATTACATGTATAACGATAATTATAAGGATGATAAAAAGTAAAATAAAATGTATTAGTGTTTTGGTAAATGATAGAGTGGGGTGTTTCCATGAAATGCATCCATTTATATATTTTATAAATGGATGTGGCTCTGGAATAGATGTAAATAGGGGTAACAACCTGGAAAACACTGTATTATGATAGAATCGATCGGTAACTAGTGAATGAAAATGAGCCTTACTGCACACCTGGTTTGAAACTCTCGGGGGATATACTTTGGGAATTCCCAAACCATCATGAATGGATGAAATATGAATTGGATATGAATAATGTAGGATAAACCTAAGGTGTAATAGATATAATATGTTGTCATAATTTATACATACTATAAGTTGTTTTCCGTGATTATGTGGTTTCTCACTATGATAATTGTTTCTTACTCTGTTTTTTTTGTTTTATTCAAAGGTTAGAACTTGAAGAAACCACGTTAATGGTGATTACGATGGATAATGAAATTATTCTCCTCCTAGGGAAATTAATTCTATGGGATATGGAATTAATAATATCACTATTATGATCACCCAAATTTCTTAAGATATGAATCATGTTGGACTTCCAAATGACCAGAGGAGGGAAAAACACATGGATGAGTCCTTCATGAGACATTTTCTAGATTCTTTCCGTGAATATTCTTATATAATTGTTTTTGAACAACGAAACAATACCACTAAAATGGTATTATCCATTATCCAATGTTAGGAACATGATAAAGTCATTCTGTATATTTATTAGTTAGAAGGCGAGGTAGACTAGTGGTGGACTCTAACTAAGAACACGAGGAAGCAAGATGATATTTAATCTATGGATTGAGATAATTTCAAGAACTTATTCTTAAATTAGTAATTTCCTCATGTTCTTTATACAAATATGTAAAATGAGTTCCTTGAGTTGAAGAAAAATAATGATGAATTTTTTGATACCCATGAGGCTAATTTCACAATAATTTTGAGGTATGCTTCTTGTATTATCTTCTAACCCGAAAGTAAAGTTGATAGGTATTTCAGTGGCTTAAATACATGTCTCAGAAGGGAATTGGCTATAAGAGACTTCAGTAGCTACTAATAGATTTTGAATTGTGCAATCAAATATTAAATGGAGTTTGGAGTTATGAATCAATCTCATGGTGTTAATAAGAAAAGGAAGATGGAGTTCAAATGAAAATATAAAAACCATGGAGAGAAGAATATGTGACTTCTATTATGCTATAAGTATGGATAAAATCATGGAGGTAATTGTATTATGAGGTCTAATAATTTTTTTAAAACTAGAGGGGAAGGCCATAAAGAAATTTATTTCTGAACGAATAAGAAGAAGTTGGAAAATGATTAAAATAGAGGGAAAGATGAATACAATGAACCTTTCACACTTCAATGCTTCAAATGTAAAGAGGATGAGAATTATGTTAACCATTTCCCAAACCTGAGAGTTCATGATGATGATCGGTGTCAGTAACCACTTGGGAAAAGGGAGAAGGGAAAATATCATGTTATCACTATTTCTGATGAGGGGTGTGATAACAATGTGGGGAAAGGTACACTAACCATCCACTCAAGAACTATTAATGTCTTATTTGATTATGGATCTACCCACTCTTTCATATCAACAGAATTTTATAAGGGTATTATGATTCCAATCAAACTATTAGACGTGTAATTAGTAGTGAATACCATTAATGGTATGATGATTGCATCTCATGTATATGATTTCCATCCGATTGATGTTTTTGGGAAAGTACTTTCTATAAATATTTTTATTCTTCCTCTAGTTGAATTTGATGTCACCCTATTCATGGATTAGATTTCTCTATATAAAGACCACATCAATTTCTGAGGATGGGAAGTTACATTTTATATTTTAAACCAACCCATGATCATATATGAATGTGATTATTAGTACAAACATCCTATGGGGATTACCTCTAGTTTATAGATCTTACATCGCATTTAGAAGGGCTGTTTATCTCAAATGGTTTGTGAGAAAAACAACATGAATGATATGCTTATTGTTTTTGAATTTTTGGATGTCTTTTTGAAGAGTTTCCTATCCTTCCACCAAAATGTGAAGTTGATTTATTGATAGAACGCATACCTGGATCTGCACTAATTTCAAAGTCTCCCTATAAAATGGACCTAATTAAGTTGCTATAATTGAAGAATAAAATCCAAGAAAACATTGATAAGGGATTAATTCAGCCAAGTGTTTCACCTTGGGGTGCACCTATTTCTTTTGTGAAGAGAATCATGGACCAATTTGACAATGCATTGATTATCAGGAGTCGAACAAGATCAAAATCAAGAACATGTATCCTCTTACCTATATTGATAACTTGTGTGATCACATTCATAGAGCTCAATACTTTTCCAATATTTTCCTTCATTATGGATATCAACAATTGTGGGTGAAGAAGGAGGATATATCCAATATGAAATTCCATACAAGGTTCGAAAAATATTAATATATAGTGATGCCTTTTGATTTTACTAATTCACTATTATATTAATGGATTTTATAAATTGATTCTTTAGAGATTACGTTGACTTGTTTATGGTATTTTTTATAGATGAAATTATTATCTATTCAAAGAGGAAGGGAGAGCATGAAGTTTAAATGATAATTGCACTAATGATCCAAAGTAAGAAGAATCAGTATAAAATATTTAACAAGTGGGATTTTTTTTATTCTATAAAATGTATCATTTTTGGGTCACATCATATCAAGAGACTGTTTAGCATTAGATCCATCAAAGATGAAGGCTATTTAATGTTGTCATAGATGAACCATAGTGGTTGTGATCTATAGTTTTCTTGTATTATCTTGATATTATTGATGATTCGTGCATAATTTCCCATGAATATCTAATCATATAACAAATTTAAATCAAAAGGGTTTCAATTTCCTCTGGATAGAAAAATGTGAGGAAAATTTCAAGGAACCAAAGTGAAAGTTGGTCAACCCACCTATGATGACAATACCCTATAGTGGGGAAGGGTTTTTTAATCAACAGTGATGAATCTAATAATGGATTTGAATGTTTTCCTATGAAGAATAACATGGTTATCACTTATGCCTCAAAATAGTTTTAGATTCATGATAAAAACTACCCAACTCATGATTTGGCGATAGATCACTACTATAAATATGGGCTTTTGAGCCCCTTTACCTATAGAGACCGCCACTGGAAGACGCTGCGTTTCCCTAAAAAAAAGACTTCCGCGCCCCCAAACCCTCCCTCCTCACGCGAAGCGCCCCCCGAAACCTTCCCTTCTCCCCGACGCCCGCACCCTCCCCGTCACAGCGCGCCCTCCCCATCGCCCCGCCCTCCCTGTCGCCCCGCCCTCCCCGCCGCCCCGCCCTCCACCGCCCTGCCCTCCACTGCCCCGCCCTCCGCTGGCCCGCCCTCCGCCGGCCCGCCCTCTGGCCGGCTGCCCTTCGCCGGCCCCACCCTCTACCGGTCCCGCCCTCCGCCAAACACCATCTGGCCGCCCTCCGGCAGCCATCCGGCCGCCCTCCGGCCACCCTCCGCCGGCCCCGCCCTCCTCTGGCTGCCCTCCGGCTCCGGACGCCCTCCGCCCTACGGATGCCCTACGGCCTGCCTCTGCCCTCGGGCCTCCCTCCACCCACCTCCGGCAGCCCGACAGCCCTCGGGCAGCCCTCCGTCCACCCTCTGGCCTTCGGCCTCTAGCCCCTCCGGCCTCCGACCTCCACCCTTGGCCCTCCACCCCCTCGTCCCTCCCCCCCAGCACCCCGAACACCCCCCCGCCCCCGCTAACCCCCGTCCCGTTCGTCTTCATCCCATCCCTCGCCGCACCACCGCCACCCATCCCCTCTTTCACCGTCCCCTCCCTCGCTGCACCAGCTCCGGCTCCGGCTCCCCACGTCTGCCTCTCCTCTCCCTCGCAGCACCGCCTTCAGCTCCCCTCCCTTCTAGGTTTGTAGCACAATCAGGTATGACATGGGCTTTCACTTACATTATTATTTTATAAATGGTTCATAAAAAATTAATTAGTATTTATTTTAAATATATTTGACATGAAAAATGAAAATTTTATAAGTCCTGTGTAAATTTTTGTTATAGGGATCTTATTATGGATAAGAGTTGGATTGATCTTCCAAATCGAACGTCTAGAGAATATTTAAATGGAATTATGTAGTTTATTGACTTCACCAGAGGATTTCAAAGTGAATATATTAGTTTTCCATGTAGAAAATGTGCTAATAGATATCAATTCACACGAGATACTGTGAGGGAGCACCTATTATTTAATGGATTTCTGTGAAATTATAAGAGTTGGACTCGTCATGGAGAAGAATATGTTCGTTGTGAAAATACGGATACAGTTCAGATGGATGTTGATGCAAGGATGAATGATCCAATTCATGAAATGCTTACAGAAATGGTATGTGGGTTGGATCCTGAAGGCATTGACATCCAGAATCTTGAGACCGGTGTGATAAATCTTCACTCTGGTGCAGATTGTGATTCGGGGAGGTTTTATGAAGCAATTGATGATGAAAAAATAGAATTATATCCTGGATGTACTTCTTTCAATAAATTGTCGTTTATCGTGGAGTTGTTTCATTTGGAGACTTTGAATCATTGGTCAGACACATCATTCAACATGCTGTTGGTGTTATTGAAAAAGGTTCTTCCTGTCGACGCTAAGATTCCCGAGTCTTATTACTATGCTCGTAAGGTGACATAGAACTTAGGTTTTATATATGAGACCATAGATGCATGTGCAAACAATTGTATGTTTTTTAGAAAGGAAACTGCCCATTTGGATATTTGTACAGTTTGTGGTGCTTCCAGGTGGAAATAGAACATGGGAAATTAGACTCATCAAAGTCAGATTGTGATACAGGGGAAACCGATTTCCGTAAAGAAAATGCGTTACTTTCCCCTTAAACCAAGGTTGAAAAGATTTTTTATGTCATCTAAAGTTTCTAATTTAATGAGATGGCATGCAGAAAGAGTTCATGAAAGTGATATGTCAACCCACCCGGTAGACTCTCATGCATGGAAGGATTTTGATAAGAGACATCCCGACTTTTCCAAAGATGTTCGTAATGTCCAATTGGGATTGGCAGCAGATGGTTTCAATCCATTCAAGTCTATGGTTGGTGCAACTCATAGCACTTGGCCCGTGGTGTTGGTTCCGTATAATCTTCCTCCGTGGCTTTGTATGAAGGAACAATTTATATTAGTTTCCAATCTTATTGATGGACCTAAAAGTCTGGGGGATAAGATTGATGTTTACCTTCAGCCATTGATTGATGAGTTGAATGAATTTTGGGGTGATGGTGTAATAACTTATGACTGTGAAATGAATGAAATGTTCAAACTGCAAGCTGCTTTATTGTGGACAATCAATGACTTCCCAACTTATGCAAATTTATCATACTGGAGTACGAAAGAGGAATTTTCTTTCCCTTGTTGCAACAAAATTAAAAAATATGTATGGCTTAAGCATTCCAAAAAATGGGCATACATGGGTCACAGACGTTTTCTCCCCCCTCAGAACAGGTTCAGAAAGGACAGAGTGGCATTTGATGGTTCTAGAGAGTTCAACCTAGCACCAAAGATCATGACAGGAGTCGAAATGTTATCGCAGATTGAGGAAGAAAAAATCTGCACGGTATATGAAATTCAGGATTTGGTGGCTCCTCCGGTACGTAATATTCGAGCTGTGGGTAGGCAGTGCAGTCACAATTGGAAAAAGAAAATTATTTTTTATAGTCTTCCATATTGGAAAACTAACATGCTGAGGCATAATTTGGATGTCATGTACATTGAAAAAAATGTTTGTGATAACATATTGTGGGCCATTTTAAGTGTCAGTGGGAAATCAAAGGACCATGTTAATACACGCCGTGATTCGGAAGAAATGGGTTTAACGAAACAGTTTCATTTACAGTTAGCTGAGAGAAACAAGGCATATATGCCTGCTGCACAGTATACGATGACTACAATGGAGAAAGAGACATTTCTTCTCATTTTGAAGATGCTCAAGGTTCCTGATGGTTAATCTTCTAATATTTCAATGTGTGTGAATCTGAGGAGCAAGACATTGGAAGGGTTGAAAAGTCATGACAATCACATACTACTTCAGCAGTTGATTCCAATCGCAATTTGTGATTGTTTATCCTCCAATGTTGTTCAGTCATTGATTGAGATAAGTAATTCTTTTAGACAACTTTGTTTAAGAAATCAACGAATGAGTGATTTAAAAAGTTTACAGGACCGAATTGTACTTACGCTTTGTCACTTTGAGAAACTATTTCCCCCCTCATTTTTCGATGTTATGGTCCACTTGACAGTGAACCTAACTGATGAAGTAATGGCTGCTGGTCCAATACAATTCATGTGGATGTATCCTGTTGAACAGTATTTAAGTACATTGAAACGATTTGTACGCAACAGAGCTCATCTGGAGGCATCAATATCCAATGGTTATTTGATGGATGAGTGTACTAATTTTTGTGAAGAATATCTTACGGATGTTGAAACAAAATTAAGATAATCCCTCTTGGATTCAGGATGGTCCAATTGGAGAAGGAACCACATATGATATAGACAACATCGAGTGGATACAAGCGCATCGATATATCTTGTTCAATACTCCATCAGTTGCACCATTAATATAGTAAGTATCTTATAACTTTTATTGTTTAACTTTTACATGTTTTGTTTGCATAAGTTGATCATTTAAGCATTGCGTTATCATTTGCAGAAAAAACATTAATGAGATAAAAGAAGAGATGTATCTTGCGACTGAGTTGCAAATTCAACAATCTCATTATGCGTCATTTCATGATTGGTTCAAGGATTATGTACGTATAAATCGATTTTCATTATGAGTGAAGTATTATACTAATTTCTTTCTTCATATATCATTATTGAATTCTATGAATTATGTGGGTTCATAAGCTGAGGGAGTTAGGGGACCCCATGCTAACTGAAGAATTTATCCAACTGGCCGAGGGTCCATCTATAACGGCTCGTCATTATAAATCTATAGATGCTAATGGTTTTTGATTTCACATGGAAGATGTTGACATCAAATGACCAACACAAAACAATGGAATCGGTTTTCCATTTGTAGATTCTGGTTTTTACTATGGTCAATTGATAGACATCATTGAAGTTGTATACACACACGGGTTGAAGTACATATTGTTAATGTGTAATTGGGTTGATCCAGTGCGTGGATGTAAAGTCGATCAATATCAGTTTTCATTGGTGAATTTTAACTATATGTTATACATAAATGAACGAGTTGATAATGAACCTTTCATTTTGACATCACAAGCGGAACAAGTATTCTTCATTACTTTGCCTTTGAATCCAAGTTGGCAAGTTGTTGTCAAAATGTCCCAGCGAGGAGTGTTTGTATTTGAACAAGATGAACCCAAGAATGTTCCTTTTATTTCCCAATAGCTTGATCAACATACCGTATTTCAACGTGAAGAAGATATTTATTGGGCCAGAGTGGCTGTTGAAGGAGAAACGGTCGATTTGCATGCTTAATGAAAGGTATAATTTTTTTCCCACTATTCAGCCTAAGATATCATAAATTATCTAAACATTTTATAAATCCTTGTAAGTTTTAATCCACACTTTTGGAAGTTTATTCAGTTATAAATATTTAGGGTGATTTAACTCATGTTATATTGATGTTATTGTCAGTGTATCTTCCCATTGAGGTATTCTTCATTTGGTTCATGTGCTGCTCGAATTTTTATTAATTAAATTTGAAATTTGGCTATGCATTGATTGGTTTTGTACATAATTTGTATATCTGTTTTGTGAGATTTCTGATTTTTTAAAATTCATTCAAAACTAATTATTAAATCCCTTTTTGTTTGATTAACAACTGTACAAGTTTGATTTTTTTAAAAACAATCCAATTTATCATTTGGACACTTTGTATAGTCCACTTACTATTGTTTTCCATGACTGCATGCATGTCAGGGCAAGAGGCAGAAGATCCACATCATCCATCTGAGGCATCTACGTGTCAGGGTCGAGTTATGTTGGAATTTCATTGTCCTTATTTTTTATGTAATTAATAAACATATATATATATATATATAACATCTGTCAATTTTTATATAAAATTGTTTTCAACCGGATTAGACTCGACTGATTCTTCCTCTCGTAGAAGAGGCCCTGGTCATGGCATATTATCATGGAATTCCGACATGACTTTTGATGTTTCATTTGATGAGGTATTTCATCCTGTGGGACAGAATGCCCCTACATTTATTCATCAGTTGGGTCATATCATATGTGATCCACATCTATTTCCATTGACCACGTGTGACTGGGATTCTATCCCTTAGGACACATTAGATCGTCTTTGGAGGGAGGTTCAGGTAAGAAGACCATTTTACTTTATTCCCTATGTATAAACAACAATAACATACATGATTTTTTTCTTTAATAGCAAAATTTAAAAGTATGTCCTGATGAGTTTTGGCCAGTGTGTATGAGCAAATGCCGTAAGATGTGGAAAGACTATAAAGGCAAAGTCAAGAGGGACCACTGGGTACCAAATGTGGGTGCCCCAGACATTCTGGAAAAAGTCCCGAGAGGTGTCCTCCCGGCTCAGTGGTGTTATTTAGTTGCATATTGGTCTACTGAGGGTGTTGTGGTTTGTATATTTATTTTGGTATATATATTTTCAAGAATGTGTGATTTGTTTGATAATTGAATGAATTAAATGAATTAAATGTAGGAGGTGTCTACACGCCATTCTGAGAATCGAGCGTTGTAGGGACCACCTCACAGGCTCGGGACTCGTCACGTGTCTCAGATATGACATGAGGTATTTATTATTCATTTTTTAATTTTTTTAATTAATACGGTTTTGTGTTTATATTCTATTCATATATAGTTGCGGGAGCAAGGTGCACCAACTGATAAAATGTCGGTGTGGATGAGGACTCGTGATCACAATGATCCAGAGGCTGTATCATTGATAGTAAGTGCTTGTACTCATTACCAATACTTACATAAAATATGTATATTAATATATGTATATATATTTAAATATTTCACAGGCTCAATTTGAAGCTGAATTAGAGCATCTGTCAGAGGACCAGTGACAGCTTCCCATGTGAAGGGATGAGATCATTCATCGCATCATTGGTCGGGACGGACATGTATATAGTTTGACCTATGGAACATGGATTCCTCGTTCTGTAGTGTCACGTGCTACGGTTGTCAGTCTTGATATTGCTCAGAGGACACAACAATTGTAAGATTTTGAGGCACGACTGCGGGCTTCCGAGGAGGCAAATGCGCAATTGGCTGCTGAGGTTAGAGCACTGCGGGAATATGTGCGTCTAGGTGATGGTGCAGGGGATCACACGACGTAGGTTTATACTGTATTTATTTATTTAATTTAAATTATTTTTGTTATGAAAATATTCATAATGTTTATTTGTTGTAGGCCCCTAGCCCACCGGATGGAGGTCAGTGATGAACACGCATGACACATCATATTCACGAGGTGTGTTTCTGCTTTTAATGGTGGGGTTGTTATTGATATTTATGTTGGGTTTTTAGTGAGTTTTTTTTGTGATTTGGGGGTATCATGTGTGTTTTGGCCTCATGCAATGTTTGTGTGCACGAATTGAGAAGTAACCATGAAACTGATTATTGATTTGGATATTTTTTGTTCATTTAATTTTCAATGTTTAGAATTGCATGTTCTGTAATATTTTTGAAAAAAAACACGTGATTCCTAATATACATCATTAGACTTGTTTTTGATGAATGAGCTGAGTTCACTATTTGTAGTCCTCGGCCTACCCCAGACATCCCTCCCCACACTCCGGACAGCCCTCCCCGCACCTAGGACAACCCCCCCATGCACCCCGGACATCCCTCCTCGCACTCCGGACAGCCCTCCCCGCACCCCGGACAAGCCCCCCCACCCCGGACAGCCCCCCGCACCCCGGACAGCCCTCCCCGCACCCCGGACAGCCCTCCCCGCACCCCGAACAGCCCTCCTGCACCCCGAAAAGCCCTCCCCGCACCCCGAACAGCCCTCCTGCACCCTGGACAGCCCTCCCGCACCCCAGACAGCCTTCCCCGCACTCCGGACAGCACTCCACGCACCCCAGACAGCCCTTCCACACCCCGGACAGGCCCCCCGCACTCCGTATAGTCCTCTCTGCACCCTGGACAGGCCCCCCGCACTTCGTGACATGTAAGAGGAGACGGCGTGCCCATAGGACGTGTGGTGCGCGCGGTACAACCGATTGTGTCGTTTTCAGCAGCTCGACGCGCGCTAAAATGGCACGTTGGGGGGTCAAAACCACCCGAACAACCTCAGAATTCCATGAAACCATACGACATCAGCTGTTGTGTGATTTTTAAAATGTTCGGGCAGACAGAACGTCAATCGGAGGTGTCGTTTGACCGCGGTGACCGAAAACGCATTTCCGGTGTCACAAAACACCAAAAACGGCGTGAGATGGTCGAATTCGGAGGAAATGTGCTCCGAATGACCTGAAAACACACAAAAACATTAGGAATATTATTCGTGATGTGTAGGAGGAGATTGCGTGCCCATCGGACGTGCGGTGCGCGCGATACAGCCAATTGTGTCGTTTTCAGCAGCTCGGCGTGCGCTAAAACGGCGCGTTGGGGGGTCAAAACCACCCGAACGACCTCCGAATTCCATGAAACCGTACGAAATCAGCCGTTGTGTGATTTGTAAAATTTTTGTGCAGACGGAACGTTAATTAGAGGTGTATTTTGACAGCGGTGACTGGAAATGCGTTTCCGGTGTCATAAAACACCAAAAATGGTGTGAGATGGCCGAATTCGGATAAAATGTGCTCCGAATGACCTGAAACCACACAAAAACATTAGGAATATTATTCGTGACATGTAGGAGGAGACTTCGCACCCATCAAACGTGCGGTGCGCGCGGTACGACCGATTGTGTCGTTTTCAGCAGTTCGGCGCGCGCTAAAACGGCGCGTTGGGGGGTCAAAACCACCCGAACGACCTAGGAATTCCATGAAACCGTATGACAATAGCTGTTATGTGATTTGTGAAATGGTTAGGCAGACGGAACATCAATCGGTGGTGTCATTTGACTACAGTGATCAGAAATGCGTTTCCGGTGTCATAAAACACCAAAAACGGCGTGAGACGGTCGAATTCGGAGCAAACGTGCTCCGAATGACCTGAAATGATAGCATTTCTTAAATTGGGGGTTTTAAATTATTATATCACCATGATTTGATGTCATATTTAATTTTATTATATGTATATAATAACTGAATAATTATGTTCAATTTACGTTTGTTTTGTTTTGTTGTTTTTTTGTCTTATTGTAGGTTTATTGAAGCAGAAGATTGAAATGGATGGACCTGCTCAGATCATTGAAGAACGTTTATCATTTATTATGAACTTGATGTTTATGCTGTTTGAAATTGTTTTCCATCATTTATTATTGTTACCTTGTTTTATCTCTAATTTTTCACCGTCAAGGAAAAAAAACACAATTCATACATTTCATTAAAAAAATGAAAAATATTTTATTTAATATTATATATATATATTTCTTTAATATATATATATATATATTAAAATATTTAAATCATAATATATATATATATTTAAAATATTTTATTTAACATTATATATATAAATATTTTCTTTAACATGTATATATATATATATATTATTTTACAAATAAATATATATATATTTCTTTCAGTATGAATTTTGTTTTAAAAACAATTTTCCCAGTGTAGGGACCGCCAAAGGCGGTCGCTTAAGGCTGGAATTTCGGCCACCTATAGCGACCGCCATCGGCGGTCACCATTGGCCTACAACGACGAAGCTGAAGCGACCACCAATGGCGGTCGCTGGGCGGTCTCTATAGGCCTATAGCGACCGCCAATGACAGTCGCTAATGCCCGATTTTTTAGTAGTGGATATGGAAATATTATCATTAATGATATGGATGCATTATCTTTATGAAGAAAAGTGTCATATATATACTGATCATACAAGGCTATAATATATATTTACATAAAAGCAGTTGAAAATGTTCTAGAGAAGATGGTTAGAGATGATAAAGGATTATGACTGCTAAATATATTACCACCATGGAAAAGAGAACATGGTAGCCGATGATTTTTGTCCAAAGGATCATGATATCTTATTCATCATGAGGACTACAAATGATCCAATATTTTTGGATTTGAAATTGATGAATCTAGAATTATTATAAGGGGAAAAATATTATATTGATCAATTGAATTTCCAAAACTCCATCCAAGTAAAGATTAAAGTGGTGAAAAAGGATGATGTAGAGCTGTAAAATAAGGTTGGAAATGTTCATGAGTTTAAACTTAATCAATAAGGAATGATAAGGTTCAGTAACCAAGAATATGTTCTACCAATACTAAATTTAAATAATGATCTATTAAAGGAAGCTCATAGTTATTCATTCTCTAGTCATCTTGGAAGTACGAAGATATATAGATATCTAAAGGAATACTTTTGGTGGAATTGTATGAAGATAGATATCGTAGAGTTTGTATCTCGAAGCTTGGTATGTCAACAAGTTACGCCAGAAAGAAAAATTTCTAAGGGGCTGTTGTATAAATTATCCATAATGGAATTAAAATGGGAGAAAATAACTATGGAATTTATCATTGGAATACCCAATACCTCTAAAGGGTTTAATGATATATGTGTGGTAGTTGATATCCTTACTAAGTTATCACACTTCATCACTTTTAGAGAAGAATTCCCCCTAGATTAGCTTGATAGGATATACATTAAGGAAGTGGAAAGGTTTCATAGAGCACCACATTCAATTGTGTCTAATTGGTATTTGAGTTTTACCTCAATTTTTTAGAAAAGTCTTCAACAATCACTTGATGTTGAATAGAGTTTCAACATTAGTTATCATCCATAGATGGATGGTCAGTCTGAAAGAAAAATTCAAACCTCAAAGGATATATTCAGATCTTGTTTTTTTTGTATGTAAAAGGGGGTAGTGATCAACACATTCTTATTGTTGAGTTTTTGTACAAAAATATATTTCACTCAATAATTCATTTGGATCCTTATGAATCCCTCTATGGGATGAACTATAGAGGACCATTATACTTAGATGAAGTTGGAGAAAAAAATATATTGGGATTGAAGATTACTAAAGAGATAGTTGAGAGTGTTAGAACCAGTCAACACAATATCGAGGCAGCTCACAGTCAGAAAAAAAGTTATGCTAATAACCATCAGTGTGGGATAAAATTTTATGTTTGTGAGAAGGTGTTCCTACGAATCTGTCATTGGAAAAAGGTTATGAGATTCAAGACGAAAGGGAAACTAAGCCCTAGGTATATCAGTCTCTTTAATATTATTGATCATATTGGAACGGTAACCTATCACATGGAACTTACTCCAAATATCTCTAAATTCCATGATGCGTTCCATGTATCTCTCTTCGGTATGTTCATACCCATCCATTCAAATGTACTGAACTCAGAGGTCATACCACTAGAGCATGATCTTTCTTATGAGGAATAACTAGTTGAAATTATGGATAATATAGGGAAATTTCTATTAAACAAGACCACTCACCTAGTCAATGTTTTTTTGAGACATCACAAGATAGGGGAAACTATGTGTGAAGTTGAGGGTATAATGAGGCAGAAGTATCTTTATTTCATTGTATCATAATAATGAATTTCAAGGGTGAAATTCAGTTGAAGGTGGGTAGAATGTAACACCCCGTATTCTTATGATTTTTTTTGAATAAATTAATTTTATTTTAGTCCTGAATTATACACTACACTATTTCATACACTCAGTATATGCTAAAACAATCTAAATGTTCACCACACGCAACACCGACTTAGCTTGTGTTACACACAACACTAAGTTTCTATGAAACAATATTTTTTTATTATAATTATTTAAATGAGATAGTTATAACATATCCATTAAATTTAGTATTTTTAATATTAATAACTACATTTTATATAATATTTATAATGGTTTCATATAAATTAAACATATTGATAATAAAACATGTAAATTTTGTAAATGTATTTATATGTTTGATAATATTATTTTCTCAAATGAATTGCTTTTATGTACTTTTGTGAACAATAATAAAATTAATATTACAGTTTTATAAAATAAATGTGATAAAAATAAATGTCACGACCCGCCCTCGGGGCCCGTGCCGTGACTACCCCAAGCCCGCCTTCCATAGGCCAGGGGCCGGCGACTAGCACCAAAGGCGTAAAATCCCGATAACTGGGAAGGCATTGCATTTATAAAAGAAAACAAGCACTACAGAGTACAAGCGGAAGAAAAACACTAAGTACAAAAGAAATGATGAAAAGTAAATGGGCCAGAATACAAACCCAAAAGAAAGTACGACTACAACTGAACAAGGTACAACAGAAAAAAGACAATAGCTGGAAGTAGGTAGCAGCTCCTGGGTCGTCCTCCTCGGATCCTACCTGAAGGGTAGGCACAGATAACCTCCTCCACGCTCTCGTCTGTCAACCTCCTCTGTGAGTCGTCACGTCGTGTAGTCCACCTCCGGGTACTGACTCGTCGTGTAGTCCACCTCCGGGTACCGTCCAGTCCTCGAACACTCGGCCTCCGTCAGCACTGTCCGTCATCTGCAACCAACACAACGAGGTGCGGGCATAGCCCGTATAGGGGTGAGTATAACGATACTCGGTAGGGACCCCGAGACCCTCAAGGTCTCACTAAACCAACAAGGATAACCACAAAGAAGATCTCAACAGATAAGCTCTACTTAGGTATATACCCATACATATACCTAAGTTATCAAGTATCCCATCTCAATCATGAGGAAACACAAGGATTGTGAAATCAACGGATAACCACTACCCAGGTATATGCCCATTCATATACCTAAGTTAGCAAGTGACCCATCTCAATCATGAGAAAAACACAAGGTCAAAAGTCTCAGCTCAAACCAGGATTTTCATTATCGAAACCGTAACTGCTGAAGAGCTCCATCTCTGGAGTGTACAGTGGTCCTGTCACGACTCCGAGGTACTGCTCACTAACCTAAGACTGCTGAAGTACTCCTCCTATCGAGTACTGAGGGTCAGCCACCCAGACACAATAGTGCTTCCCGCCGAGGTATGTCACCCAAACACAGTAGTGCACACCCCCTAGTAGCCTCCTGAGGTACTCTCCGGACGAGTACCGCGAGTCTGCACTGTCACACAGGTAGTGCTCCGTCCGCCATGGGTCTGCACCTCAGAAAGTAGTGCTTCATCCACTGGGCTAGTCGACTCACTCCAAGTCGAGTCGGTCAAGCAGTCGTCAGGTCTCAGCCAGCTACACGGTCTCCGTACTCCGCACGCTCGTCACTGGGAGGGTCCGCTCCACGAGCTACAGGTCGATACTCCAAGTATATGAAAGTCCCACGAAGAAGTATCTCAAAGGACCGCCACGTCATAGGGGTCTCAACGCAACAGATGGCGCGTCAATCGGATGCCCGGTCTGTGAGTTATTAGCCTTTTCGTCCCAGGGGCCCGGTTGGTTTCGTGAACGAACCAAACCCAGCCGTATCTCAACTGTACCCCGAACTCTCATAGGGTATATTCATAGGGACCGTTTCTCAACGAGATCACCAACGCCGCTGACGATTCGTCAAACAGATGTTCTGTCAGAAAAGTATCAGCTTTTCCGTTCCAGGGGCCCGGTTGGATTTCGGTGCGATCCAACCCGGTCACTATTCATCTGCATCCAAATCTCGGGCGGAGGATGCCAAAAGTTCTGTATCGTCAACAAGAACTCAACGCAACAGACGGCGCGTCAATCGGACGCCCGGTCTGAGAGTTATTGACTTTTTCGTTCTAGGGGCCCGGTTGGATTTCGGTGCGATCCAACCTGGCCACTATTCATCTGCATCCAAACCTCGGGCGGAGTATGCCAAAATATCCGTCTCACTAAGAGGAACTCAACAAAGCTGACGGCACGTCAATCGGACGTCCGTAGCTCAAAATATGAGCGTTTCCGCTCCGAGGGCCCGGTTGGTTTCGTGTACGAACCAACCCGGCCGAACTCAAAGTAATCCGAAACCTTGAGTGCGATATACCGAAACGACCGCCTCGATCCAAGGATCGCGTTTCCGCTGATGGAGAGTCATTTGGAGGCCCGTAGCCCAAGATAGAGGTATTTGAACGAAAGTGGTCCGAAACTGGGGGGTCTGGGCCCGGGCCGACCCGGCCCGACGACCCGGCCCAGCTCGGAAAATCTGGCCCGGCCGGCGGCACGGCGACGCGGTCCGGCGTGGCGGCGCGGCGGCGCGGGCCAGTGCAGCGGCGCGGTCCGGCGCGGCGGCACGGTCGGGCGCGGCGGTGCGGGCCGGCACGGCGGCGCGGCCTGGGCGCCGGATGTGTGCCGCACGCGAGGGGCAAAGCCCCCCCCCCCTTTGTGAAACCGCTGCCCCTTAATTGGGGCCGCTTGAAGACCCGGCCGGGGGAATTAATTCCCCCGGTCTCCACTGCCCGGCCGGCCCGCACTGGCCGGCCGGATCCGCCAGCAAGGACCGGCGACGGCCGGTCCTTCCTTCGCCGACACCGGCAGCCCGGTGCCGGCTGCCGGTCATCTTGCTCCGCCGCGGCCCAGAACCGGCCGCGGCCTATGCCGTCCGGCGCGATGCGACAGCACCGCTCCCCTCCACCGCGGCCCCACTCCGGCCACGGCACCTTCGACTTCCTTCGATGCGACGCGACGGCGTCACGTTCTTGGATTTCTTTCCACGGCGCGGCGCGACGGCGCCACGCAATACTTGCAGCAAGATACCCGCGTGGTGCGACGGCATGACGCCTTCTCATATCAACCTGAAGAAACCATCACGAAAAAAAAGGAGAAGGGTCGGCCGTGTTTGTGCGGTCCGACCCCCTCGCGTTATTTGATAACAAAAAGGGTTTCAATCCACGATTATCACCAAGTTTGTATTCACGAACAATTAAATAAAGAAACCCCTACCTCGTAATTGTCGTTCGTTGACGATCTTGGAAAAAGGGCGGATATCGATTCCTCGATTGTCTTGTTCGTCACACACTCTCAATTCTCACGCTCAAGCGTCGGAAGGAAGAAGGGTACTCATCGTTGGTGGACGAGCGTTCGGAGGTGACGTCATCATTGACGACGTTCTTCACAGGCGACGTCTTCTCCTTTGACACGGATGAAGGTCGTTGGAGATGTCACGGGCGTCGCTTCCCTTTCCTTGCCTTGGTTGAAGAACGATGAAGAAGATGGCGTCGTTGTGCTTCAGTGGCGGAAGAGACGTTCTTCGTGTTCTTCGTCGTAGAGAAAGAAGGACTCTGGATTTCCTAAGCTTTTTCTTCCCAGGCTCCCAATCTCACTTAACCAAGAAACCTAATAAAATAATCCCTCCCATTATTTTATTAACACATGCCAAGCTTTTCAAATTCCAAAATTCAAATAACTTCATTAATTTAAAATGTGTTGGCATGCACTTAAGAGGGGGAGAAGTTCAAGAGTTAAAGAGAGATTAAAAGGGGGTTTAGAGGGGTTAGGAGAGTTAAGGAATTTGAAGAGGTGGGGAGGGGTTCGTGTGGGCCCCACCCTTTCAAATATCCACACATGGGAAGTTGGATGGATGTGGGCCCACCACCAACTTCCCATGAGAGAAGTTAACAACTTAACATGAAATAAAATTGATTTAACAATTTTATTCACTTTGTTTAATTAAACCCCAAAAATTAACTTCTTCTCCCGCACAAACGAAACTACGGTAAAGGTTCCCTTAAGCGATTACCGGCGTTGCGAGTTCATCGATGCAATCAGATTTTAATTCTGAGCACCGGTTCAAAAGATAGAAATTCCCGCTCGCTCGTTCACTGAACGTACCCGAGCCAAACTTCGAAAATTAATTCCGAGCACACCGGGCCTCGGAATCAGGCGCCGTCAGAAACTGCGTTCTTGTAAAATTCCAATGATAATTAAGAAAAAAATTTCCTTGAAATTTACAGGTCTTTACATTACTCCCACCTCAGGGCTTTACGTCCCCGTAAAGCTTCAACACAAACTAGGGTCACAAAAGCGGTATACAGCATGCATCTGAGCCTTCCACTCCCATGTGCTTACCTGGAGGTTCCGTACTTCCAAAGAAAGTGCACCCGAGGAATCGATCATCCTCGTAGGATCTGCTCCTGTCGATCCTCGATCCTCACTAAAACCTCCGTGAAAGACACCCCATCGCCATCGTCCAGCTCCTCATGGTCGATGATATGCGAAGGGTCGAGCACGTATCTCCTCAGTTGAGATAAGTGGAAGTCGTTGTGCACCTGGTGCAACTGCGGTGAATGGGTCAAGCGGTAAACCACCCCGCCTACCCAGCTGAGGACCTAAGAAGGTCCGCTGAACCTCGGAGATAACTTGCCGCCTTGGCCACATCTCTGTAAACCTCGTCGAGGTGAGACCCATATAAGGACGTGATCGTCATCCTCGAAATCTAGAGGTATCCATTTTCTGTTAGAACTGGAACTCGAAAGGCTGCTGCCACGAGGGTATGGTTGACTGACTCAAGAGTGGTCGTTCGCACCCTCCTGTGAAAGAGTTTATTCCGTGCTGCCTGGGGTTTCCTTTTCGCCGACCAAGGAAAACCCATCCCGACGTTTGCCTAAAACCATCAATTTGAGTATGAACAGTTATTTCCCATTACATACTCAAACTAACGTCGTAAGGCCTCGACGCTGTCACCAAGAGATTCGAACCGGAACTCTCGCCTCGAGGGTTTGACCACACCGTCGGCGTAAGTGTGATTATCGAGTCTCCTCCCAAGGTATCTCCAGACGTGAGGGTCAAGTCCACAGCTTACCGGAAACTCTAGGTCTGGAAAAAGATTTGGGAAAGCAAGGAATGATTCTCATTGACATCCGTTACTACAGCAGCTAGTAGTGGAAACAGACTGTCCCTTGAATCATTTCTAGAGCCATTGGGTCCCACTCCTTGACCTCAAGCAGCCGCATTCTTCCTCCTCCCTACAGCTCCCTGAGCCTGGCGGGAATAACTAAGGCGGGAGGTTGTACCATGTTAGGATGTACACCACCTCATGCTGCTCTCCTAGCTCTACCTCCACGTCTACTGCTTCGTAGACTCATCTCTCTTTTAAGCTTCCTCTTCTTTAACACGCCCGAGTCTCTAAGACTGGCACCGGTTTCCTGTTTCTTACTGCACTGTGCAGTCTTCATCCACTCTTGGATGTCCTGGACCTCCTTTAGTCTCACAAGAGCTGCTATGATTTCTTCTTTGCTGATAATAGAAACCCGGTCTCATCCCCTGGATGAACCACATTCGTTTCCTAATACAGTCAATCCTGACATGAATGATGCATTCATGCCATGGATGACGTCGTAAGGCCTCGACGTAACTACTAAGAGATCTAACTGTCACTCTCGCCTCCAAGGGTCGAGTCACACTGTCGGCATCAGTGTGAGGTCACTGGGTCCCCTCCAGTAGAAATCTCGAAAGTGAGGGTCAAGTCAACAGTTTTAACTGGGACCACTCAGTATCAACCAAACAAAAAGGACAGGAAAGAAAACAAAGATAAGTGTCTTTTTATTATTGCAGCTCATAGTACAAAGACACGAATACAAAAGAAACATGGAACTAGAAGTACAAAGGACGTATCCACTAGTTCCTCTCCTGCCCACCTGCTCTCAGAGCTCTACTGCCTTGTCCACTGCTCGGCTGTTGCTCAAGCACCAGCCGCTGCTTCTGCCTCGGTGGCTCCTCCAACACCCGCTGATCAACCGTACGAGGATTCAGACAGTCACGTGCCAGGTGACCCTTTCCGCCGCATGAGTAACACAACCTGCTTCTGGCACGCCTAGCTCTGTTCCCACCCCGGGTGCCCCGCACCACCGGTCCTAAAACCCGAGATCGTCTAACTGCTAGTCTGGTCCTCCTGGACCTCTGCATCATCTGTCTACTGCCCACAGATGACTCGGCTACTGATCGAAAAACACGCGGGAAAGGCAGAAGCTCCTGTACACGCTCGGGGTGTAGAGCTACTGGCACAAACTCCACCCTGAAGGTCTCGAAGTATTCCCAAGTGAAGTTCATCCCGTCGCAAAACTGAAACAAGTGGATCCACCACCTGCCTGCTGCTGCCTGAAGGAGACTGGTAGCAAAGATCACCATGAAGTCTGCCGGCGTCCCCACTAGCTTGAAGACTCTCACCACAGCCTCCAGCCAAACCTCAGCCGCCTGCGGGTCCGTCTCTTCTCAGAACCTGGGTGGCCTCTGGCGCTGTAACTCGTGCAGCGCGTTCAAGCGTCATGCATCGCCTACTGCTGGGGCTGGTGGCATCGGTGGCCCAACGGGTAGCAGTACCGCTGGTGCCTCAACTGCAAGAGGGCCCTGTACCGAAGCCTCGTCAATCGACAGGCTGTCAGCACGCACATCCCTCTGGGCTCTAGCTGGTCGTCCGTGAAAAGGCATCCTGAAAGAAACATCGTGACACAGTCAAACGTTTATACCTGGTGAGCTGAACTGGTTTGAGCTGTTTTAAGGGAAAACCTTTGAAAAAACACACACAATCAGTGTTTTCATGCACAAAGTCGGAAATCAGTTGTCAGGGTCCTGGTGTATAGATACGTCGGCCGCCCGCACCAACACTGGACTCCCTGAACTGAAGACCACACTCGGTACCCTTAACACTATTGCTTCACAGAAAGAAAATATCAGAGTTATAAGTTCTGCGGTAGAACCAACTCCTCTGATACCAATTTGTCACGACCTGCCCTCGGGGCCCGTGCCGTGACTACCCCAAGCCTGCCTTCCATAGGCCAGGGGCTGGCGACTAGCACCAAAGGCGTAAAATCCCAATAACTGGGAAGGCATTGCCTTTATAAAAGAAAACAAGCACCACAGAGTACAAGCGAAAGCAAAACACTAAGTACAAAAGAAATGCTGAAAAGTAAATGGGCCAGAATACAAACCCAAAAGAAAGTACGACTACAACTGAACAAGGTACAACATCAAAAAGAGAATAGCTGGAAGTAGGAAGCAGCTCCTGGGTCATCCTCCTCAGATCCTACCTGAAGGGTAGGTACAAATAGCCTCCTCCACGCTCTCGTCCGTCAACCTCCTCTGTGAGTCGTCACATCGTGTAGTCCACCTCCGGGTATTGACTCGTCGTGTAGTCTATCTCCGGGTACCGTCCAGTCCTCGAACACTCGGCCTCCGTCAGCACTGCCCGTCTTCTCCAACCAACACAACGAGGTGCGGGCATAGCCCGTGCAGGGGTGAGTATAAAGATACTCAGTAGGTACCCCGAGACCCTCAAGGTCTCACTAAACCAACAAGGATAACCACAAAGAAGATCTCAACAGATAATCTCTACTTAGGTATATGCCCATACATATACCTAAGTTATCAAGTATCCCATCTCAATCATGAGGAAACACAAGGATTGTGAAATCAACGGATAACCACTACCCATGTATATGCCCATACATATACCTAAGTTAGCATGTGACCCATCTCAATCATGAGGTAAACACAAGGTCAAAAGTCTCAGCTCAAACCAGGATTTTCATTATCGAAACCGTAACTGCTGAAGAGCTCCGTCTCTGGAGTGTACAGTGGTCCTGTCACGACTCCGAGGTACTGCTCACTAACCTAAGACTGCTGAAGTACTCCTCCTGTCGAGTACCACGGGTCAGCCACCCAGACACAGTAGTGCTTCCCGCCGAGGTATGTCACCCAAACACAGTAGTGCACACCCCCTAGTAGCCTGCTGAGGTACTCTCCGGACGAGTACCGCGGGTCTGCACTGTCACACAGGTAGTGCTCCATCCGCCATGGGTCTGCACCTTAGAAAGTAGTGCTCCGTCCACTGGGCTAGTCGACTCACTCCAAGTCGAGTCGGTCAAGGAATCGTCAGGTCTCAGCCAGCTACACGGTCTCCGTACTCCGCACGCTCGTCACTGGGAGGGTCCGCTCCACGAGTTACAGGTCGATACTCCAAGTATCTCAAAGTCCCACGAAGAAGTATCTCAAAGGACCGCCTCGTCATAGGGGTCTCAATGCAACAGACGGCGCGTCAATCGGACGTCCGGTCTGTGAGTTATTAGCCTTTTCGTCCCAGGGGCCCGGTTGGTTTCGTGAGCGAACCAAACCCGGCCGTATCTCAACTGTACCCCTAACTCTCATAGGGTATATTTATAGGGACCGTTTCTCAACAAGATCACCAACGCCGCTGACGGTTCGTCAAACGGACGTTCTGTCAGAAAAGTATCAGCTTTTCCGTTCCAGGGGCCCTGTTGGATTTCGGTGCGATCCAACCCGGCCACTATTCATCTGCATCCAATTCATGGGTGGAGGATGCCAAAAGTTCCGTATCGTCAACAGGAACTCAACGCAATAGACGGCGCGTGAATCGGACGCCCGGTCTGAGAGTTATTGGCTTTTTCGTTCTAGGGGCCCGGTTGGATTTCGGTGCGATCCAACCTGGCCACTATTCATCTGCATCCAAACCTCGGGCGGAGTATGCCAAAAGATCCGTCTCACTAAGAGGAACTCAACAAAGCTGACAGCACGTCAATCGGACGTTCGTAGCTCAAAATATGAGCGTTTCCGCTCCGAGGGCCCGGTTGGTTTCGTGTACGAACCAACCCGGCCGAACTCAAAGTAATCCGAAACCTTGAGTGCGATATACCGAAACGACCGTCTCGATCCAAGGATCGCGTTTCTGCTGACGGAGAGTCGTTTGGAGGCCCGTAGCCCAAGATACGGGCATTTGAACGAAGTGGTCCGAAACTGGGGGGTCTGGGACCAGGCCGACCCGGCCCGACCCCCCCTGGGTCGGCCGAACCGGGTCGCCCCGGCCCGACGACCCGGCCGGCGGCGCGGTCCGGCGCGACGGCGCGGGCCGGCACGACTGTGCGGCCTGGGCGCCGCATGTGTGCCGCGCGCGGGGGGCAAAGCCCCCCCCCCTTTGTGAAACCGCGACCCCTTAATTGGGGCCGCTTGAAGACCCGACCGGGGGAATTAATTCCCCCGGTCTCCACTGCCCGGCCGGCCCGCACTGGCCGGCCGGTTCCGCCAGCAAGGACCGGCGACGGCCGGTCCTTCCTTCGCCGACACCGGCGGCCCGGTGCCGGCCGCCGGTCATCTTGCTCCCACGCGGCCCGGAACCGGCCGCGACCTATGCCGTCCGGCGCGATGCGACGACATCGCTCCCCTCCGTCGCGACCCCGCTCCGGCCGTGGCTCCTTCGACTTCCTTCGACGCGACGCGACAGCTTCGCGTTCTTGGATTTCTTTCCACGGCGCGGCGCGACGGCGCCGCGTAATACTTGCCGCGAAATACCCTCATGGTGCGACAGCACCACGCCTTCTCGTATTAACCTCAAGAAACCATCACGAAAAAAAGGAGGAGGGTCAGCCGTGTTTGTGCGGTCCGACCCCCTCGCGTTATTCGATAACAAAAAGGGTTTTAATCCACGATTATCACCAAGTTTGTATTCACGAACAATTAATTAAATAAACTCCTACCTCATAATTGTCGTTCGTTGACGATCTTGGAAAAAGGGCGGATATCGATTCCTCGATTGTCGTGTTCGTCACACACTCTCAATTCTCACGCTCAAGCGTCGGAAGGAAGAAGGGTACTCGTCGTTGGTGGACGAGCGTTCGGAGGTGACGTCGTCGTTGACAATGTTCTTCGCAGGCGACGTCTTCTCCTTTGACGTGGATGAAGGTCATTGGAGATGTCACGGGCATTGCTTCCCTTTCCTTGCCTCGGTTGAAGAACGATGAAGAAGATGGTGTCGTCGTGCTTCAGTGGCGGAAGAGACATTCTTCGTGTTCTTCGTCGTAGAGAAAGAAGGACTCAGGATTTCCTAAGATTTTTCTTCCCAGGATCCCAATCTCACTTAACCAAGCAACCTAATAAAATAATCCCTCCCATTATTTTATTAACACATGCCAAGCTTTTCAAATTCCAAAATTCAAATAACCTCATTAATTTAAAATGTGTTGGCATGCACTTAAGAGGGGGAGAAGTTCAAGAGTTAAAGGGATATTAAATGGGGGGTTTAGAGGGGTTAGGAGAGTTAAGGAATTTGAAGAGGTGGGGAGGGGTTCGTGTGGGCCCCACCCTTTCAAATATCCACACATGGGAAGTTGGATGGATGTGGGCCCACCACCAACTTCTCATGGGAGAAGTTAACAAATTAACATGAAATAAAATTTATTTAACAATTTTATTCACTTTGTTTAATTAAACCCCAAAAATTAACTTCTTCTCCCACACAAACGCAACTACGGTAAAGGTTCCCTTAAGCGATTACCGGTGTTGCGAGTTCATCGGTGCAATCGGAATTCAATTCCAAGCACCGTTTCAAAAGATAGAAATTCCCGCTCGCTCGTTCACTGAACGTACCCGAGCCAAACTTCGGAAATTAATTCCGGGCACACCGGGCCTCAGAATGAGGCGCCGTCAGAAACTGCGTTCTTGTAAAATTTCAAAGAAAATTAAGAAAAAATTTTCCTTGAAATTTCTGGGTCTTTACAATAAATTTCATTTTTTAATTTATCATTTAAAAATTACCTCAGGGTGAATTTTTGATTTTGTTCTAAAAAAATAATTTTTGGATGAATAGTGAAAATATGAAATTTTAATTCAAAACTCCTTTTTCATTTTATTTATTTTTATAGTAAAATTATATTTTAATTTGTTTTAAAGTTTAATTAGTTAAATTTTATATAAATTTATATAATTTATTTCATTAAAACCAATTTCACATTGAAATAGAATATAAAATCATTTCAATCTTTTGAACATTTTCCCTTAAAATCCTGCTAGTATAACACGTCTATGAGATTAATTTTACATTAATTTATACCAATTTTGTTATTTGAATTTGTCCAAATGGATTAAATATTTATAATGAGAATAATTTATAATTTCTTATAAAATCAACTTAGTTTTTGGCCAATAAATATTAGTTAAAGTGATTAAAATTAATTATAGCGATTAAGAGAAAAATTATCTTAACAAAGTGATAAACCGTAAAATTAAAGAAAAAAATGACCTATAAACTTTTAAAAAATCCATAATATGTTCATATTTAGACCCTATACTCCCTTTTATTGGATTTGGACCGTCATTGGTGCCCCTTGACATTGGAAAAACGTGGGGGGAATTCCATTTTAAAAAATTCACAAGAATGCCACTCCTCCTCCACTGTAAAACCTCATTCACCCCTCCCACTTATTCACACCCCTCAGACCCATTTTATTAACAAAACTTTTATCCAATATACTCCCAAAATTCATAAATTCATCCTATAATCATCCCTTTGTGAATAAATCCATCCAAGGAAGCCTTTAGTAAAAACTAAAAGGAGTTACCCAAAGAATATGTAACATCCTTCCTCAAGATCTTTTATTTTATTTTCATTATACACCCCCTATAGTATTATTATATTATTATTACATAATATAATAAGTATAATAAATATTCTTAGATGATGTTATTATAATATTTTTAACTACACTTACCCACAATTCCATCTAATGGGTAACTAACATACTGTTATTGTGTACGAGAAAAAACCACCTCACATAATGATGTAATTCATTTTTCCTTTACCACCTCTCATTATCAGAAATTATGATGGAAACTCTATTTTTATATTATATATATATATATGATATTAATAATTTATTTATTCTTATTTAATTATTATATAACATATACCTTCATGCTTTCCATTTTTTGTAAATATAATAACTTCGTTTGTGGAAGTGTGGAATACCGCCTCCTCAAAGCGATGTGATTCTTTCACAGTCTACATAAAATGTATTAAGGATTGGTTTAGTAAATTTATATGATATATATTATATAATAATTCCAATTTAATGTCAATATATATATATGAGATTTTTTATGATTATGATTTCATTGATGAATCATTATAAATTTTATACACATTTAGTTATTCATTATATTTTCAAGTATTAGTATCATTTAACACTATTTTGTACATAAGATAATTAAGAATCTGTTTCAATAGAATATTACCTTTTTTTCTCTCTTGGGTTGGATACTTATTTTATTCAAAAACCATGTTTTCAAAAAAAATTCAGAAAATGTTTTTAAAATGGCATTTTGATCTCATTTTTCAAGGAAAATGTATTTTGAAAATGTTTTATGGTTTTTAAAGCTTATTTATATGTTTTTAAGTATACTTTCAATGAAAAATATTTTTTTTGTTTTAAAAAATAATTTTTAAAGAAGAAAATATATTTTTCTCAAGAATTTTTTTAATGGATCTGCCTAAATTATGTTTCATTTAAGATGACATCAATTGGTGCTACTCATGCATTTATAGGGAAATTATCCAAAGGTTCCACTCATATTATTTTTCTTAATGGTTTATTTATTAGGTGAGTTATTTTTGTGAAACCCTTTCTCTTTCACATGTTATATTCTTATGAAACCGTCTTCCTTTCATGGGTGATGATTTGATTAAATGATTATAAAACTAGTCTATTTTTCTATATGTTATGATATGATTATAAGTTTATGACACCCATTTCATTTCATGGGATATTATATGATTGTTTTGGATCTTTTGTCACATGTGATAAGTGTATTTCATACATACATTTTAGAGTGGTTTAGTATATTAATTTTTGGATTTAATTCAATAATCATTCTAATTTGTTATTAATTAGATTTGTTTTATGTTTTAAGTCAGGAAATGATGAATCTTTGGAAAACGAACAAAAATGAGTGTAAATATGAGAAAAAAGTGTCACAACACTAGATTTTGGAGGATTAAAAGGAATTGGAAAATGAAGAAACACTATTAAATGATGTGTAATATATGTACACATCGTGACTTCATTAGATGAAACCACCAACACTAAAAAATCAGTGACATAAAAACATGCGGTGAATGATAAGTAGACATCATGTAACCTCATTACATGATGGGATATATTTGGGGACACGTTTTTAGATAATATTTTGGAAAGATCTATGATGACTGAAGACTAAGAACTTATATGTCGTGAGTCCCAAGAACACAATGTGATGAAAGTAAAAATTCATATTTATGAATGAAATATGCACAAAATTTACATGGACGTGGAGGTAACATGTATAAGGATTACACAACATGTATCCCAAGTACACGTCATGTAAGTGGTTAAGGTTTGAAAATCTCAGTAGAGATCCACGCACACATCATGCAGATTCACAAACCACAAAGTGACCTTACATGATGTGTAATTAATGTAAACATCGTGAATGGGGTTGGGATGTTTTCATCCAGTGCCTATAAATATAGGGCCTTCCTACAACTATTGGGCATTAAAATTCATCCAGATACCAAATCTTGGAGGGAAGTTGATGTTCCCTCCATGAATTCTTTATTTATTTTATTTATGCATTTATTTTATTTTCTCCCTCCCTATTATTCACTCATCACTAGGATGAGAGGTTAAATCCATATTATTCTAGGGAAATGTAACCAAAGGGGGAAGGTGTGTTGGATTTAATTCCTTTTATTATTCATGGATTTTGTATATTCAATTTATATTATTTACCTTAAAAATCACTTTATTTTTATTTTATCACGACCATTGGTTATCAAATTAAAGGAACATTAAAATTTCACAACTGATAAACCTGAATGAGACATGAATATTTTCATCTTCAAGGGAAATTAGGTTTAAATTTTCTATCGAGACAAACTTAATTCAATAAAATCCTATACTATTGGACCTAGGTAAATAATGCATTTCTGTATCGAGGAGGAGATACCATGACCATTAGATCTACCTTGTCTCAACTCTGACACTATTCACGAATAAACTTATTTTATTAAATCCAGTTACACCTGAACCTAGAAATTAAAAACCCCAATCACACTTTCTTCATTTGAGAACAAACCAATACATATGATTCTTTGTTTTCATTCTTCATTTGTAAATCCCATCAATTAACTCTTTTATCATATTTTTACTCCATTTGATAAAATTAATCTTTGAAAATCCTAATAAAACTAATTCACCATCTCTATGGGTTCGATAATTAAATTTCCCAATACTTTGTTTTATTTAATCAAGTATGATAGTCTGGGTTTTATAAATATGTTTTTTCATAGTACCATAACTAATTAATTATTCCCTATAGTGCTATCAACATGTATGCATGAATTCATTATGAGATTTTTGGGATCTATATCTCCCTCCAATACATTGGGTAAAGATTTATATCTCATGAGATAATGATGAGAATCATGTCTATGAGGTTGAACCACTATAGAAGATGGGGAATCCCGATACACTATGGGAAGATAGGGAAACCTAATCCACTATAGGGATATAAGGAAACCTGATCCCTTATAAGTAAAGAGATGAAACTGGGGATGGTAGTTTGTCCTGCCCAGTAGGTGTAGTCCCCATTAGTTGCGCTGATAAGATTTTGCAATGTGTTTTAACTTATAGGGAATTATTTTCACATGATTATGTGTATTCCACAATTCCATTACTTATTCCCATGTTATTATTTCTTATCTTATGATCTTGATTCTGTTATGATTCATGAATTATGAACTAACTGTCATTATTACATGATTCATGTATATGATTTTTGATATGTAGGGTATGATATTCGAATGTAATGATCACATTTTCACACCCTTATGATCATGTTTATCTTTACATATCTCCATTGTTTACCCTTACTATGAATTTGGGATCACCATTTTTTATGTTTCCTTTTCCTAGTTTATGAAGATATATATTATGTATGACATGTCTAAGAAGGGTTCAAGTCCTAAATAACCTTGTGGGAGATAATGTAGCACACTTATACATTAGTGTTTATGTTTCCATCTTTCCAAAGGCACTAAACTAATACGATATTAGGGTGTTTTTTGTGTGTAATTTATTAAGTATTCCACAATAATGATGTGATTTTAATGTATGAAAAGCAAGTATCATAATAATTTAGAAATCATATAAGTGATTTTTTCATGATTATATTACAAGAACATGATTTTCTATCAGGTATGGATATTTTATATTTCGGTTTGGTTATTTATTTTAAGCCTATTTTGGATCTCCATTGATTTCAAAGATATTTTTTGGGTGTCCAGGGTTTGTTCAGAGCTCAAAACCCCATCTGATGGAGAAAAAGACAAGACCACATGGTTAGAAGAAATCATATGAGGCAGTCCACATGGTTTCTCCTAACTATGCAAGGTGTTTTAGAGGGGGAAGAAGGGTGCATGGTCTTCTCTAACTGTGCACCTAGGGTACATACCAATGAAGGGACCTATGCAATTATCAATAGATGCATATGGCATAGTTAGAGCACAATTTGTCAAACCATGCATCCAAACTGTGCAGGGTCAGTTCTTAGAAGTGGGAGACACACTATTGGTGCACTGTTTGGAAAACCATGTAGCCAAACTGCACGACCCCATTGTTTATGGGTTAAATGAAAAAAATACCTTTAAATTCATTAAAACACATACCAACTTTTTATTTTATTATTTCTATTATAAGATACTCCCCTTCTTCACGTTGTATCTCCCATATCATCATAACCTAGCCTCTTGGTTAACATTCTGATCCAGTCTTTGATTTGATATCTATTTTTCTTATTGGATGTGTGCTGGTGAGATTTTCACTCATCTTATTCCTTTATTCATGTTTATTTCTCTTGATAGAGATATTTTGGTACAAAATCGTATTCCCTATTTTCATGGTATTGATCCATTCTTCCATTTTATTTAGATCCATTCCAAACTAAGGGTCGGCACTGGATGAGGAGAGTGGTATAGGAAAAAGATAGGTGGTCTATGACTTGTCCGTAAAAGTCTCATCTTTTATAAATTTCCATTGATGTACACATGTTTGTGTCATCGGGAATTGCATATTAAATTCATATTCAATGATTATAATTATTATTCTCATATTCTAGATCTATTTCTCTATATGTTCATCACATAGTTGGAGGTTATGACTTTAATTCAATCCACCCCAAATAGGGTGATTATTTTTTATTTACTTTGGTGGCTTTGTAATTATTATCTGCTCCATCATTCAGGTGTTCAATAAATTTACCTTGATAAAGGTAAGCATTTTAATTAAATTATTGATTGTTAATGGCTTGAACATGTTTATTTATCACTTGACCATTCTAGGTCCATCATTCAAATTAATTAATTAATCTTCTAAATGTTAAATGGAAAGAATATTTATAGATATCACGATTCCTAGTTATAAAAGAATTGAATTTAGTTTCATTCCCTTATCCCACCTTTTCATGCTTATGAAAGGTAAAGGAATGAACCTAATAATAGAATATGGAATCAAATTACTTAATTGTTTAATGTACTTATTATGCCTTTTCACATTAACGAAATGTAATGGTATAAACCAATTGAATTATAGAAATTCATGATTATTGAATAGTATTAAATGAATACTAAATTATATATAAGGTGCCTATTGCATATGCACCTTTTTATCTTTATGGGAGTTTCCAGACTTGATTTAGCCTTAGATTTTGGAGGGATTGCCTTGAGAACTTAGAGAACGCCATTCCGATTCAAGGATCAGGTTTCCAAGGGAGATATCAACCTTGGAAAATGGTATTGATATAAAAATCGATGCAGTATATGATTCCATAGGATCCAATCCACATATTCTAGATATTAGGGTTCCTTATATACACTCCTTTGATCTAGCTTGATGTCTTCAGACATGTGGTACCATGGATTCACCCCATTAGGCCCATTCATGCTTATCCCGTGCTTAGCTTGGATGAGATCCTTGGGCTCAATTATAATAATTTATAGTGGAATGACTTGGATGATTACCCTGGGATTGCACTCATACCCCTTATATAAAGACTTCATGTCATTACTAAGTTGGCTCGACCCTTGAGGTCAAGGATTCCTTGGTTTCTCCTTGAAACCTCTTTCATTATTTATATCTTTATAGGTTTCCTTTTTATACCTTGGATCACTTATTAGATCTATAATGATATATTGTTAGTTAAATTTACACCTCATATAACTTATTTATATAAACAAAACTGAAATAAACTAATTAAATGGTCTCATGTTCAGAGACATTACCAGCTAAGGCTGAAGAAGGTATGATTTATTTATCTAGAATTGCTTTAAATTTATATATACCCACACACTATCATTTTATATTCATAGATATAATTTGTAAAGATTTTGTTGGTGTTGGAATACTAAGATTTTTCTTACGCACTATCAGGGATGTCGATAATAATATCAATATGGACACAAACTTGGACCTCCCAATAAGTCGGACTCCTCGAGTATATAGGGAGGCATGCTTGAGAAAATGTGGCCCATCTAATCAGGTCACATTTGAATGGAACTTGGGTCAGGACGTCACAAAGTGGTATCAGTTCTATTTTTTTCGTTTATCTTATTGTTTAGGAATATTTATATGATATTAGGAACATGTGGGACTTGGTTATAAGCTATGTCTGAGAGTAGCTAAACCACATTCTAGGTAAATACCATGTTTCCTAGGAATGAAAAATTATTTTTATGTTTTTTCATATTATAGTTGATATACTTTCACAATTGGGTGATTGACACGAGTGTGATATTTTTATATGATTTATGGATATTTTACCTTGTCCTCTTACAATAAGAAGAATTGTTACATGAATAATTTTATGCACCTAGAATTAAAATTCCATGCATATTCCACTCCATATAGGTACATTTCACTACTTTCATTGCCTGTGTTGCATGTGATTGTCGAGTAAGATATGGTTGTTATATGTTATAATGATGAAATAATTTACTATAGGGTAGAGAATTGGTTATTTAAAGTGTTAGAATAAATATAAATAGGGGTTTCCTATATAGGATGATGATGGCATCTGAAATATATAGTTTCTACCCATATCAGCTATGTACCTATGGTTAAATGAGCTACAATTTTTCTGTGATTGAGTGAATACCAGTTCCAATTGATGGGGTGTATGGGCCATCATGGATTGGAAGGTTTAATTTACCATGTCAGGACATCCTATATCACATGTTACATTTTGAGACCAAATGTAGATGGGGTTGAGTAAATTAAATGGGTGTCACATTCAGTTATAAAGTGTATGGGCCATAAATATCTAGGAATGATGATCCATTTAATTAAACCTTGATATATGTATAAAAAAATAAAAAACATAAAATGTAACTCTTGACTTATAAAATGAAATGGTTGTATGTAAATGATTGGGAAAGGTGTAGTTGAACCTTTACCTAATAGAACACATTTAAATTAAACATGAATAATTACCAATACCCTAGCCTTATAAGCGGGTAGTTAGGGTATTACCTCGGGTAGTGAGCCATTATGTTTTTTTCTACTTCCACTCATGATTATATCTATTTAAAATCATGTTCTCAGTCATGTTCTTGGAATTTTTAAAACTATTCCACCATGATGCCCTTATGTCATGGTCTTGGAGGTTGGTGAAGACCATACTCCATAGATGGTGGGCCTCAAACCACCTATCTTACCATCAGAAGTTCCATTTGTGGAATCGACTACTATACCAGATTTATGAACTGACACTAAGATTTTTGAGAGTTTCCTATGTCTGATGCAGTCTATGCAGGGTTCTCTATGGCCTATAGCTACTATGGAAGATCTAACTGATGAGCTTAAGAAGTAGTATCCTCCCAACCTTTCATGGGATAACGGTAGATAGGTTGTTGAGTCTTTTTTTAAGGACACTCTATCTATCTTCGATAATCTTGAGATTTCTATAGAGAGGAGGTTCAAGTTTCCCAGCTACATGTTTTTTGATTCTTATAAACACTGGTGGGATGTGATTACGTAGGCTGGTCATCATTAGAGAATGGTCTCGATAGACTTACAAACTACCTTCTTTGATTAATTCTTTCCCCAGACACTATGATATGACTGATCTAGGGAGCACATATACCTGGAGCTGGGTGATATTGTAGTTATAGACTACTCAGTGTGTTTTAATGAGTTTTAGTGCTTCACACCTCTTTTAAATGATGATGACGTATCAAGAGCATAATGTTTGGTGGATGGGATCATGTATGCTATCCACTCATAGGTGTATCTTTTTCACCTACGTAGAATTTCTAAGATCATAAATCAGCCTCTTATTAATGAGAGAAACTTAAGAGATACCAATAGTTTGAGCATAGAGGTTCAATTCAAAGATAGGGAAATAGTTATTCTAGTAGTAGGAAGCATAGCATTGAGGTTTATCATCGGAGTAGTGGTATACAGACTATCCACACTAGTAGATCTTTTATATTCCATTATTTTGGATGATAGGGGAATCTAAAGCCTCATTGTGATTGAGACCCTCTTGAGTCTTGTTCTTGAGGCCATATGGGTCATCTTTAGAGACTCTGTCAAACCTTTCTACCTACTTTTAGTGAATGAGGATCTATACTCTCTCCACTTTTAGGGGAAGGATCTGTTGCAACACATTAGGCAGAGAGTTGAATTAGCACTAAAAAATATGCCAAGGAGGTGTTTGTGGTTGTGGTAGCTAGACATATGACTATCAGTGTAAGCAGAGCAGACTGACTAAGGGTAGTCCAGTAGTAGCAAAGGGCCATGGATGAAGCTAGTTGCATGCCTTATAGTCAATAACCATGGATCAAAGTGTATGGAAATCTAATTTATAAAGTAATATTCTAGTATACTCTAATATTGTATATTATTTATTTGATACATGTTCTTCTCATCCATTTATCTCATTATCAACTATTGAATGTATTGGGCTTGAAATCTAGTATTTTTGTGGAGTGATGACCCTAAACACACCTTTATAAGTTTAATCAGAGGAAATATGCCAATGATGGGACTAACCATTGAGGTATTTAGTTATCCATTCTTTTGGGACCTATTCTTATTTGAGATTAAGGGATTGAAGTCATTCTCAAAATGTATTGGTTGGTTCTGTATCATGCCTATGTGAACTGCTATTTCCATAAGGTGTTGTTTACATCACCATAGGGATGTAGTTATCTCCAAAAGTGTGAGTGGAATATTCAAGATAGAAGAGATGGAAAATATCATTAGGGGATCGGTGGAGTTACTGACTAAACTGCTAGTCTCATTGTTGAGGATTAGGGTTTACCTTAGACAAACTTTTCTAAGACAGTAGATCATTTCTAGGATATCACTCCTGATGATTTTTATTGCTTACCTCATTAAAAATAGATATTTTTTTCTATTTATATTGTTCTAGGAGATGGTCTAGTCTCCATTTCTCCATATAATAGGGAACCTATAGAGTTCTTGGAGCACAAGGGACATTTGGAAGGTTTGGTGTCTAAGGGTTTTATCCAACACAACACTTATTAATGGGGTTCACCCATGATTTTCACCAAGAAGGAAAATGGTACACTTCATTAATTCATGGACTAGAGATTGATGAACAATATTATAGTTAAGAACTGGTATACACTACCTCAAATAGATGATCTCCTTGAATAGATCCATGGAGTTATGGTATTATCAAAGGTCAGATTTAGATCGGGATACATCATGTGCGAGTTAGGGCTTCAAACATTCCTCATGCATCTTTTTTATAGTAGGTATAGATTTTATGAGAATTTTGTTATGTCATTCGGTCTTATGAAATTTTTAATAGTTTTGATGGATTTGATGAATAGGGGTTTCCACCCATATATAGATTATTTTGTTGTGGTCTTTGTAGATGATATCTCTATGTATTATCACACACATAGAGAACATGATAGAAATATTGATTTTTCTTTTGAATACACTTAGAGAGAATCATTTTTATTCTAATCTTTCTAAGTTGCACTTATGGATCAGTAAGGTTAACTTCTTGGGTTATATTATATTTGAATCAAGAATATCCATTGACCTAGAGAAGGCGAGTGGTTTAGTACCATAAGAGTATCCCTAGAAAATGTTTGATATACAAAGTTTCTTGGGGATGGATGGATATTACATGTATTTCATAAAATACTTCTTGAACCTTTATACACATATTACTGGTCTTACAAAAAATGGTGTGAAGTTCTTGTGGTCATAAGTGTGAAAAAAATGCATTCAAGAGTTGAGAGGAAGGCTTGTTTCAATACCGATTCTTATTCTACAAGATCTAGGAAGAGGCTATACCATGTTATGTGATGCATCAAGAATCATCTTGGGGGTAGTACTAATGCAGTAGGATAAATTTTTTTACATAAATTTCTTGATAGTTGAGGCCTCATAAGATGAATTACTCGATGCCCGACCTTGATCTAGCAGTAATTGTTTATGCCTTACACTGTTGGAGATACTATCTATTTGGTGATTTCTTTGTATTGTATAAAGACCAAAATATCCTCAAATAAATATTTATTCATCATGAATAGAATCTTAGATAGTGAATATGGGTTGAATACCATTAGTAATTTGAGTTTGATCATGCCCATATTCTTGGAAAGGTAAATGCGGTTGATGATTTTCTGAGTTGGAAAACTCCAAAATGGTCCATACTTAAAGCCAATGATGAATGAAAATTTATGGACCTATTTTGTGATATGCATAAAGAGTTCAATGAGATTCATAACTAGTCTTATCTTTAAACCTTTAAAATTACCTCTTCCCTCCTTGATATGTTGAATAGTTGGATGTTTTCAGATCCCAAAGGCTTGGTTCTCAAGGATACTATTTATAGTAAGGACCTTCCTAGAGATTGGTTTATTGATATAGATAATATCCTCTATGCATATGGGAATATCTAGGTTCTTATAGATATGAGAGAGGAACTGATGTATGACTCCCATATTTCCGGGTGGACAGTTCAACCAGGCATCTACATGTTTTATTGAGATATTCAATGCCCATATTGGTGGTCTGGGATGAAACATTAGATAGAAGGATTTATTACTTGGATTTCCACCTATCAGTAGGTGAAGGAGGATCATTGGAAACATGTTGTCTTTTTCGACCACTAATTTCTCTGAAATAGAAATGGGAATTTTTTTCCATAGATGTTGTAGTTAGATGAACGAGGTCACCTCAAGGTAGTGATTACATTTGGGTAGTCGTGGATCTACTGACTAAAGTATCCCACTTCCTTCCCATCTAGGAATCTTTCTCAGTTGATGGTCTGAGAAGACTATACATCAATGTGATGATATAGTTACACAATGTACCTTGTACTATCATTTCAATCAGAGACACCCATTTAATAATGAGGTTCTAATAAGGTTTATCGAGACCTATGGGTACAAAGTTTCTTATAAACATAACTTTTCAACCTCAAACACATGGATAGTCAGAAAAAAAGTTACATGTGTTAGAGGACACAGTTTGATCATGAATCCTTTAATTTAGTGTCTCTTGGGAGAGGAATATTCCCTTAACTGTTTTTTCTTATAATAATATCATACTGGAGATGATTCAGAAGGAACTTTATGAGGACTTATAAGGTAGGACATTCCATTCACCCATTTGCTGGTTAGAGGAATGAGATGTAGCATTACTAGGTCATCATATCGTGTAGGAGACTTTGGAATAGATTCAGCTAATCAGGTAGTGTATGTATACCGCTCATCCTAGGAAATTATCTTATTCAAATCACCATCAATGACCTTTGGAGTTCGAGTTTGGGGATTGTTTTTTCCAATGGGTGTCACCGAGACTTGTACATAGATGGATTCAGAGGTAAGGAAAGCTGGAACTATGCTTTTTTGGTCCATTTGAGATCTTGGAGAGAGTCTATCAGATAGCTTATTAGTTATTATTACCTTAGAGGTACCGTGACGTTCATGATATCTTCTAGGTTTCATAGCTTCACCATTATCATGCCAACTAATCTCATACTTTTTATTTATAGGAAGTTGAGTTAGATGTTGATGCTTCATTTGAAGAGTACCACATAAACATCATTAAACACAGAACAAAGGCTCTTCGAGGCTAGTATTTCCCTTTAATATGGGTGCTATAGAAGCACGACCATGTAAAAGATGAGACTTGGGAGTGGGAGGCTGACATACATGCTCAGTGGCTGGTGTTTTTATCATATAATGTTTCACCACCCTTGGAAGTTGAACTCAGGGATGGGTTCCTTTAGTGGGGAAGATAGTTGGAAATTGATTTTTCTATTTGGTATGGATCCTTTAAACCTTTGTCTAATTCTTTATTTTGAACCTCTTATGGATTCATAATGAGTTCATAGATGTTTTGTAGAGTGTCCAATACGTGTTTATAACTTGAAACCCAAGATGATGGAGAAAAGGTCTGAGCCACCCGATTAGTATAAATCATGTGAGCTAGTCTACATTAATTCCCCTAATAGTGTGGGGTGTTTTAGATAGGGAAGAAAGAAACCCTGTCTACCCTAAATATACACCTAGGTCTGAATGCCCATGTGAGGACCTATGAAATTATTACCATAGAAATATGGTAGGGTTGGTGTATGGTTTCTCAAACATTGTATCCAAACCATGAAGGGTCCCTCCTTAGGCAGTGGGAGATGCACAGTTGGCACATGGTTTGACCAACTATGCATCCAAACCTTGCGACCCCCTTGGGTTTTGGGTGAAATGACAAAAATTACATTACTTGTTTTAAAACTCATTCCACCCTCTTATTTTCTTATTTCTAGGGGAAGAGTCCCACTTCTCCGCATTGGAGTTCCCGCCTTGGAACAACCTAGGTTATTGGATAAAATTTTGATTTGGATTCCTGTTCAATATTTATTTGTCTCATTGGATGTGTATTGGTAAGATCATCACAACTTTATTTTTTTGTATTTATCTCGATGGAGTTATTTAGGTGAAGGATCATATGCCATATTTTCAGGGTGGTGATCCATTCTTCAGTTTTATTATGATCCAGTACAAACTAAGGGCTAATGATGGATGATGAGAGTGTTATAGGATTGAGGTAGGTGGTCTATAAATTTATCCTAAAAGTCCCATCATTTATAATTTTTTATTGATGTGTGAACACTAGTTTCACTGGGTGTTTCATATTTAATTCATAATCCATGGTAATAATTATTTTTATCATATTCTAGATACCTTTCTATATATTCTTATCATATCTTAGGAGGTTATGACCTTAGATCCATCCACCCCAAGTAGGGTAATTCCATTTTTTTACATTTGGTGTAATTTCTATTACTATACGCACCCCTGTTCAAGTGTGTTGTGGTTTGGGATTTATAAAGGTAAGTGTTATAATTAAAATAATTTATTTTTAATGGATTTCACATGTAAAGCTATCACTTGACCCTTCTAAGGTAAGTGTTCCAATTAATTAATTAACCTTTTAAATGTTAAATGAAATTTATGTTTATAGATATAACCTAACCAAGTTAATTATAGAATAAATTTATTTGGTTTCATGTCCTTATCCCACATTTTCATTCTTATGAAATGTAAAGGAATGAACACAATAATTGAATATGGAATCAGATCAATAGATGGTTACATGTACTTGTTATGCCTTTTTATATTAATTAATGGTAATGGAATGAACCAATTGACTTATAAAAAGGAAAGATTATTACATCACATTGAATGAAAAATAAATTATGTATTACATGACTATTTCATATGGGCCTTTTTATCTTTATAGGAGTGGTCATACTTGAGCCATCCTTGGATTCCCGAGGGAATTTGTTGATCCCTCATAGGATTCCAATTTGATTTGAGGATCCAATTACCAAGGGAGATACCCACCTTTGAACATGGTTCTTATCTACATGTGTATTACCAACATGATTTCATAGGGTCCTTTAACTATCATTCAGATATAGGAATGCCTCAGATACACTCCTGGGATCTTGGTTGACATCATCAAATAGATGGCACCATGGATTCACCACATTAGTCCTAGTCATTCTAAGCCCGTGCTTACCTTGGATGATATCCTTGTACTTGGTTTGGGTGATGCCCTTGGGATTACACTCAGACCCCTTATAGACTGACTGCATGTTGTTATTGAGTTGGATCAACCCCTGAGGTCAAGGATTCCTTGGTTTCACCTTGGAAAATATTTCATTATTATCATATTTATAGGATTTCTTGTAATACCTTGGATCCTTTATTATAGTTATCATGATATATTTTCATTGCTGTTTACACGTCAAATGACTTATCTATATAAATTTAACATTAATTAATTAAATGATCTCATGTTTAGAGACATTACTAGATGAGGATGATGAATGTATGGGTTATTTATTTTGTATGGTTTTATATTTATATAAACTTGAACATTGTCAGATTATATTGATAGACATGATTTGTATAGCTTCCATTGATAGTGGACTACTACGATTTATCTCACACCCTATTCAGGTAAATAATGGTGCCCTAGTAGATTATATGTATGTAGGTGATGATAAGGGGAAGCATCCTGCTTTGGGAACCTGAATTTCTTGCTTAATTTTTTAGGATAGAGTTTGGTAGAATATGACTGGGCTAGTGCTTTGGATGCTTGGATAGTTTATGGTATTTTTTTATTTTCTATAGAATGTACCATAATTTCTGCCTACTTCCTTGTATACATATTTTCCTATTTTTTAGAGACATGAAATGACATTATTATCATTTTGTATATGATTCAATTTCCAGATTTTAAGTATTATTATCTATTTCATGGAAGTTTACGTATGATTCTACTGATTTGTTCCATATTATTATGATTCCACTATTTATTAATATTATGTAATATATATATATATATATATGATGTTCTACACTTTGAAATGATGGAACAATATACCAATGGACACACCCAAGGCCCTCACTACTAGTTAGCAGCCTCTGGCTTATGGGGAGGCATGCTTGAGGATATGTGTCCCACTAGCTTAGGGAACCTTTGTGTGGAAACTGGGATGAGATGTCACATATGTGGTTTTACAATATGATTATAGTTGATCACACTTTTTTTTGTTTTAGTCAACAGTGGGAACTAGGGGGAATTGGTTGAACATTGAATATGATAAAAAATTTGCTAATGAGGAGTTAAATGGGAATATGATTGGAGTAAAGGATATTGTGATTATGCCTAATCAGTTATCATGGAACATGATTAACAACATGAACCTTAACCAGATCCTGGATGCCCCAAATAATAGAAGGATAATGTTTGTTGAGTGTTCAGTTGGTGGATACCATTTAGGAAAGAAGATTTAGTTCCCTATATGTGACGAATGTGGGAAGAAGTACTCAACAGAATGTATCAAAGGGATGCGAAGATTTTTTGAGTGTGAAAAGGAAGCAAATAAAGCAATTAAATACATAGAATGAAACGAAATTTTTAGTTAACACAATGGATGGGAATAATGGTATCCCTAAGGTATTATCAAATGTTGAATGTTTTAAATGTTGAAAGTATGGGAATTATACAAATCAATGTCCTATGGGGAAATCTTTTGAAGAGAATTAGAAAGGTTATATGAGTAATGGTATTGTTGTTGATGATAAAGAGACTACAAATTACATATGAATGGAAAGATTTATTAAGGAATAAGATGATGAAGCATAGTTAATGGCTTAAGGATGAGGTGGAATAATTGAGGTGTTTATGTATTAAAATTATTGATATATTTTATATGAATCATAATACATATAAGGATTATTTATAGAAGTTTCTCATTAAGAATTTTGAATTATATGTTGAATGGTAATAATGAACTAGAAAAGAGATTGAAAAAAAAATGTGATATTTTTATTAAGGTAAGGAAACCCATAATTTGTTCTCAATATTGAGATAATTATATTGAGATAAAGATATGTTGAATATGAATAAGTAAATTGGACAATTTTGATTACCTTGGAATTGATTATTGATTTTTTGACAAAGTGGTTTACGAAATCATTGATGGAGTTTTGTGGAATTAATTAATATATACAATAATCTATGTTTTATGAAGGTAATTAGTAATAATTTATGTTTTCAATAAGGTATTATGGAAATTCAAGTTATTAACATGTGTGAAGAGAATACATGATGAATGTATTCAAAAGTTTGGTATGTGACAATCAAGATATACTTTTTAATATATATGGGATTAATGCTGATTTTGATATATTTTGTAAGATTGTTTATAATTATAAAATTTTGGAATTATTATATGGTAAACTATTTATTGAATGGTTTGATTTAAAATTTGGATGAGGTTTTATAGATTAACATATCACTTCACCATAAAAATATTTATCGAAATTAGATAACCATTGTAAACCTTTTTTACTAGATATAGAAGGAATGACTTTTCATTATATTGTGGATCTTTTTTAGTGGTTTGTACTTGAGAAATTAAACTCTTAGAATAAAAGATGATGTTAATGTTGATTAAGGAACAATCAAAGGATTAAATTTTTCCCATGAAATAAAAAGGTATCAAGTACATTTTCATATATTCACAGTTTAGATGGAAAAGGAATTCACAAAAATTTGGAAAAAGATATTTAAATAAAAATTTTTCCTATTACATTCGATTTTCATTATATCAATGTATTTTTCATGACTCTTTGGTTTATGTCTTTTTTTAACTTTATCCTGACCATGTTTCATATCATTCTTCATCAGTATTTTGGTTTTAGTTTTCTTTTTTATGTACATGTTTTTACTTATCACATATGTTATCCTATTTATAATTCTATTTTGTTTTATTACATATGAATTTTTGACACCCCTTTCACTTTTTCAAGAGATTGTTTTGTTAACCATTTTTTAAGATGTGGTTTTCTATGAAGAAATTTTCAAATTTGGAGCCTTTGATGATCAAGATGAATTTCAAGGGAGAAATTCATTTTAACTGGGGTAAAAAGTAACACCATACTATTTTGTGATTTTTTATCAAATTAAATTAAACCTTTTGGTATATATTTTTCTACATGTAACACCAGTTTAGCAATTATTCCATGCGACACCAAGTTTAAACAAAACATGTCATATTATTAAAATATTATTAACCGATAGTTTTCAATAAGGAATTATAATGGTGGGTAGGAATAGGATTAACCAAATTATGGAAATATGTGGTTTACACATGTATATTGATTTAATAATTTACTGAAAAGTTAATTAGAAATTAAAATAATAAACAATTATAATTTGAAGGAAATCCTTTTTTAAATAACTATTTTTATGAAAAAACAAATTTTAAGTTAAGACATTAAACAAACTAATATTGTTGAATAATTTAAATTAAATGTATATAGTAGATATTAAATCAACTATTTAACATTCATACTATGTGTTTTCTAGATAAGAGATAATAATAAATCTAATTTTATTCATAAAAAAATTATTTTTCTAAAAAATAGTTTAGTCTCCCTTTTATATACCTATTTTAAAAATAAAATTTTAAACTCATAGAAAATTTATTTGAAAAAAAAATTTATTTCTAAAATCCAAATTTAAAAATTATCATTGGGTAAATGTTACAATTTTTTTTGAAAAGATTAATTGTTTTAAGAATAGTGAAAAATACGAAATTTTAATTGAAATCTACCTTTTCATTTAAATTATTTATAATGTTAATTTATATTTTAAATTTATTTGTAATTAAAATTAAACCTATTATATAATTATTAATAAAATTTAGTTAAACTGAATCATTTTTATTTTTAATTTTGATATATAAACTTTGAATACTTTTGAACATTTTCTCTTTGAAAATTTGTTTTCTCATAATGTTAGCGAGATTAATTTAAATAAAATTGTTGCACTTATGTGAAATGAAATTTAAAAAAATGAATTCAATAATAGTAATAATAATAATGTACATTATATAATAATTTAAAATTGATTTTTTTTCCATAAGTAATAGTAAAAAGAGTAAAAGTTACTTAACAAGTTTAAGGTAAAAACGTGTTTACTAGGGGTTAAACTTTAAAGATAAAGGTTAAAATGACATGAAAACATGTCTAAAATATATTTTATAGAAATATTTCGACCATATAACTTCTAATTCACAATAGTAATCCATTTTTATCCTTTCTCATGTGAAAAATGTTGGTACACATTTTTATTTTTTAAAAATAAAAAATGTGATACTCACCTCACATATAAAAGACCACCCCTCTCATATCCGCTACACAGAATAAATCCATTTTGGCTGGAAAAAATCCATAAATAGATAAATTAAATTTTTTTATCATCTAATCATAGAATCCTTAGTTTTTTGATAAGGACATACTTGAAGGCTCTTAGTGAAAACCTAAGGAGGTTACCCAAGGAAGATGTAACATTCCTCATTGAGCATTTTTATTTTATTTCTTCCTCCACATCATTAAATTGTTATTAAACCATGATTATATAATAAAATAAGTATATTACATATAATTATATGTTTTCATTTCAAGGTATTTACCTAAAACCTTCCACGCATCCATCAAATGGGTTGCAAAAGCATCATTCGTGTATATGGAAAACTACCGTCTCACGAATCGATGTCATTCCTTCTTCCATTACAACATTTCATGATTGGGTATGATGATGAATATAAAGTATATATATATATATATGATATTTATAACATAATTATACTTTTTTATTCATTTTATCATATATAACATTTTTATGTTCCATTCCATAGGGGATACGATAATGTTGCTTATGTGTACGGTGGACTACCACCTTGCGAGATGTTGTGATTTGTTTCTCACTAACGTTTTACATGGAAGAAAATTAAGATAATTTTTATAGAGATAAGTAATATAAATGAAATATTCATGATATTAACAATGTATTAATTATTATAAGAAGATAATATATCATTTTATTTCGTACCATTCCACTCACCGAAAGATGATAACGTTGTTCATGTACGTGTGGACGACAACCTTTGCGAAGTAATGTGACTCTATCTTTTAATCACCAAACCACATGGATTATATTTTTAGGTATAATTATTTAATTAACATGGTATTTAATATATTATTAAAATTATGTAAATATAAAATAATACTTTTCCCCTTCCCATAGTGATCGTTAAAAAATGGAAACGTTACTCATGCATACATACAACCTACAGTCTCCATGATCGTATCATACATGATTTCCCAAAACCCTCTTTACTGATTAGTATTAAAATTATAATTGATGTAAAAATATGATAATTATTTAATTATTATTATTATGGAGATGATGAAACCATGCTAAAATTAAGAGGACCAAAAATAATAAATCAAACCATATAAGAAAAACAAAGCAGTTATTACCCAAAATGAAATTTAAACAATAAATTGGTAATGAATGGGTAATTAATTGACATAGGTAAATAATATATGGTATAATATATATATATATATGTATGTATAATAAAAATAAATTTATTATACATGAGTTTCTAACATGTATGAATGAATTCAAACCTTTATGTAAGGGATTTCAAGCCTCTCTTTTATTTCTGGGAGACACATTCCAACTCACCACTCATTTATTTATTGTGGTGTATATACTACCCCTTTATAATTTTATATCATGAATATAATTTTTTCATGGTGATTTTATTCTTTATTGGGGATTAATATTCTTAATATTACTAAATCTGTAAGGGATTTCCTTCTCACTTTTATTTTCCATTAGACAAAATCCATATTCACCACACATTTCTTTTTGTGAAGTGTATACTTCCCAAAAAATTATGATTTGATATTATCCTTAAATGTATGGATATTTACTTATAAAATTGAGGATCTATCTTTCATGGGGTTTATGATTAAAATTTACCAAATTGGTAAGAGTTTTATGTTACAATCTCAACATTTATTAGGATTGACTGTGATTATGATTCCAATGATAAAAAAAATATGATCCACCTCTAAAAAAACTCATGAATTTTGTTATCCTCTATTTATATCAAGAGAATAAATTTTTCCCTTCATTTTAATCTCTCTATATATCGAATAGTTTAATGTTTTTAAGAAAATATTCCCTTATTTCTCTCTTTGGTCGGAAGCCCTTTTTCTTCCAAAACCATGTCTTCTAAAAATGTTATATAAAATGATTATAACATTATTTAAATTATTTTTTATTATTTTTTAACCATGAATTAGTTTTTCAAAAAATGTTTTAATGTAATATTTATATCATTTTGAAAAAAATATCTATTTTTCTTTTAGAAAAACTATCAATGGTATCTTTGATTTATTGCGTACAACATGAACAGAAGTTCCCTCCGTTATCACTATTATTTTGTTTGAACATTCATCTATAAGTTATTAGGGTTATTTTAAAATAAAAATATTTTAAAAATGTTTTAAAAATATTTTTTTAAATTAAAGAGTAAATTTTCCACAAGAAATGTTCTAATTTTTTTTAAATATTCCTTTATAATTTTCAAAGTATATTTTCAAAGAAATGAAATTCCAAAATGTTTTTTGAATTTTTAGTTTCCAAAAGGGAAATTCAAAGAAAAATTGTTATCCTAATGAAATGTTCCAAGTGATTTATCTTTACAAATAATTTTCCATCTACGATTACATCCATTGATATAAATTTTTAATTACTAGGGATATGATCCAAGGATATCATTCATATTATTTATCTAAATGTTTTAGATTTATGATGATAATATTATTATGAAATCCACTTCTATTCCACAGGTTGTACCATGATAAAATTCTTATGAAACCTGATACTTTATACATAGGTAATTCTATGATAATATTATTATATAATTATGAAACTTGTTTCTTTTAAACAAGTTATGATATGATGAACTATTTATAAAACCCATTTCATTTCATGGTTTATGATAAGATAAATGTTTTATGATCTAGTGGAACACATATTTATTATTTTCATTATGTAATGGTTGTTATAACATTACCAAGAATGGTGGTTATATTATAACCAAAGATGGGTGGGTCATGTATCTCCATCAAATTAATTAGGTAAAGATGTATATCTCATTATATAGATAAGACTGGAATGTGGAGTGATCCCAATTCAGTTAGAGACTTTTTCTACTACAATGGTCTTAGGAGTGAACCTTGAATACTATGATGGTTTGGGGTGTGAACCCATTCCACTATGATATCCTTTGAAGGAATCCTTGAATACTGTGAAAATTATTTTCTATACTTATTTTGTTACCACAATTTCAGGATATATGATAATGTTATAATCTCATAGATCAAATTATCTGATTCCCTCATGATTCAAGTCTTATAAATTTATAATATTTTTACATGACTCAATGTTATGATCTTTGATACATATGGAATGGTTTTAAAATGTTATTATCATGTTATTATACCCTTATATTAATGTTAAGATTTTGTATATACTTTTTTACCCTTAATGAGCATCTATGTTTAACCTTTATTAATGTTCTTTTCCCAATGCTATGAAAAAAGGTTTTAGGTAGGGTATGTTTGTGATGTGTAATAAAAGAGAATATCTTTATGGGAGATGTTGAATATATTTCACCAAATTAGAATAATTTTTACCTAGTATCCAAATTCAATAAACTATTATGGTCTTCAAGAATGTGTTTGTGTAATTTATTGAATAATAATCCGAAAAGATGTAATATCTATGTATGAAAATGCTAGGTGGATATATGGATCTATATCTCATTCAAGGGGTTATGACACATTGGGTATGATACTATAAGTAGCTTAAGAACTTATAAGATAGAGAATATGTCATGAAGTTTATATTCATATGACTAGGACTATATACTACACAGTTTTCAATCATGAAACTTAGACTTTGATGTCACATGGTTTAAGTTCATACAACAAGGACCTAAATAATTGAAGACATTTTTAACCTAGAAATAGGTTTATATATACAAAATCATATTTCTATGTCACTTCACTAATATTTATCATTCTCAAAATAATATGGATTTTTCTCAAAGATATATATATTGAGGGTAAATAAAAAATGAATAGAGAGGATCTAAGTATCAAGAAAAATTATTGTTTTGATTGATATTTATTATTGGGAATGGGACAAGTGATATAAGAATCACTACATGTCTTATAATAGTATGAATTGAACATTACATAGTTTTCATATGTTAAGGATGTGACATATTAGTGTAGAGTATAATGTAATAATACCCAACATGAATGAAGAGACCATACATTGAGAAGTGATGTAGATGCTAGAGAATTTTATTTCGGGACCAAAAATAGAAATCTAAAATATCAGTACATATCCCATAATGTTGATAGGAATCCTTACATAGTTTTACAACATAAAGGGGCATGTTATTCTCAATGAAGACTGATCAATTAAATAAATTCCTTAATCTAGAACTTTTACATACATATGTATTTTATATAAGGGGAATTAGTCCATATTAAGTAGAAAGATATAAAAGTTTATAGTATTTTATTGTAGACCATATATCATGTCCTTAAAGGTCACATGAATAAGACCATAGTGACACATAGTTAATAGTCATATTGATATGGATTTAATATTTTTCAACCTAAATGTAGGGCCATTAATGAGTTTGATGTAGTTAATAAGTCCTAAACACTAGGAGATAAATGAGGGAAATTTTATCTTAGTACTGGTTCACAAAATGAGAACTCTATTTTATGGGGGAGCCACTTCCATAGTTTTTTCTCATAGATGAGATATCATAGAGATTCAAGGAATCAATTTCTCTTAGTAGTTTAAATTTTTTCATGGTGGACTGTATGTCATGTATTTAAAGGTCATATGACTAGGACCTTGGTGCCACATAATTTATAGCCATGCTGCTTAGATTTCTATATTATTTCATCCAAATGTAGATATATTAAGGATCCTAATACACATAATGATACCCACAAAATAGAAATTAAATGGGGTATATTTTTTCTTAGCATGGTTTCATAGATGAAGAACTCTATGCTTGGGGTGAGATATTTTATTGAACTAGATCATACATGATAGAGAGCAAGGTTTAATGAAATGGTATGCTTTATGAAGTATAAGGTTTTATAGGGTGGAAAATTATAAGAAATTTTCGATCAATTTGATTAATGTACAAAAGTGTTGTGTTTTGACCCTAACGATGTATCCAAAGAGGAAAACCCAATGGGAGTGAAGATATCCAATAATTAATACAAAGTGGGGGATTTGGAAATAATTTTTTATTGGAAAAAGGATAATATATCTGTGTATCACTAAATATCTTGTGTTAACAAGATTCAAAACATATAATGGTATTATAATATGTGTTTTATTTATATAGATCCGAATTGTATGAAAGAAAAAATGAATGAAATGGGAGCCCTGGTGATATAAGGACAGTTACAAAAAATAATAATTTAGAAAGGGTCTCATCATCAGGGTATCATTATTATTAGAATACATGGATAAGACTAGGACAATAGGCCATGGAAACACTATGTATCTTATACTAACAAGAATCAAGACACATGTAGTTCTGATATATAAGATAAATTTTTTTCACGTTGTCTTATTATTTAAAATTGGGAGGGAACCTGATATGAGTAGAGGGTTCTAGAACCAAAAAATGGAGGGGTATAATTATGATTAAACTTGAGTCTAGTTATGGTATTCCAGATGTCACTATGTATCCTAAAATAATATGAGTAAAGAGAGATATGGATTCAATAGACACTATTTTCTTTTAGTGTCATCCATTATATGAATGAAGGGAATGTACATTGAAAACTCTTACAATTTTTTATCTATTGTTAGTAGAATCGGTCTCACATATCCTCCCAGATAGCTGGAGAAGTTATGTATGGCGGAACTTACAATATTTAATTTTATATAATGTGACCAATATTTTGTTTCCTTCCATTGGGCATGATTCACATCAATCATACTAATTAGATAATTCGACTAAGACCTATAAGATCATGTGGGTCATGATCAATGTAATAAATAAGATAAAATTAGAAGATTACTCATACATAATGAGAGAAAATTTTATGGGAATTTCTACTACACATCATGTAGTTTTATTTCATGTGATATGAACATAAGTTCTATTCCACTTATAGTCTTGAAACATAGACTTGGGATATGCAGTTTTACATATTATAGTAAGAACATTATGTTGTGAAATTTAACATCATGAAACTAAGACATTTTGATATGTAGTTTAATGTCACACAATTTATATTATGTGGACTTGATGTGATGTTATGAAAAGTATTTAGAGAGAAATATTTCATTGGTGCTGGGCATTATACACTCTCTATCAGTTATGATTAAAAAATATACTCAATCGAAGTAAACCTTGTGTATGACATGTGATCCCTCCCATTTTGGTTTAATCATCAGAGGTTTCTCCCATGATATTATTAGAGTTCTGATGGATAGAACCAGTTACCTTAGAGGAATTAGTTTTGGAAATTTTATTATTGAATACTCATGCATTCTAGTTTTGATGGATTTATAGGCATTGCAGTGTGTGAAACCTTTTCTCATCAAGATTCTCTAACTCATCGATTCATTTCATTGTCTATTCATCTTTATAAAACTGACTACACGTAGTGATGTAATGTCAGGAAAATTAAACCTCTATGTATAGAACTTCCTCCTTCCCATATAAATTAGAGTTTGGGATTTCTTATGTAATAGTATGGGTTTTGGTGCGATAAGTATTGTAAAAGTGGGTTCCATAGACCAAACATGGTCAATATTTTTTGATTAACATATCATGTATACAGAGAGTTATACATGATGTTATCTTTCCATAATATTGTTAATACTTATTTTTACACTATTTAAATTTTAATATATTTATATTATCTGTATAATCAAGAGGTTATACCAGTTCCCATTATTAATGAAAAACTTGAGATACTATGATAATAATCTTAAACAAATTCAATATAGTCTAGATATAACATATTTATAGGGCACATATACTGTCTAACTAGTATGTGTTTTCAGATTGTAATCATTGATACTTCTTCTCATTACTTTTTCACTTGGTGACCTTGAGTAGTGGATATCATGAGGATTCCCCTACAAATAGTAAAACCATATGATTTAGGTATAATTGATAATTACTATTTATGGGCATGTGTATTTTCTCTCAACTTGAGATAATTATCCATGTATATCATTTGATTACATACTTTAATGCAAGACAAAACCATTAAATTTATGTTTGTGGTGAGGTAGCATGTGTTGGGTGGGACTTTTTTTGTATGCAATTAGATGAATGATAAATACATGATTTATCACATTTGATTTGAGGAATAGATATCATGAGCCTAATTTACCAAGATGGTAGTACATTAAATAAACCTATAGACAAGGCGAGTGATGGTTTTTCTATCCTAAATGTTCATTAAAAGACTAAATAAATAATGTCAATATGTTGACAGAAGTTGTGCTTACAAATTTAAAAGATATCATGAGATAAATAGAATATGTTACACAAATAATCCTCATAGGAGGATGTCAATGTTATAACTAAACCTTATCTCATTAGGATCCATGATATGATTCTAGATACCACTCTTAGTCTATGAGCAGTACACAATTCTATCGAGATAAGGTCCAAGAGGGTCACACAGAAATCATATTCAGATGCCTACCCAATTATAATGAATTGGTGTTTATGAAATAATGGGACTCACCAAGGGGTTTGAGTAATGTCTTTGCTTGAATGATCACAATAAATAAATAAATTCAATAATATATGAGTTTGGAATAATAAGAGTTAAATTTATTTACTTAGTCTATTCCAGATCTATTAATTGAATACATTCTATATATTTTACTAATGAATATTTAATATTCAAGGATTATAAAAAATTTATAAGAGATATTATTCAAGTTAATGACTCATATTTTATCATGTAATATTATTTTGATGTTACAAGTACGTGATAGGATACTTAATACTTATTTAACATGTTTACTATGTAGTCTGTATTGTTTATATATTATTTTTAAGGAAAAACTAATATGAAGTCCAAAGATTAATTTTTGTGAGTTTACACCATCCTATATAAGTAGGGAGAGGCCCAAATTTGTGATACTATAAATCCCACAAATTTGAGAGATCTGCTCCCATTTATCCCATGACACAGAGAGGGAATGGTCAGTTTGATGCATCTTGATCCAATTATCCTTCCAGATCAATGGAATCAAATAAAGTTGATCATTAATAAATTTAAATATTCATCGATTATCAATTATAGAAACCAAAAATTGAAGATTGCAAGACCAATATAATTATGGATAAAATTTATACAATCTTGGTGGTTCTATATTTGGTTCTTTCTAGAGATGAACTCTAATAATGAGAAAAACATGAATTCCTATAAAAATTGAGTGAATTGATAGTAAAATTTGCTTTTAATGATTAATTTAATTCAAATGATATACTTAGGTTGGTTATTGGGTGGAACTTCACTGAATATGATGTTAAAGGTTGGGGTCGAAGCCTCATTTTATTATTAAACCAATAAGCGGTGTGGCTCGGATCTCCGGTGTGCCTTGATGGCATGGATCTGGTGTGGCATGGAGGCTTCGGTGTGGTTCTTCATCCTCAGTGTGGCGGAGTGCATCTAGTTTTTACTAGGGTCGACGAACTCGGTTGGATTCAGCCTCGACATGGCGGAGTGGATCCGGTTGTCTCCAACATTCCTCTGCAGCTTTGGCGTGGATCGACAGCCTAAGTGGGGTTCCGGTGGTCTCCAAGCTTTGCTGCTTTGAGAAGAAGTGATCTAAGACGGCTCCAGCGTGGTCTTCTGGTGTAGCTCTCCATCATCTCTTGAGTGGTCCTGAGGGAGAGGGGATCTCTTTTATTCTGGTGTTTGGAAGATTCTTTAATGTTTGATGTTCGGTGATTTTCAATGGTTTTGAATTTGGCGTTTTTTGGGTGTGTTTGCATTGCATTGGTGTGTGGTGGAGGCACTGCGGCTGGTGAAGGCTTCTGGTGAATGGTCTGTGAAACTATTGTTGGCTTTTTTTGAATGGTGGAAGTTGTTTTCTTGGATGGTTTGTTTTCGATGGTGGGAAGTCTATGGAACTGGACTTGACTTCATGGTACTTTCTTCAAAGGGGGATCCAGAGATGAAGATCTATCTTTGCAGAGTTTTTTGGATTTGGTTATTTGGAGGGTATGGCGTCAGCCATCGGATCAGGTCTGTTCTTCGACACATGACTCTTTTTTTCCGAATAACCTTGTAATGATGGAGAGATTCATCGTGATCAAATTCTAGGGAGGAGAATCCTTGTGTTGTCATTATGGTTTTTTCTACCTTTTGAGCGTGATGTGTCCTATGTCTATGAATTATGCATGGGTTTCACCCCCTTCATCCCTTAAAAGGGGGTTTTATCTTAAAATAATAAAAAAAATTGAAGGCCTTTGGGCCGTTGGATGGATGGATGCTTCTATGTGAGGATGGGTGACTGAGTATGACGATTTGAGGATCAATTTTTTTCATGATAAAAATAAAAAACTAATTAATATTATATATGGATTAGGGGAGGGATCTATAAATGGTGACTTCCAGTGAGGGTTTTCATTACTATCTATAATTTCACATGGGTCACTAGTTGGGTTGCCGATGAACTAACCACAAGGGGGGTGTCTGTTTTCATAGGCAGATAAGGAAAAAACAAAGGTGTAGATTAATACATGTGAAAAAGAAGAATTTAAAAAGGTTAACAATTAGTGTGAGAATTTTCCAACCTCTACCCCCACTAATTGGAGTTAGTATATAATTTTTTTAAACTTTTATTAGTAATGGAGATGTCTATAATCACCTAACCACCTCTATAGACCCTGTGCGTTAGAGTGGGGAATGATACCCTGTTGTCCTGGTCTAGACTATGCTAATTTTTTTTGACCTGTCCAACCCATCTGAGTCTAGAAATGATCTGAAACCCCTATTGGGGGGGGGGGGGTAAATAGACTCCAAATTATCAGAAACTTTATTATAAATTCATAAAAATATTTTATAAATATAAGGAAATTTATAAAATTTCTCATGAAAATGTGTTAAAATTATGTTATGAAGGTAAATTAATTTAGTTTACTTTATTTCATAATTAATTATCTTGCATATAATTAATTAAAAATTCCCTTAATTTTGTAAACTATTGAATACCAAATAATCATGAGTGACACTAAACAATGTGTATTTGGTATTTTATTTAATTATTTAATTATTGACTATGTGTAGTAGTTTGTTATAATTTTTTAATAAATGATGATCCATATATCATCTCTAACACATCGTTATATTTTTAATGGCCTATATATCAATGAGTGATTGTATTTATCTATATCCCACATTCTCAAGACCCCCTTACCCATATAGGAGTGTTTATGCATAATGAAAAGGATGAAAGGAGGCAGGGATTACATTAAGATTTGACAGAATACTAGATGAGAACTTGATACATTAGATGGGGTGGTCACTACAACTTGAGTTATCCATAACTCAAGAGTTACCCCTAGGGTATAGGTTGATTTATTTCTACTTGATGGATTAACCATTATAGAAAAACTAAAGATCATACCACATTTATTTATTTTTCATGTTTATTATTTTTTGAATGAGTTATATTTATATTACCACATAGAATAATAAACAAGCATGCATAAATTAATTGATTAATCCATGGTGAATGTTTCTGTTAAAAAAATGGATAAGCTGTCAGTGTGATCACATAAAACAAGTATGTTAAATAGAAATTGATTTAATTAGCATAGAATACCTTGAAATTCTATAAATATAATATTATGTCATTAACACTTTTTATCAATTATGTTTGAACAAAACTATTGTGAGAGGTGATTATTGGCCATTGTTTAGAGTGTATCTTTCTATTGGGGAGTTCAAAAAATAGTTTTGTGTCAAATTAAATAAAATTGGCATCAAATAAATAGACTTGTCTATCTAGGTGTAATTTTAGAGGCAATAATTGATTAATAAAAGGTTACTATTTGATGAAACTGGTATTTCACTTAATAGATAATGGATCCATGAGCTAATATAGGTGGGAAGACAAAAGGTGATATTGAAACTTTCAGAGTAGTGTAATATCCATAACCTGGACTATGAGGAGTATGTTGAAGGATCCATAGAACTAGAACACTCTATAAACTGGGTATTCCAAATATAGTAGTTGATGACTACTAGGATTTGATAAAATAGTGGGTGTGGTTTAATATTAATAAATATAAAATAGCTAATAGGTGTAAATAAAGATAAAAGTACAAATATGATAATAATATATTTTATAAATAATAAAAGTTAACAACACATAAGAAAAATAATAAATTTTTGAAAAAAACAGGTCATAATTATCACTAATTTTTAATATTAGTATAGAAACTTGTGTATAGTACCATGATATGAAAACAAAATTGTATGTACTTTACTCCTCACTACCTGTCGAGCCACATTAGAAAGAGAGGGAGAAATTAAATATCATAGGTGAGTCATGGATAATATATTTGACTTTTATATCATAAATCTATCATTAGTGATTAGTGAGTTGAAAAGGAAACATTAGGGCATGGATAGTTTTACATATATTTTTTCATGTTTAAGAAGTTTTTAGGGATAATGTGATGAAATAAATGAATGAGGTTTTGATTACACTAAACATGTGTAAATTGAATGATGAATCATAAAATTTTAGTATATCTCATTATTTCATCCTTATTAAATAGTTACTCCTATTTCATTTATGATTATAAAATGAATTGTATAAATAAAAAGAATCAATATATTTTGGTTATAGTTTGATAAGATGGTAAAAACATAAATAATGTTAAATATTTAGTTCTTATGTTGAAAAAATTTGAATACATAGTTGGAAAATCCATGACTATTTCAAACTCAATGAATCTTTTACAATGAAATTTAATGAAACCAATGGTAAAGATGGATCCCATCGAACATGATACTATTTTTTTCACATGTGGTATAAAAGGTCAATTGAAGATAAACTATAATGAATTGATGTAAAAGATAGTAGAGGAATTAAATTCATTTATATTCATTATTAAATGTGATATTTATGTATTATTTCATGCGAATTAGATACTATATGCATGTCACATAATTTTATCCAAATATTAAAACCAAGTAAGTATAGAAAAATTACATGAAGTAAGATGAATTTTCCAAGTAGTTGTGGAAGGATGATTCTAATTTCACTAGTGAGTATAACATGAATTTTGTTATGCCATGTTAATTGATTCAAGTTGAATATTATTTTTTATTGACTATAAATAATAATTTATCTTGTTTATCCATTGGACCCATCTATAAATTATCTCATTTTAGAATGAATATTTTTCTATGTTGTCTTATACTCAACTAACTATTAAATAAAATAATAATTATCCATAATAATTGAGGAATATAAAATATAAGACTCAACAATACCTAGTTGTGGTAAGAAAAAACTTGTTCAAGTAAATCCAAAAGAAAATGTTAAGGAAATTATATAAATGATTATTCATATCTTATTGAGTTAAAATTACTAGTTATTAAACATGATTTCTTATAAGGCATATTTTCGAAGACACATTAAGTGTTAACGGTGATAAATCCCTAAAGCTTCTCAAACTTGTTCAATAAGATACATTTAATATATTTCAAGTAGATGTTAGAGGTTGATTAATTTTCATCATGATATTCCAATAATTAATTGAAGGAATATAAAATTTAATGAAGGAACATTATCATTAGTAAGATTAGATATTCCTGAGGCTGTTGATACAAACAATATCTTAACCAATAATTCATTGATCATGAAAATATAGACTATATTTATTCTTAAACTCACAATTCATTATACACATCAAACCTATAATGTTATTAAAATAAGGATTGATGAAGCATATTACATTCATTCAATGGTAATTAAAATATTTAGTAGATTCATCTCTAAACTCACATTTTCTTATAAAAATCATAACCATTATATAACTAAAATTAGGATTAATGATTTAACATATAAGTCATATAAATTCACCCATTATATTTTTGGGAAATGTTTCAAAAATAGATGTGTTAACCTATAATCATATACCAAATATAATGACATGGATATTAAATGATTTATAGTATGAAATAAATCTATTATGTCAGAAAACATGTATTTAGATGAAAAGTGTATTTTAAGACTTAGTTAATAAAAACATGAATCAATAAAATCACAAAGTTAATCTTTTTCATTGACCTAATGTTTATATAGAATATTACATAAATTTATAAGATAAAAATGTTATTGTCAAGTGATATGATATATATCTATATAAGGGTGCACATATCTATTTTTATATATTGGGAAAATTATTGACTTGAATAATGTTAGGGCACGACATGAAAAAATAGTTTCCATCAGAATGAGTTATATAAGAGTTAAGGGAAAATTAATGTTACAAAGACACATAATATAGAAAACCTAGAATTTTAAATATAAAATTACATGATTTTAAGCATAATTATACATCAGAGTATAAGCCATGGATCGTGAAGTCTAGTGTCTTGGATAACTAGGTACATAAAACTGAAAACATATTGTAAAAAAAAACAAATCTTTATTTACTCTTCATAAGGAGATCCTAACATCCTTTGAGACCATATATCTGTATAGGGTACCCTAGGAATCACATGAAAAAGGGATGATATAAAAATCCAATAAAGGGAATAAACATAAGAATAAAGATATAGCACATGGGTTGGAAGGAATAACAAAATGATATAAAAAGTCATAGAATATAAGGAATCATAAAATATATACATGGAATAATATAATCATGGAGTCATAATAATGTGGAAACAATATAAAACATTTTTTTAGAATGAGTCAAGGCTAACCTCCAAGACCATTTCACATGGAAGAACAAGCCAAGGCTAACCGCCAAGACCGTCTCACATGGTAGCACAAGCCAAGGCTAACCCCCGAGACTGTCACACATAATGTCTCATGAGAGTCAAATTTAGCCAATAAATTGGAGATCCATCTGGGAACACCCATATTAACTTATCATGAATATGTTTTCCACATAAATAATCATACATAATCAATAATACATAAACATAAGGGTTACCCATAGAAGGAATTGGGTACCACAATCATGACATAAATCATAACAAATTGGTGTATCATAAAAGTATCAATGAAAGAAAGAAACAAAAATATATATGGGAATTAATAAGGGAGAACATGATTTTTCCAAGGTATTTGATTTCAAGTAGAACTAACAACATGTAAGAAAATTATTAAATAAATTTTAGCATTAAAACATTTTTGTGCGGTTTTAAGGAATATACTCTAGATCCTTTAAAATAAAAAAGTTAACAATCCTTTATATAAAACCAGAATTTAACCAAAAAAGTTTTCATAATAAAAGTCTTGTTTTATAATGAATATGGTTTCTTAAAAAGAATATTGATTTCACTTGAAATCGGGAAAGAATTTTGGAAGTTCCATCAACATAGGTTTTCTTATCGGGAAGAATTGAGGAGGGAATCACTTAAAAATAAGTATATTCACGAAATAGAATGACGAAAGGGCATTGATAAATAAATTTTTTACATGTAAAAATTATTTATAATAGTAAAATAAAAAGATAATATAATTTCATTTTGGTAAAATAATGATAATACAACCCGAAGGAATAAAGGAGGTTTTGGTGGAGTGCCTTACTGATTACCAGCAAGGCATCGAGAGTACATAAGAGGGATTGATGAGAGAGAAAGGGGTTTATCATCACTTATATATCAGGAGGTAAGTACTTGGGAGGTGATAAATCATACCCCATCATTAGGGATTACACATAAAAGGGAATAACATAGAAGAAATTCTTGAATAAAAGTGAAATATAGTGGATCCCTAACCTTAGGTCCAATGGTTTTATACACAAGATATTAATGTCTCGAATAATAAAATTAGGTTCATTAATTAATAATTAAAAAACCTATTATATATGTAAAATATATATTATAAAAATTTTAAGTTCATTCATGACCGTTTTGTTTGGTTATGAGGTTTAATTTCAATATTCGGGTCCATTTGCTTCCTTGGTTTTAATGACCAGTTCACTTATATTCATGTTCGGACACATATGTATGATGAGTGTGGTTGAACAAAATTGAATTTATATGAAATTAGTGAACATAAAAAAGTTTACATGGTTATAAAATTCATTTTCTTATTTGTATTGAAGGCGAATCCTTATATAAAACATAAATGATAAATGCTTGGATTAATTTGGTGATTTTCTCATAATTAACTTGTTTTGTATTATTATTTTACATCATGTGTGAATAGGAATTATAGAACAAAAAATAAGATAAAATAAATATTTAATAGTCTGTTTCAACCATAATAATGGTTTCATGACCATAATTGAATATGGTAATAGAAATTGAATACCCATCGTCCTTGAATGAGTTTAATTTACACATCTCTGATGGTGTCTTTACTACTAGTATAAAAGAAGTGTAAAGCAGAGATGATAATAACTTAATCTATAATCATAAAAACATTACATTACATGTATAGTACTGTAGTTTTCATAACATTTGGATGAGTAGAGTTAAGGATATAGAAGAGAACAAAGGAACAGAAAATGAAAATAAAAGAAAGGAAAATAGGAGTTTACATTTTGATTTAATCTTCCTTGAGAGCCTCTTAAGTGGAGAGTATTTGGTATTTTGAGGAGACTAAAGGATTTTGGACGTGGGAGAGGATCTTGGGGAAGGATTTTTTGCATAATTTAGAGAAGGAACCAGGCTTGAGAGGAGTGAAGAGAAGAGGGGAGTGTGGGTGATTTTTATAGTGGAGGGGAGGAGGGTTTTCTTAATATTTTAATCATTATTTTATTATCTTTCCATAAGAATATTAATAGTGATGATTAAATGACCAAAAATTGCAATAGGTGTAGGTTAATTTTATCTATGGTTGCATAAATCATCCATGATTATAGGAATAATCCATTTAGCTTATAAAGCATATATACGGTACATGGGGTATTTCACTATTAATAAAAAAATCAAGTATTTTAGAAAAGTCCCAAAAATTCACCCCAACCAATTATTGGTATTTAGAATCCAAAAATGAAATCCATTTTTCCAAAATAACTTTCTAAATATAAGTAATTTAATTTTTAATTAAAATAATAATTTACTTTAAAAATACATATTTTAAAACTATAACTGATTTTATAATGTTTTCAAAAATAACATAAGGTCTTATAAAATTATCTTTAAACTAGAAGACACAAAATTGATAATTTATGAACAAATTTTAATTAAATAAATTTTATTTTAAATTAACTAATTAATTGTAATTAATTATTTAAGACTTACAAAAATACCTATATTTTTACTATGATCATATTATCACTTCTAATATACCGAAATTTTATTCATAAATTCTTGGGTGAGGTTATAATTATTTTGGAAGATTTAAAATTCATAAGGGTCATATTAATATTCATAAGGCTAGGTTAATATTCATATGGGTATGTTACTATTCCCCAAAAATTATTTTTGTCTTATCAGATTTGAAACATCTTATCGATCACAACCGTGTATGTATGATTTTCAAAATTCAATTCACATAAGTGAAAATATTATGTTTATGGGTCACATAGTACTTATTAGTTCAATGTATTATGATTTCATTGGATTATATGAAATAATTACAACAAAGGAATTTCCATTGATAAAACATTGGATTATTACATTATTCCCCCCTTATGAAATTTCACCGTCAAAATTTTGTTTTACATTTTATGTAACAAATAGGTGTGGGTACTTTTACTTAATTTCATCCTCTAGTTCTGATGTTTCCTTTTTGTACTTATGGTTCCACCACTGTACTTTGACCCGGTGAGTAGTCTTGTTATTTATAACTTTATCTATAGGATCCAAGATCTTCACTGGATGCTCCTTGTAAGAGAGATCATTCTCTAAATGTACCACCTCTGAAGAGAGTACATGTGAATGGTCTGGTATATACTTCCTTAAGAGGGATACATGAAATACATCATGTACTTTGGACATGTTTGGAGGAAGTTCTAGTCGATAGGCCAGAACTCTGACACGATCAAGGACCTCGAAGGGGATGATGTACCTAGGAATTAGATTTCCTTTCTTCCCAAACCTTAGGACCTTCCTCCTTGGAGATATGCATAGAAATTCCATATCTCTAACTTTGAACTCAAGGTCTCATCGATGATTGTATGCATAACACTTTTGTTGAATTTTGGCTTCTTTGATGTGCTACTGAATGGTTTTAACCTTTTCCACCATTTCTTTGACCATTTCAGGCCCTAGAAGCTTACTATCACTGATTTAATCCCAAAACACTGGTGTTCTTCACCTTTTCTCATAAATGGCTTCGTATGGTGCCATTTAGATGATCGATTGTAAACTATTATTGTAAAAGAATTAAATTATAAGAATATATTGCTCCCATCCTCCTTTTAAGTCCATATAACATGATCTCAACATATCTTCTAGTGTCTGAATAGTTCTCTTAGAATACCCATCAGTTTGGGGATGGTAGGCCGTAATAAAGCTCAATTCAATACTTAGAGCATGTTGGAGAATTTTACCGAACTTTGAGATGAATCTCAGATCTCTATCAAATAAAATAGAAAATGGTAATCCATGAAACCTTACCACCTATTTGATATATATCCATGAAATTTTATCCAATGTGAAGTCCACTAGAATCACAATAAAGTAAGATGTCTTTATAAGAGGATCCAAAATGACCCATATATCATTGTTTCCTCTAGATGTCCTTGGAAGTCCAGTGACAAAAACCATGGTGGTTTTCTCTCTCTTACATGTTGGTATGGGTATTAGTTGCATCATACCCTTCAACTTATGTCTTTAATCCTTCACTTTTTGACATACTAGCAGCTTTGATTTATAATCAATAATATCCTTCATCATATTGTCCCCCCAAAAGTTCTCTAGAATATCTCGATTCATCTTTGTGCTCCTAGGGTTAATATAGAAGGTTGAGCTATGTGCATCATTCAAAATATCCTTCTTTATCACTGGATCCGATGGCACACATAATCATGACCTGTAAGAACCTGGATCTTCTTTTTAGGTACGTTTTTCCCTTTTCTAGAGTTTTTGAGGAAAATTAATTTTCTAGAAATTTTAGAAGTACACGCCGTGTACTTTCTGAGTACACGCCGTGTACTCTTACCCGGCTCGAAGCCGTGTGCTAGCCGTGTCTGGGCCACACACACGGTGTTTAAGGCTGAGGTGGAGGCTGGGTATTTCGGAGTACGGAAAATTCAAAGTACACACCGTGTAATTTTTTTTTCATGAAACGGGCTGGGGTCACGTCTAACCCCCATATTCGTCTTCTTCTCCAGTTTTTGTCCGTCCGAGAGGGACCGTACGACTGGATCTTTGACGGGCTCCCGCCCCGCCGTCCGTTCTCTGATTCGAGCACAGTTGATTGCGTTGAAATCACATCGGTGAGTTCTTCCTTCTGCCTTATCCTTGTTTCTTGATTCCTCCTCATTTCCAAGATATCATGTGATGAATGTTTTGTGTGTTTTTCAGATCTACGTTGTTTTAAGAGAAATATGTCGTCGAGTTTCACGTATATTGATCTCCTCGGATCGAGGTAGGTGGTTTGTGACTTTCTGTAGAAAGTTGATGAATATTTTGTGCAATTTCCACCAATAACATTGAGTGGGGTATTGCATAATTTCCTGTTTTTCCCTTGTTACTTGACTGCTTTGATTGATTGCTTTAGTAGAGGTTATTGCTTGTGATTAGGTTAGTTTGTTTGTGCTCAGATTTCTTTTCCATGCTTGTTTTGCCTGTTGGGCGTTTTACTAGTTGCCATACCTTGTTGTAGGATAGTGGAAATGTCTCTTTTGTTATTGCTGTTGATCCTTAGTTGTTAGCCAAGTAGTTCTTGAGGTTTACATGGACGATACACACGTGCTGAGCATGTTTAGTTATACTAAGGACTGTGAGAACCTAGAGTAGTAGACCAAAGGGAGAATTGACGGAAGAGATTTTTCAAAGTGTCTTTTAATTACGATACGAGACTATAGGTGGAATTGACGTTGAGTGCTTCCCCAGAGAGTCTGTATATCCACAACGTGGGCCATAGGGGGAATTGACATTGAGTGATTTCCCAGAGAGCCTTTAGAACGATACGAGACTATAGGGGGAATTGACGGTGAGTGCTTCCCCAGAGAGTCTGCTTAATTACCTAGCTAGACCAGAGGAGTGAGACTATGTGTGCCTCCCAGAGGGTTGATAGTACTATAGGTTGAACCATAGGGGTTAGGCTGTGAGAGCTACCCAGAGGGTTACCTATTTTCTTCTTGTTGCTGATTGCTTACTTGTGTACTTTACTTGTTAGAACTGTGGATTGTAGCCGCTTGTGCTTTCCTGTTTAGTGCTTCTTGTTCTTTTACTGCCATGTATTCATTGACTATTAGGCACAAATCTTTGGGTGATTGCCTAATGGGATTGTATCTCACACCCTGTTTGGGCCATGCTTTTGGGCCCAAGCAGACTATGTTGCTGCAGGTATAGATAAGGGCAAGCTCCCTTCTACTTCAGGTTCTTGATTGCACTGGAGCTAGGGAGCATGGGACCGAGCCATGGCTCGTGATGCTGAGGATATTTCTTTGTTTTTCTTTTGCGCTTGGTTTCAGTTGTATTCCAGCACGTTGTTGTGTTTGCTGATTTCCATAGATACTTGTACCTGCTGCATTGTTGTCATCATAGTTATATATCTACATTGCTTCTGCTATTTGGTTTCTACTATTATGCATGTCGTTTACTGCTTCCACTATTTATTATTGTTATCTTACCTTTTTTACCTTACCGAATGAGGGCATAGTTTCCCCACCGACTCACCAAGGCCCTCAATGCTAGTCGGTAGCCTCTGGCGTTCGGGGAAACACGCTTGAGGTCATGTGGAGAACCGGGTACGGGGCACCAGTTGAGGGGCTCCGGACTCGGGTCATTACAAAGTGATATCAGAGGGGTTCTTTTCTCTTTCTTTAATGTTTGGAGACCTTATCTAGGGATAGGATAGATTTGGTACTTGGAATTAAGCTATGCTCGGGAGTAGCGAACCCGTGTACAGAGAAAATCCATACTACCTCGTTAATTGTAGATTCTGATTCAGAGATTTTATAGTTGACCTGATTTCACCGAGAGTGATTCACATGGCTTGTGCTATTACTGTTTTTATATTTCGGTTTTATTTATGTCGCAACCTGATGAGATGAGGGTATGCCATCTCATGCATCATATAGACACTTGTAGGAATCACATGCCATGCATTCTTTCCATGCCATTTAGGGTGAATTAGCGATTGCATGCTGTTGTGATAGGCTCTGTGTAGATTATGCATGCTGTTGTGATAGACGCATGATAGATTCTCTGCTTTTATGTTAGAAAACTTTTTGTTTTGTTCCTTTCTTAAAAATGAACGCTGAATTTTGGTTCTTGAGGTGTTATGGGCCCTCACAGATCAGAATTTGGCACTTTTCGCCTTGTTTTTAATGTTTCTGGAATTCTGCGCGGTTTCTGAGCTATTGCCCAGAAAATCCCAGAACACACGACATGTACTTTTTGGATACATGCCATGTAGTTTTCAGGCCATGTCACTGACAGTGTGAGCAGAACATGGTGTTGTGGGAGTAACTTCGGGAACACGCCATGTACCATTGGTACACACCGTGTGAGTTTGGAGCCGTGTACCCGGCCGTGTCACCAACAACACAGGCCGAGGAAGCTCAGGTAGAACACGCCGTGTCCATAGAGAACACAGCGTGTAGTCCTGTCCAGGTACCCGACCGTGTCATGAACAACATGGGACGACATGACCTTCTTTTCCACATGCCGTGTTTGTTCGGAACACGCCGTGTAGTCTTGTCCAGGTACCCGGCCGTGTCACGAACAACACGGGATGGTGTAACCTTCTCTTTTACATGCCGTGTTTGTTCAGAGAACGCCGTGTAAGATCCAGCCATGTAGACGACCGTGTAATCAACAACACGGACCGCTGAAGCCTTGTCAAGTGCACGCCCTGTTTGTTTCGAACACGCTGTGTAGTCTTGGGTTGAGTCGGACCGTGTGGGTTTGCCATGTAAGGAGACTCGGGAAAGGGAATAGTTTCAAGTATGCGCCCTCTGTGGTGGCCAACACGCCGTGTAGTTTGAAGTGTACACGACTTATAGTGTGAGAGTACGCACCCATGTCAGTGGTTTAAGAAGACACACCATGTAGTTTTATACACGCCGTGTAGTCGTGTTTTGAAATATTGTGTGTTTTTCTTTACCTGTTCCCTTTTTATACTCTTGTGTTCTCTGTCCTTGTTTTCCTGCTCTAAGGTGTACTTTTGATCTTTCAGAGCTATGCCTCCGAGATGTCCTTTGGTCGTGCGTCTGTCGTCAGGCAGTGATCAGCCGCCAGACAGGGCTGATCAGGAACTTCCTGTTGATCCCCCAGCAGAGCCAGCCTTGGCATCAGTTGTTGTACCAGTCGCAGGTGTTGATGCATAATTCAGGGAAGGTTTCATGAGGATGATGCAGGCTGTCCAGGGAGCACCGCATCCTGCCTCATCTATGGCAGACTTGACGTGGGTCTTTCAGCAGCATCCTCCTCCCACGTTCTCGAGAGAGGGAGTACCTCAGGATGCAGAGTCATGGCTAGAAGCCATGCTCACCATATTTGAGCACCTAGAGATGCCTCCAGAGAGGTGAGCCAATTTCTCCACCTACATGCTCCGAGACTCCGCCAAGAGGTGGTGGGACGTGATCTCACAGGTGGGTCAACAGCAGGCTATGGCTTGGGAGGAGTTCCAGCGCGTGTTCTACGCCTACTTCTACCCGAAGACCCTGAGGGCTGATCGAGCCCGGGAGTTCATTAGCTTAGATCAGGGTACTCAACCTGTCATGGAGTATTCCTCTCGTTTCACCGAGCTGCAGCATTTTACACTCCTTCGGGATGGGAGTGTAGTGTTCTTGGTGAGGATGTTTGAGGATGGACTCAGGCGGGAGATTCGCTCGCAGGTGAACATCTTCCAGCTGACTTCCATTACTTCCATCGTGAACCAGGAACTGATTACGGAGCACAATCTGAGAGACTCTGGAGCTGTGAGTCACGAAGGTTCTGCTTCCAGAGCTAGCTTTCCTCCAGATGATAGCAAGAAGCGTCATAGAGATCCTACACGTGGTGATTCGAGGAAGCGATACGCATCATCAAGCTTCCAGGTGACATGCTACCAGTGTGGCTGGACAGGGCACACAAGGCCACAATGCCAGAGAGACCTAGTGGAGTGCCAATCTTGCGACAAGATGGGTCACCTTCAGCGTTTCTACCAGGTTTTATCACCAGCAGCAGGTGACCGGGGTTCTTCCATGACTCCTCATTCAGGAGCAGCCCCACCAGTCTCTCACGAGTCAGGGAACTGGAGTTCTTTCAGCCATTCGGGCCGAGGTGGAGGTCGAGGCCGTGACAGTCAGCCACCAGTTCCTCAGCACCAGCATGGAGGTTCAGCTCAGAGTGGTCAGCCAAGGGCGTAGGGCCACGACATAGGCCAGTCTTTCGCCGTAGAGCAGACTTATCATGACCAGGATCCCGACCCTTCTACAATTCGAGGTACGATTTTAGTAGCCTCTGTTTTATCTTCAGCCCTTTTCGATACTGGTGCTATGCATAATTTTATCTCTGTTTCCATTGTGGAGTCCCTTGGACTCTGCATCTTTTATTCTATCGACTCGTTGACACTAGACACACCTTTGGGAACAAGGACATCTAGTGTACGCCAGTGTAGAGAGTTCCCTCTCGAGGTTGAAGGGTATTGCTTCTTATAGGATCTCTCTATCCTAGAGATGACAGGATATTATGTCATTCTTGGCATGGACTAGTTGATTCCCTTCCAAGAAGTCATTGACTGTTATCGCCGTAGGGTCAGTTTCATTTCACCAGAGGGTGAATCTTTCCTCTATAGAGGTGAATGGGACGTTCGGGCGAGTCCGGCGGGACTCGAGCATCTTGGGCTAGGAGGAGTGAAGACCCAGATTGCTAGCCTTTACCTGGATGATCTGGGGACTCCACAGTTGGACTTTCCTCTAGTGGTGGATCACTTCAGGAATGTCTTTCTAGAGGACTTTTTGGGTTTGCCTCCAGAGCGTGAGGTAGACTTCTCTATTGATCTCGTGCCAGGAGCAGCACCAGTGTCCATTCCTCCATATAGGATGGCCACACCTAAGTTGCAGGAGCTCAAGAAGAAGTTGGAGGAGCTACAGGCTAAGGGTTTCATCTGACCCAGTACTTCTCCTTGGGGTTCGTCGGTTCTTTTTGCGAAGAAGGCAGACGGGACCCTTCGGCTTTGTGTGGATTATCGGAAGATGAACCAGTTGACGGTCAAGAACTGATATCCTTTTCTGAGGATTGATGACATTTTCGATCAGCTTCGAGGATACCGGGTGTTCTCGAAGATCTACTTGAGGTCCGGTTATCATAAGTTGCGCGTTAGACCATCAGATATACCTCTGACAGCCTTCAGGAGCAGGTATGGTCTATACGAGTATACAGTCATGTCGTTCGGTCTCACGAACGCAACTACAGTTTTCATGGCACTGATGAACCGGGTGTTCCATCCTTACTTGGATTCTTTCATCGTGGTCTTTAGGGATGATATCTTGGTGTACTCTCACACTCGACACGACCATGCCACACATCTTGAGATCATTTTGAGTACACTGAGAGAGCATCAACTTTATGCTAAAATCTCGAAGTGCCACTTCTGGATGGATCAAATTCACTTCTTGGGCCATGTCATCTCAGAGGCAGGAGTATCTATGGACCTAGAGAAAGTGAGAGATGTAGTTTCCTGGGAGCAGCCAAAGAATTTTTTTGAGGTACGGAGCTTCCTAGGGCTGGTTGGACACTACAGACGCTTCATTCGGGACTTTTCTTGTCTAGTAGCACCTTTGAAAAGTTTGACCAAGAAGGGGTAAAAGTTCTTATGGTCAGATTCTTGTGAGTCAGCCTTTCAGGAGATAAAAGGGAGGTTGACGTCAGCACCGATACTAGTCTTGCCAGATCCAGGCAAGAGATACACTATTTACTGTGATGCTTTGGGTATCGGGCTGGGATCTGTGCTTATGCAGGGAGATGGATTCATTGCATACGGGTCTTGGAAATTGAAGCCACATGAGAGGAACTACCCTACGCACGATCTAGAGTTGGTAGCTGTTGTTCATGCCTTGCGCTGTTGGAGACACTATCTTCTGGGAGAGAACTTTTTGGTCTTCACAGACCACAAGAGTCTCAAATATATCTTCACTCAGCGTGATCTAAATCTAAGGCAGCACAGGTGGGTTGAGTATCTTCAGTCTTTTGACTTCAACCTTGCCTATACACCGGGAAAGGGCAATGCCATGGTAGATGCGTTGAGTAGGAGAACTCAGATTCAGGCAGATCCGGAGGCCGGTAGTGAGTGGCAGCTGATGGGTCTATTCTCTGAGATGCATCTGGAGGTGCACGACAGACAGGGACAGACCTTTCTATCTTATGTAACTGTTACCTCAACGCTACTTTATCAGGTACGGATGAGGCAGCTATCAGACTCATAAGGCTTAGTCCTGCAAGAGAGTGTGTCAGGAGAGGACCCTCTTCCTAGATGGACATTGGGTGAGGATGAGATCTTGCGTTTCCAAGGACACGTATGGGTGCCAACAGACCTACGCGAGGAGCTGATGCAGGATTTCCATTCCTCAGTTTGGTCAGTTTATCCTGGCGTCACCAAGATGTATCAGGATCTTAATTGTCAGTACTGGTGTCCAGGTATGAAGAAGGATGTTGCTGTTTTTTTCATGAGATGTTCTACTTGTCAGCAGGTGAAAGAATAGCATCAGCGACCAGCATGCCTTTTACAACAGTTACCCATTACAGAGTGGAAGTGGAATGATGTTGCGATGGACTTCGTGACCGGGTTGCTGAGATCACCTCGAGGGAATGATGCTATTTGGGTTGTCGTCGATAGACTTACGAAGGTTGCTCACTTCTTGCCGATCAAGGATACCTTCAGTGTCGATGATCTGGGACAAATTTACATCAGAGAGATCGTTCGTCTGCATGGAGTTCCACACTCTATTGTTTCAGACAGAGATGCACGCTTTACCTCCTAGTTCTTGTAGGGATTTTAGAAGGCCTTGGGTACACATGTACTTTTGAGTACAGTATACCATCCCCAGACTGATGGCCAGTCCGAGCGCACGAGCCAGGTGCTTGAGGATATGCTCCGAGCTTGAATCCTTGACTTTGGAGGTTCTTGGGAGAAGCATATTATTCTGGTAGAGTTCGCCTACAACAATAGTTTCCATGTGAACATTCAGATGGCGCCATATGAGGCTTTGTACGGTAGGCCATGCTGATCACCCTTATGCTGGCTGGAGGCAGGAGAGGCAGCTTTGCTGGGACCTCATCTTGTTCAGGAGACTTCAGAGCAGATTGACCTGATTCGAAAGAGGATGGCTACAGCAAAGTCTTGACAGAAGTCTTATGTTGACCAGCGGAGACGAACTCTGGAGTTCGAGGTTGGTGATCATGTTTTCCTACGTGTCGCACCAAGTTTGGGACTCAAAAGGATTCAGAGACAGGGTAAGCATTCACCACAGTACGTCGGGCCATTTGAGGTCTTGGAGAGAGTGGGGCCGGTCGCCTATTGATTGCAGTTACCTCAGAGGTATCGGGCCGTGCATGATGTCTTCCATGTCTCTCAGCTCTGACGCTAATTTTCAGACCCATATCACGTCTTTCAGCCCGAGGAAGTCGAGCTTGAAGCGGATGCGTCGTTCGAGGAGCATCCTATCTGGATTGTCGATCGTAGTACGAAGGTTCTCTGCGGGTGGTCTGTTTCTCTGGTACGAGTGGTATGGCAGCACGGACGAGTACAAGATGAGAACTGGGAGAGGGAGGCCGATGTACGATCGCAATGGCTGGAGCTGTTCGTGGATTCTTCTTCTCCGAATCATTAGGGAAATTCGGGGACAAATTTATTTAAGGGGGGAAGTTTGTAAGAACATGGATCTTCTTTTCAGGCACGTTTTTCCTTTTTCTGGAGTTTTTGATGAAAATGAATTTTCTATAAATTTCAAAAGTACACGCCGTGTAATTTCTGAGTACACGCCGTGTACTCTTCCTCGGCTCGAATCCATGTGCTAGCCGTGTCCGGGCCACACACACGGTGCGTAAGGCTGAGGTGGAGGCCGGGTATTTCAGAGTATGGAAAATTCGATGTACACACCATGTACTCAAGAAGTACATGTCGTGTACTTTTTTTTTCATGAAACGGACCAGGGTCGCATCTAACCCCCATATTCGTCTTCCTCTCCAGTTTTCGTCCGTCCGAGAGCGACCATACGGCCGGATCTTCTACAGGCTCCCGCCCCGCCGTCCGTTCTCCGATTCGAGCACATTCGATTGCGTTGGAATCGCAGCGGTGAGTTCTTCATTATTCCTTAGCCTTGTTTCTTGATTCCTCCTCATTTCCAAGATATCGTGGGATGAAATTTTTGTGCGTTTTCTCAGATCTATGTTTTTATAAGTGGAATCTGTCGTCGAGGTTCATGTATATTGATCTCCTCGGATCGAGGTAGGTGGTCTGTGCATTTCCGTAGAAAGTTTATGAATATTTTGTGCAATTTCCACCAATACCCTTGAACGGGGTATTGCATGTTTCTTGTTTTTCCCTTGTTACTTGTCTTCTTTTCTTGATTTCTTTAGTAGAGGTTATTGCCTGTGATTAGGGTAGTTTTTTTGTGCTCATATTTCTTTTCCATTATTTTTCTTCCTGTTGGGAATTTTTCCAGTTTCTATACCTTGTTGTAGGATAGTGGAACTATCTCTTTTGTTATTGCTATTGAGACTTAGTTGTTAGACAAGTAGTTCTTGAGGTTTACTTGGACGATACATGCACGATGAGCATGTTTAGTTATACTCAGGACTGTGAGAACCTAGATTAGTAGACCAAAGGGAGAATTGACGGAAGGGCTTATCCAGAGTGTCTTTTAATTACGATGTGAGACTATAGGGGGAATTGACGTTGAGTGCTTCCCCAGAGAGTCAGTAGATCCACGACACGGGCCAAAGGGGGAATTGACATTGAGTGCTTCCCCAAAGAGCCTTTAGCACGATACGAGACTATAGGGGGAATTGATGGTGAGTGCTTCCCTAGAGAGTCTGCTTAATTACATAGCTGAACCAGAGGGGTGAGACTGTGTGTGCCTCCCAGAGGGTTGCTAGTACTATAGGTTGATCCATAGGGTTTAGGCTGTGGGATCTACCTAGAGAGTTACCTATTTTCTTCTTGTTGCCGATTGCTTACTTGTGTACTTTACTTGTTAGAACTGTAGATTGTAGCTGCTTGTGCTTTCCTGTTTAGTGTTTCTTGTTCTTTTACTACCATGTATTCATTGAATGTTAGGCACAAATCATTGGGTGATTGCCTACTGGGATTGTATCTCACACCCTATTTGGGCCATTCTTTTGGGCCCAAGAAGAATATGTTTCTGCAGGTATAGATAAGGGAAAGCACCCTTCTACCTCAGGTTCTTGATTGCACTGGAGCTGGGGAGCATGGGACCGAGTCGTGGCTCACGATGCTGAGGAGCTTTCTTTGTTTTTATTTTTCACTTGGTTTCAGTTGTATTCCAGCATGTTGTTGTGTTTTCTGCTTTCTATAGATACTTTTACTTGCTGCATTGTTGTCATCATAGTTATATATCTACATTGCTTCCGCTGTTTGGTTTCTGATGTTATGCATGTTGTTTACTGCTTCCGCTGTTTATTATTGTTTTCATACCCTGTTTACCTTACCAAATGAGGGCATAGTTTCCCCACTGACTCACCAAGGCCCTCACTGCTAGTCGGCAGCCTCTGGCATTCGGGGAAATGCGCTTGAGGTCATGTGGCGAACCGGGTACGGTGCACCAGTGGAGGGGTTCCGGACTCGGGTCGTTACATGACCCAAATCTTGCAAATCCTTCTTCATCAATTAGGAACTTAGAGGATTTCCAATTTCTAATGTCTTCCACTATGTTATGAATTTCCACATATTTTCTATTAGAATCTTTTATTTTCCCTATGAGGGAAGGTTGATCAATCATTTGATAATGTATTGAAGATGTTCCTCCATTAATAATTCCCATGTACATCCTCCATAAATCTAAGAAGATCGGATTCTTTTCAATACTCATCATTGATAAATATGCATGATCTTGCCTACTTAGAGAATCCACCATGTTTTCACCTTATCGAGATAGTAGTGGATTGAGAAGTCATAATCATTGATGAGTTCTATACATATTCACTGGCGCATATTGAGCTATTTTTTTGTGAATTTATATTTGAGACTCTGGTGATCAGTATATATCCCACACATATCCCCACAGAGATAATACTACCTGAATTTTAACACAATGATCACTACAACCCACTCCAGATCATGCATAGGATTGTTTTTCTCATGGGTTTTTAGCTTCCTTGAAGAATAAGCTATCACTTTATCATTTTGAATTAGTAAACAACCCAATTAATTCCTTAAATCATCACTATACACCACAAAGAGTCCTCCAATTGTTGGGAGTATGAGTACTGGGGTAATTATAATACACTTTTTCATCTTTTTAAAGCAGTCTTCACATTCATGAGTCTATCCAAACATCACCACCTTCCTGGTGATCACGGTTTTTGGGTTTGAAAATCATGAAATTTTATTCATATATAGTAGATAATACCGATCTAGACTCAGAAAGTTGAGGATCACTATTATAGATGTTGGAAGGGGCCAATCATTAATTTTTTTTATCTTGGAAGGGACAACAGATATACATTTACTGGTGATAAAATTACCCAAGCATGATACTTCCTACATCTATAACTCACATTTATTGTACTTTTCATACAAAATTTCCCTTTGCATAGTCGTTATCACAGTATTGAAATGCTCCTCATCTTCCTCCTTGATCTTGGATTATATCAAAATATAATATATAAAGACTGCCACAATTTTTTCGAGGTAATCTATAAATATTCTATTTATTAAATCCATGAAAACATCGGGAGCATTAGTGAGTTAGAAGGGAATCAATATGAACTCATAATGTCCATACATTGTTCTAAAGGAAATATTGGGAATATCTTCCATCCTCAACTTTAATTTGATATATCTTGACCGAAGGTCCACCATAGAGAAATAATTGGCCCCATGAATCTGATCGAAAAATTCATATATATATATATGGTAGGGGATACTTTTTCTTTATCGTTATTTTATTGATCTCACAATAATCAATACAGAGGCACATTGAACCATCCTTATTCATGATGAAAAGGACTAGCACTCCCCATGATGAAGCACTTGGGAATATAAAACCCTTAAAGATTCTCTTGTAACTGCTTGTTCATATCTTCTTGATCTACAATGGACATTATATAAGGTGTCTTTGATATAGGTAGATATCCATGAATATGTTTAATTGAGAACTCAACCTCTCGGTCAAGATGAAGACTAGTAAACTCTTTGGGAAATACATTAGTGTAATCCCTCACGATGAGCATGTCTTCAAGAATGATTCTCTCCTTTTATCAATCATTTGAGCAAGATATGGTTTCTCATAAGACAACAATATCCACACTTGAGATGATGATTCTAATAGAGATTCAACTTCTTCTTTACACTTGTAAAAAATTTGAGGATTCTTTGGGATGTTAAGGGTGATATCACTTCCATGATAGTTGATGTTGGATTTGAATAAAGATAGCAAATCCATGACCAAGATAACATCAAACTCCACAAAACGAAGTATGAAATTATTTTATGGGAGGTTCAGTATAAAAACGTTAATCAGGGAGGAGTTATAAACCAAGGACATAATGTTTTCCCCATTCTCTCTCACAGATAACTTATCCTATGAATTTTGAGGTGGTACTTGAGTAGTTCGACTAAAAATTAAATATATTAAATAATGATTAAACCCAGAATAAATTAGTACGTTCAATATTATTGAATTAATAATGATCGTACCTTTCACCACATTGTTGTTCAGCTCCCCCCAAAAGTAGTGATAGCATAGTCCCTTCTTAGTGGCCTTGTAGGTTGTTGTTGATTGCCTTCGACAACCCTTGGCTTAGGGAAACTGTTCACATAATGCCAATGAACCTTGTAGTTGTAACACTGCACTATAGGTTGAGTGTTGATATGAACCATCCTTTATTCTTCCACATTAGCGTGATTCTTCATATCCTGTTAGTAGTTTTTATCCAGATGTCTCAACTTTCCAAATTTGAAGAAATTCCTCGTTCCCTTTAGATAGATCCCATGGTGCTTCTTCCCACAATTTTTACATGTTGGATGATCGAGATTATTTCCAACATGGAATTTATTTTTTTGATTTACCACATTAGATTCCATTTTCCTTTTCTTATCAACATGCCCACAATACCACTGAGAGTCTCTGATCTCCATTTCAACGATGAGGGCACAATGGACAATCTCCTCATAAATATAAAAAAGTCTAGAATCACCAACTCTTTTAGTAGTCCCAGCTTTAGTCCTCTAAATAAGTGATCCAACATACTTTTTGTGTTCATGACAAAGCCAGAGGTGTACCTTTATAGTGTTGTAATGTTTGCTTCATATGCCCCAATTGACTCATCTTCTTTCTGCCCGTGTGTGAGGAACTCTATTTCCATCTTGAGAGAGAGGGTTTAGGGAAAATATTTATTGATTTTTTTTGAATTCCTCCAAATACATGGAATCATTTTCCTCTTGGGTCATTGTATTCTTGATCATTTTCTACTACTAATCAGCTTTCCCATCAAAACAATAGACTGCATGTACATCTTTCTCTTCTTCTAAGCACTGGAGGATAGATAATATCTTTTTAATTGAGATAATCCACTTTTCCATGAGGAAGGGATCAAAATACCAACTATATATTAGAGACCTTTTCCATATGAAGGATTAAATGGAAACATGATCTTTCCTTGGATGAGGAGGGTGCTCCTTATGATTCAAGTTATTATTCATAACTTGAGATAGCCGAGAAAGTACTTTCATGATGTTTTGAGAACCCATTCCCATCATATCAGGTATACCATTAATGAAATCTTCATATACCTTGTCACATTTACTGTTGGAACATTTACTTCTATTTCCCTCCATTAACTAAGAAAAATAACATATAATTAGAGGTCTTTAATACTTATCTATTGGGAATAAAAAAATAACCTTTGAAAATAAGTGGATAAAGTTATAAAGGAGAAGTATATCCTAACTTGTGATTCCCTATGTTTCAATCTAGGTTATCCTTGATCTATTTCATAACTTATATTATTATAGGATTTTATATTCCATTAATAATGGTTTTTACTATGCTCATGAATTTACCAAAGCATATCCCCCGAAAGTGTCAAACAAAGAGGTAAGTAAGGCCCAATGTCATGCACCTATTACCGTTTGAGTCTAGATCAATGTGGTGTTTTGGGGTTTTCCCCTAGATAAATTTGTGATAGATCCATATCTACCTGTTTGTTTCCATACAAGGATAAATTTTCTTGATAAACCACTTACTCTATACTTACCAAAATATAGGGATGTTTTTTATACTTAGTGTCATCCTTAACGTTCTCAGTAAAGTTATCTATTCCTAATATCCAAAAATAACTAGACCATCATATTATACCAACAATAGAAACCCTATCCTTTTACACATAACATTACATGATTTTAAGAATAATTATACATTAGTGTACAAGCCAAGGATTGTGATGTCTAGTGTCTTGGAAGACTAGATACCTAAAACAGAAAACATGGGGCTAAAAAAACACATCATTATTTAATACTAATAAAGATATCCTAACTTCCTTTAGGAAATTATATTTTCTTAGGGTACGTTGGGGATAACGTGAACACAAGGATGAGAAAAAAATCACAGTAAGGGAATAAACATAAGAATAATGCTTCAGCACATGGGTTAGAAGGCATAACATAATGATATAAAAAGGCATGGAACATAATGAATCATAACATATATAAAAGGAATCATATAAACATGTAGTCATAATAATGTGTAAGAAACATAAAACATGACTTTATCATGAGTCAAGGATAACCTCCAAGACTGTTGCGCATGGTATCACAAGACAATGCTAACTACCAAGACCATCACACATGGAAGCACATGCCAAGGATAACGGCCAAGACCATCGCACATAACGTCTCATGAGACTAAACTTTACCCAACGAATTGGAGCTCTATATGGGCACAAACATCATAAATTATAATTAATATTTTTTCCACAAAAATAATAATACATTATAAATTGTACATAAACATAAGGGTTACCCATGGAAAAGAATGGGTACCACACTCAAGACATAAATCATAACAAATAAGTATATCATAAAAGTATCCATGAGAGAAAGAAACTAAAATATACAATGAAATTCATAAGGGATTAAAGTAATGTATCATGGTAAGTGATGTCGAGTATAATTGACTACATTTAAGAAAGGTGTTGAATAATGTTTTTCATTAAAACATTTTTGTGCCATTTTAAGGGAAATACTATAGTGCCTTTAAAATAGAAAAGGTAAAAATCCTTTATATAAAACCTGAAGTGAACCAAGAATGTTTTAATAATAAAAATACTAATTTTATAATGAATATGATGGATTAAAATATAATATAGAGTGCACATAAAATCTGGTAAGAATTCAGGAAGTTCCTGCAACACATGTTTGCTTATTGACAAGTATTGAGGGGGGAATCACTTAAAAACATGTATATCCCTGAAAGAGAACGATGAAAGGGAAATAATAAATGAATTTGATACATTAACACATAATTTATAAAATTAAAATAAAAAATATAAGATAACTTCATTTTGGTAAAATAAATATAAGACAACCTCAAGGAATAAAGGAGGTTCAGGTGGAGTCCCTTACAGATTATCAGCATAATATCAAGTGTACTCAAGAGAGATTGATGAGAGATAAAGGGATTTATCAAAAAATATATATTATTTGGGATTTATGAGGGAGGTGTATAATCATACCCCATAATTAGGTATTACACATAAAAGTGAATAACATAGAGAACATTCTTCAATAATGGTTAAATAGAGAGGATCCCTTACCTTAAGTCAGATGGTGTTATCCACTAGATATTAATGACATGAATAACCAAATTAGGTTTATTAATTAATAATTTAAAAACCTATTATATATTTAAAATATTAATTATAATCTTTTTAAGTTTATTCATGACCTTTTTTTGGGTTATGAGGTTCAATTTCATTGTTCTAGTCCATTTGCTTCCTTGGTTTTAATGATCAGTTCACTTATATTCATGTTTGAACACACATGTATAATGAGAGTGGTTGTCCAGAATTGAAGTTATATGTAATTAGTGAACTTAAATAAGATTACATGGTTATAAAATTTATTTGGTTATTTTTATTGAAGGTGAATCATTATATTAAACATTAGTGTAAACGCTTGAATTAATTTAGCGACTTTGCTCATAATTAACTTGTTTTGTATTATTATTTTACATCATGTGTGAAAACGAATTACAGAACAACAAATAAGATGACATAAATATTTAATAGTTTGGTTCAACCATAAAAATTCTTTCATGAACAAAATTTATGATGGTATTAGAAATTGAATACCCATCGTCCTTGAATGTGGAAAATTAACACATCTCAGATGGTGTCTTTACTAGTAATATAAAAGAAGAGTAAATGAGATATGATAATAAATTATTTCATTATTATAACAACAATACTTTACATGTAAGGTAATGGATTTTTCATAACATTTGGGTGATTATAGTTAAGGATATAAAAGATAACAAAGGAACATGAAAAGAAAATGAAAGAAAGGAAAAGATGACTTTACCTCTTGATTTACTCTTCCTTGAGAGCCTCTTAAGTGGAGAGTGTTTGATATTTTGAGGAGACCAAAGGATGTTGGACGTGGGGGATGATCTTTGGGAGATATTTGGGTAGAATTTAGGGAAGGCACAAGGCTATATAGAGGTGAAAAGAATAGGCGAGTTTGGGTGATTTTTATAGTGGAGGGGAGGAGGGTTTTATTAATATTTTAATCATTAGTTTATTATTTTTCCATAAGACTATAAATAGTGATGATTACATGACAAAAAATAGTAATAATTGAATTTTAATTCGAACCAAGGTTTCTTACATAATCCCTGATTATTGGAATATTCCATTTAGTCTATAATGCATATATACGGCAAATTACCACATTTCACTATTCATAAAAAATTCCAGTATTTTATAAAAATCCAAAAAATTCACCACAACCATTTATTAATTTCTAGAATCAAAAAATGAACTCCATTTTTAAAAAATAATTTTATAAATATAATTAATTTAATTTTTAATCAAAATCATAATTTACTTGGAAAATACAGATTTAAAAACTATAACTGATTTTATAATGTTTTAAAAAATTACATAAGGCCTTATACAATTATCTTAAAACCAGAAGATGTAAAATTTATAATTTATGAACACCTTTTAGTAAAATAAATATTCTTTTAAATTAATTAATTAATTGTAATTAATTATTTATGACTTATAAAAATACCAATACTTTCACTATGACCATATTATCACTTCTAAGATGCCAAAATTTTATTCATACATTCATGGGTAAGGTTATTATAATTTTGGAAGATTTACTATTCAAAAGGTTCTTATTACTATTCATAAGGCTAGGTTACTATTCATATGGGTAGTTTAATATTTACTAAAAATTAAGTTTGTCTAATCGAACTCCAAACATCTTATTGATCGCAACCGTGTATATCAGATTTTCATAATCTAAATCACAATAGCGATAGTATTATGTTTAATGTTCACATAGTACTTAGTAGTTCAATGCGTAATGATTTCATGTGATTAGATGACATAATTATAAGAAAAGAATTTCCATTAACAAAACATTGGGTTATTACACATTCTGTGTAGGAAAGATAAGACCAATGTGTAATGGTTTTATGATCCCCAAGTAATGTGATATTTTATTCACTGATAATAATCAATATTTATTCTATAAGGAATTAGTAAATGGAAAAAATATAAAATCATAAATGAATATGAAATTATAAAAATGGATTCCTTGTACCAAAACCAAGTATGTATTTTTTATAGTTTCATCAATTGATATAAAACCATTGGAGAGTATTTATGGAATAATATAATGTGGTGGTATAATAATAGTACAAATGTGGAATGATTGGTTAAACCTAGACACCATGAATAAATCCATTAGAAATATTCTTTTCCTAAAAACATTCCATGATCATTATATTGGTCATTGGATGTCAAGACTTCTTTTGTTGGTGGAAACCTAGTACATTATGTCTATATGATACAACAAGAAAAGGATGGTGATATCAAAAAATGAATGTTATGTAGATCCATTTATGGATTAATACAAAAAATGATCATATTATATTCATTTTCAATAAAATTCTAACATGTGTTTTGAAGAGGTTAATGGTAATACCATAATTTTCAATGTAACATATATTGATAAAATTTAAAAAATAATTTTTACTCTTATATTTAATTAAGAATAGAGTAAAAGTAACTCTATAAATATTTACTAAATGTATCATCCAAAGTTCAAGGAAAAATGATATTCTTATTTAGATCTATGGGATACTTAGACCAAGTGAAAGTACATATATTGACAAAGTATTGAAAAATACTATTTGGGAAAATTCAAGAGAGATTTGTTTCCAATGTCGCAAGGTATGAGTAGCCCCAATAATACATGTATATGACATAAGAGGAGATTAAAATGATGAGAAAAAATTTATACTATTTAGTGATGTATCTACCTCATAATTCATTAAATGCAATGGATATTATTTTTTCAATACAATATTTAAGGTAGAAAAATATCGAATACATCTAGGTGAACATCACATGAAGTAGTCAGAGATATCCAACAGAACACGAGAAGGTACAAGGGATATATACCTGGTTCATAGAGAATAATGAACACTAGTTATCAATGTGATATGAAACTAGTCTTATTATATATATTCTTTTATCTAATATCATAGGTAGTATCAGGGAATGAGAAATAGAATCTTATAGAATCTTGTGATAGCCATATCTATTAAGACTAAGCATGTTACAATTTCTAATGTTGTTGAAGAATCATTTTAAAATTCATAATTGTTAATTATTTTTCATAGAATCATACCAATAGACTAATATATTATCATAATATAAATTATAATAAGTTTACAATAATATCACTAACCAAGATTTAAAGGGGATGATAGAGGAAAAAAAGGGATATACTCTGGTATATTATATCTTAAGGAGTCTTACTCAAGGATGTGAATTCATAGATAATAGAGTGTCCATGTAATAAAATAAGGTAGGTTTAATAACTAAATACATATATAAATAGAAGTATCAGTTTATTAGGAGAGAGATAATAGTTTTATGGTTGGTATGTTGGCTATAGTGAAAGTGGTAGTGTTGTAAAAGTGGGTTCCCAAAACACAGCTTTTTTAGTACCTTTAAATTATCATATTTTTTATATATAGATTTATGAAGGATTTTATATTACCTTAATAGTGTTAAAAAATCCTTATATACTATTTATATATTAATTTTCTTAAAATATATTTCTTATAAAATATTTAGCATAGTTTCTAACTATAACAATAACCTTAAGATACTATGAGGAAAATATTAAACATATTTCCTATAGTATAGATTCATCATACTGAAATGAACAATAAAATTTATAACTATTAGGTGTTAGGGGATCGTAATCATTGGGACTTCTTCTCAAGATGTTCCAACTTTGTGGTCTTGATTAGTGGAGATATTTTAGAATAACCCACCAATAAGTACACCATATGTTTTGGGAGTCATTGGTCATTTCTATTTATGAGCATGTGCATTGGTCTCACAACATGAGACTATTATTAATATACATCATTTGATCACATACCTTGATTCAAGACAAAAACCATGAAATTTATGTTTGTGGTTAAGTATATTTCTTTTGATACCTCTTTGGTGGTATGAAATTGGTTTAATGATCAAGATAATATTTATAAATTATTTGTAGAGGAAGAAATATCGTGGGCCTAGTTGACCTGGATTATTGTGTCTTCATTAAATACATGACCATGGTAGAGGAAGGTAAGTATATCTAGAGTGGCCATTAAAAGAATAAATAAAGCATGTAAGGATGGTGACACAAGTTGTGCATCATGATTTATGAGATATCATGTGTCAAAAAGATTATATTACATAGAGAATTCTCATAAGGGGTAAATAGTGATATGCATAAACCTTTACCTTTTTTAGGGATATAATGTGTTTCTAGGTACTTATCTTAGAATATGATTAACACTGATTTCTATTTAGACATGGGCCTATAGGGTCACCAAAAAATTGTATTGGGGAATCTATCCAATTATAATGATTTAGTGTTTAGGACATGGTGGGACCCACCTTTGAGGACAAGTAATCATGGAGTTTAAAAGATCACAATATATAAGTAACTTAAATATTATTTGAGTTTATAATAATTTTATTTTAATTTATTTACTTAGAGTATTCATGGATTATATTATACATAAAAGGTAAATATTTTATAAATGAATTTTTAATATTCATGGTATAATAAATATCTATAGGAGAAACATGTCAATTGAATTCCTAATATTATATCATGTAAAATTATTTTAATGCTTTAAGTATGTGATAGGATACTTATAACCTATGTGTCATGTTTAGTTGGTTGTATATGTTTCTTATAGATTATTTTGAATATTAAAATCATGTGGGTGACAAATTAAAATTTTAGGGAGTATAAATCCATCTATATAAGTTAGGGGTTGGGAGAAATTTGATGGACTATTCATACCATTAATTTTAGAGCTTCTATATCATTTATATGAAATCTATGAAATAGAAAGATCTATTCCAGGAACCCTAATTTTAGTTATCCTTCTAAAAAAAAGGAATGATGTAGAGATGATCATTGGTATGTCATAGTTTTTATCAATTATTCAAACTACAACCCATAAATCAATGATTGATGCACTAACATAATTTTGGAGCATTTTTTCATGATCTTGATGGTTTCTTATTTAGTTAATTCAAGTGGACATATCCAATGATGAGTGGAACATGTTCTCTTCTACAAAGTTATTGAATTAACAGTTAATTTTTTTATGCCTAATTTTATTCACTTGAGATCTTAGGGTTTATTACAAGTTTTAAATTCACCAAATATGATGTTACGATTTCAATATTTCATTAAAAAATTTAATTTCTAATTTCTTCTTCTTTAACTGCATGCTCGTTACCGATAAGAATCCCACAAATTATGCATGAGTTTTTCGGTCAAGAATTATTATCCTTGTTCCATGCTTTTTAAGGGATATTAGATGGGATCTTTTTGAATGATTTAATCTATCCATTTACTACCACATGATAGTAGGACTAGTTTTTTTTAATAAATATTGTATCCTTGATATATCCTTTTCAATTTGGAAGAACATTAATTGGTGATATTATCCATAAATATCGTGTGAGGGACACCGAATATAGTAATAATGTTTGACTTCACATAATTTATGATAAAATTCATTCTAAATTCCTTGAGGGACATATCCTTATCCCTCTTGGAGAATAATTTTTTAGAAATAAGGATTTACTTTACCTACTTGGATGTAGTTGGGGGATATGGCCCCCTGATATCTATACACTAAACACAAAATTCTCAAGAGCATTTTGTAGTATACAAAATATCTAGAGGTTTATGAATGAAATTAGAATGTGTCTGTATAAAATAAAATTTCTTAGTGAATTCCATATTTTCCTATGTCATCGATGTATTGAATTATAAAAGTGTCTTTATTTTATGAGAGATATTGTTTCTTGATGGTTGGGCACCACTTGTTCCCACATGGACTTCTTCGATAATATCACGGGTATCTCCTTCTTTAATGAATCCGAGGAGGAATCCATTAATGAAGTGTCTATATAGGAATTATTTAAAATTTATGACATCATTGAAGATAAATTTTACTTCCAAACATCAAATATTCTCTCCATTGGCTCATTTTGATGGAAGAATTCCATTTTAGAGGTAGTCTATTGTGGGGGACATCCGTCCAATATTGATATCATTTGGTGGGGATAACATCCCACCTAACTCAAAGGCAGTTTTTATCTAATTTATTTCCTTCATATCAATGAAGGTAAATATAGAGACAACTCTGCGATACATAATGAAGCTAATTGTTTCATCTTGATCTAGATATTTTGCGGCTCTGGATATATTATCCAATGCATTAGTGTATGTTCTTTGTGAATGTGGGATGTTAGATAATGCCAACTCAATAAATAATTTTGTGATCAAAACTCATTTGTGTAACACTATGAGTATTTATGATTTTTTACTAATAAATTAAATACCTTTTATATCTTGTGTTATACATAACACCATGTCAATCTTGTATTAAATAAAACTCTGGCTTACCTTGTGTTACATACTACAACGAGTTTTAACAAAACCATGATATATTAATTTAAACGCCAACATTATAACCTAGAAGTTAAATTTAGTGATATGAATAATAATAAATTATTTTTAAATATTACTTATAATGGTTTTATATAAATAAATCATATTGATAATTTTTTTAGTAAAGTCTTTATATGTTCCAAAAATAATATTTTCTAATAAATGTTTTTATGTATTTTTGTGAGAAATAATAAAATTAGTTTTTGACAATTATAAAATTTTAATTGGACAAAATAAACTTAATTTTCTAATTCATAATTTCAAAATAATATTAGAGTTATTTGTTTTATTTTTTCATTAAAATTTTCATTTCTTAATGAATTTGAAAAATACTGAATTTTAATTGAAAACTGCCTTTTAATTTAATTTATTTAAAATTTTAAATTATATTTTAATTTTTTTAAATAAAATTTAATTAAATTATACACTTATTAAGCCAATTTATATCATTTTAATCAATTGCATATTTAAATTCAATTTAAAATCACCGTAATCTTTTCACTATTTTCACATTAAAAACGTGCTTTCTTGTCACGTCTATGAGATTTATATTAAATTAATTTCTTCCAGTCATGTAAATGAAATTTATAAAAATGGATTCCATATTTGGGATCATATTAATTTTTAATGTTTAATATGTAAAAAATAATTTTTGAGGGAAATGATTAGTGAATTTAGTAAAAATTAATTTCCACGGTTAAGGTAAAAATGAGATTACTAAGAGTTAAAAGATTAAGTTAAGGGTTTAACACACCTATATACATGTATAAAAAACATTATGGACCAATTTATACCATTAAACCTATAATATTTTATAATGGTCTAATTTAGACCATTGAGACATATGAAAAACGTGGGTGGAATTCTCTATTTAAAAAATTTACTAGTTTCCTATTCACCTCTCTTATAAAAAAACACCCCATATCATCTATTATTCACACATTCTATCAATTTTGTTTTGGAAAATAACTCCATAATTAACATACAAAATTCCCTCACCTCATCCACGAATACTTATTTTGTATATAAATCAAATTAAGAAAGGGTTTTAGTGAAAACATACGGAGAATACCCGAAGAAGAGGTAACGTTCATCAACAAGTGTTTTCTATATCTTTCTCCTCATGATTAAATTGTTATTATACCATGATGATATAACAAAATCAGTATATTAAATATAAATAAATTATTTTATGTTAATAGTGGGACCTAAAACAAGACACACTCGCATCAAATGGGTTATGAAATCATTATTTATTTGTATGGAGGACCATCACCCCATGAACTGATTTCATTTGTTTGTACATTACCACCACTAATGGTTGGTAATAATGATTAATTTATATATTATATATTAAATATATGATATTTATTATTTCATTACGATTCTGAAATTATTATATCTTACATACCTTCATTCTTTCAATTTTGTGGGAGTACGATAACATCGCTCGGGTGTATGGTGGACTATCGCCTGGAAAAGTGATGTGATTTGTTCAAGATTTACATGGAATATATTGAATATAAGATTCATAAAATTATATGATATATATTACATAAACATTAGTTTTTAATTTTAATACATATAAATTAATTTTCTTTCTTTACATACAATAAGAAAATGGAAACACCGTTCATGTGTACGTACAACCTATCGTCTCCATGAACATTTTATATCTTTTTATATCACTGAATTTTATAGGTTAATATAAATAATTTTATAATAAATATATATTATATTTATATTGAGGTTTAAATTTTTGAGATTATAAAATCATGATCATGTTTGGAGGACTATGAATAACAAGTTAAAATATATGTGAAAAAATGTTGTTATTTCTTAAAAGAAGGCTTTAACAATGAAATTTTAATAAAAAGGTAATAAAAGTGCTTAAAAAAACAATATATGGTATTATATATATATTAATATGGTTATTTAATATATTTATAATAAAATTGTATTTATTATACATGAGGCTGACTATGTGTGATGGAAGTAAAGACTCAAGGTAATGTATTTCTCTCTCAATTTTCCTACTTTTAGACTTAGATTATGTTATGAAGATATATTATTTCATGGTGTGTATATAAATCTCCATTAACATGTAATATCATGAATTTATTTATCCTCTTAAAATTTTGACTTCCATTTTATGTTATTCATTCATGGGTATTACGATTCAATTTATCCAATGGGGTAATGACTTTATGTTACAATCTCATCATTCATCGGGATTGTTTTTTATTAAATATCCAATGTCAAAATATTATGATCCATATCTCATGAATTATATTTAATTTCATTCTCCTGTGTAAATTCATGATATCCTCATGTAATGGTTCCAATTTCCCACTCTTTGGTCACTAACATTATAATTTGTTTTAATAAAATTCGACATTATTTCACTCCTTGATCAAAAATATATTTTATTCCAAAACCATGTCTTATGAATTTTTTTTAATTTTTTATTATGATCTTATTATTTTTAAAATAATTTTTTTACCCATGATTTAATTATTATAATATGTTTTTATATGAATATTCATATCATTTTCCAAAACAATGTACAATTGGTTTTTATTGAAAATGTGAAAGGAATATTCATTTTAATGTGTACGACATGAATAAAATATTAAAAAATCTTAAAAAATCATTGATTTGAATATTCCATTATAGGTTATCATGTATATTATCAATTCTTTTTTTCAATTTTTTTGGTTTTAAAAAGCATTCTTCGAATGGAAAAAGATATTTTTTCAAGATGTCAATTAAATGATCTTCCAAAATTATTTTTCATTTAAGATTAATTCCATTGGTCATACCCATTAATTATTGGGGATATGATCCATGTGTACCATTCATATTATTTATCTATATTATTTATTTTTTAGGGAATAATGTTTATGAAATTCACTTCTTTTTCATGGGTTATACTATGATGAAATTACTATGAATCATGTCTCTTTTCCACACGTTATGATATGATGAAATAATTATGATACCAATTTTGTTCCATGGGTAATAATATAATAATTTTTTTTGATATTTTGGAACACATCTATATGGTTTTAATTATGCGATGGGTGGTAATTATATCTCCCTCTAATTCATAGGGTAAAGATTTATATCTCTTAATAGAGATAGGAATGAAATGAGGAGTGAACTCACATCAGTAAGTGACATTGTTCACTATGATTATCTTAAGATTGAACCATGTTTCATGAACCAGCTTAGGTACCCTGGTAAACTGATGACCAAGACAATCCTGACATATCCTGAAGGGTTTCCCCAATCCCCATGGGTTGGATAATGACATCTAGAATCATACAAAATAAATGTGAAAACAAATTTTCCACAAACACAACAAAAGAAAGATAAACATGTAAGTATACATACAAGATAAACATAATAGGGATAAGTGTAATAGATGTTAAAGTGGTATAAAAATCCAAATTACTATAGAAAAGTTAAAAAATAGGATAACTATCCAAGTTCTAACAAACAAAACTCAACAAGCCTAAGGATCAACAGCTAATACCACCTCTAAGTGGAACCTTACTCTTTCTCGAACCTGGAAGAAGATAATATAAGAATACCTAAAGGCACAGGTAGGGCGTGAGCTAAAATATCAATAGGGTCTAACTAAGGATTCCATAATAGATTCCGTCATTTAATTAACCAAATAATTATTTCAATTTTAATTAAACATATTTGGGATTTCAAAATAATATTTTAAAAAATCATTATTTAAATTTCAAATGATGAAAATACATTAAACAAATGTCTTCATAAAATTTCTTTATGAAAAATATTAAATAAATTTTGAAGTGATGGTAAACAGTTTACAACAAAACATTATCATGTATATATTTTTAAAATACAAACAATATAGGAACATGGTAACATGCTTAAAGGTATTATAGTTCCAAACTAAGGGACTCCCCACACTAAAATAGCTGACACAACATTATGTGTACATGCGTTCCCTTTGATACCCACCAAGGAGTAATCATCACCATCTCGTCAGGGATATGACTACTATAGATGTATTATTAGTGTTGAAAATAGTAGAGTGCTATTAAAATAAATCAATTACTACCTAAGGGTTTCATGTGCTCTAATAAATAAATATTGGAAATTTATTTTAAGTATTATTAAAATAAAATTCAACCCACTCTCCATTTCAAATATTCCAATTTTCTATTTAAAAAAAAAATATTAATAAAATCAATGCTTTTTTACATGATAAAGCCAATTAATTTCTATCAAAATCATTTCAATTTTTTCCCCAAATATCAATTTGAATTAAATTATATCAAATTAATTTCACAATTTAAATCCAAAAATCTAAATTTCTCATAATTCCTTTAATTTCACAAATACACCCAAATTCAATTGAAATGGGGGGGGGGGGGGTTCCCAATTTCATGTCAATAGATCAACATTGAAATTCAAATCCACCAATTCAAGGAAAGAGGGTTTTTAAAAATAAATTTAATACATTTCAAGTAATTGAATTTAAATTAAATAATTTAATTTAAATAAAAAAATTTAAGGTAAATAAAGTTTGTCCATCATAACAAAATAACCTACCAAAGGATCACAAGATCTCAAAACTCCGAACCCTAATCTGGATTTTCCAATGATGAATGATGAAAACATGATTTAGGAATCATACCTAGATCCACTATCGTAAATTTTTTTATTAAATTTTCTAATATACACATAGATCTATAAAACCCTATGGAGGAACGAGGAGATATCCAGAGAAAGAGAATAGGAAGAGGAACCTACCAAGAGAAGAACAAATGTCATTCTCTTAGCATTGATTCACTTCCTAAAGGGTTTATAGGGGCCAGAAAATATCTTGGGAGACTACAAGGAATAATAAATCTAATGGGGGTTGTATACATCCACTAGTCACCTAAAATATGGGTTTCAATATTTTAAAACATAATTTCAAATTAAAAAAAACATGTATTCACAGTTAGCTAGGTAGGGCCACACGATTTAGAAAAGTCATGTTCCCTAGAAATGTGCCTGTTATAATGGGTTGGATTATTTCTCCTATGTGAGTGAATAACTTTTAAAACTACGTGAAAACTATGAAAAAACTCATTATATCTATTTTCAAAGTTTTATCTAGAATGACGCACAGTTTGGGAAAACCATATTCCAACAATACATAGCCCAGTAACTTTCAAAAATTACATATTTCTCACCTATAACATCCATAAAAAATGCAAGAAAATAAATTTTAAATGAGGGGTTCAAGAATACCTAAAAATAGTAATAGGATGTTACAAACTCCCCACCATAGAAACATTATGTCCCCATAAAGCCCTCTTAGAAGATTTCATACCAAAATAAATTAGGTCACTATTATCTCATCAGTTCCTCCCTCTCCTGCATATCATGATTATTTGAACTATGCTTCTATAACATTCAAACCAAAGGTATCATCCTTCCATGAACTATATTGTTTTCAGAATCAACTATCCTAATTGGGAATTCTATCGTGGATAAATCAGGTTCAACCTTAAGATCACTCCAGCTTAGAACATGAGATGGACTAGATAGATACTTTTGTAGCTAAGATTCATGGAACATGTTTTGTAGAAACATAAGATATGGTGGAATTTATAAATGGTAAGAAACATTCCCCACATGCTCCCCAACTTCAAAATGTCCCACAAAATAAGGAGTATTATTCCCTTGCCTCCCAAGCCATCGATGTACTAAATATGGTGAATCATTCAAGAACACATTATCACCAACTAAAACTTCCAATGGTCTACAGTGACAATCAATATAAGACATGTATCGGATCTATGTCTTTAATATTCAATGATGAATCAAAAAAAATCATTACTTCCGTCTCTTGAACCAAGCTTAGTCAAAGTAAGGAACTGTCACTAGTCTCCAACCAACACAATGGAGACCTAAAAGGATGACCATATAAGTCCTTAAAAGGATCCATTATGATCATATACTAGTAACTGTTATTATATAAAAAATCTACCATATCAAGATGTTTGTCTCAAGCTTCACCAATGTCAAGAATGAAGGTGCGTAGCATGTACTTAGTAATATGTATATCTTTTTCTGTATGACTATATCATTGTGGATGGTATCTGTACTCAAATAGACCTGAGATCCCAGTACCTCCAAAAGGACTCTCCAAAAGTGAGAAGTGAACCCAGGATCCCTATAAAAACTATGGCAGATAGAACTTTGTGGAAATGAACAATCTCTTTCACATAGATATTTCCAAAACTCCTCAACTTTGGATGTGTCATGAAAGGGTGTAAATAGGGATGATTTAGTTTTCCACTCGTTAACAACCAATATGTCACTCTTATTTCTTTGGGTATGCAATAAACCAACCAAAAATTCCATAGAGATCTCATCCCACATCCATGTAGGCGCTGGATGTGGTTGGAGTAAACCTGAAGGTCTATGGTGCTCGACCTTGACCTGATAGAATGTATAATAATGAGATACAAATTTAGTAATTCACTATCTCATAACTAGCCAGCATAATCTATGTCGCATGTCATGGAACATATTTGTGGTTCCCAGGAGCACCACCCATTGGGAGTTATGGAAATGGCTCATCACATCATTCCTTCCCGCTAACATAACAAAAAAATATTATGATAGCAAAGTATGAAATCAGTGGAGAATGATAAGTCATGTATGGTTTCCACAACATAAAGAGAGTCTATAATGATATTAAACTCATCCTCAAGAATCTATTTATGAATAATCCTCACAATAAGAGAGGATGTCAACTAAACATTGGATAGGGAAACCTCGACCCTAGATTCCAAAACTCCAATATACAATGGTGAAAAAATAGACACCAAGTTTCATTATTATGATGATTCGTTCAATTTTGGGTCGAACGTTTCATGATTAAATCATCTACAATGACATTCCATTTCAATGGGTATAATAAATGTTAAAGTTTAAGAATTTCAGGTATTCCACCTAATTCTTATAGAATTAATTCAAATATTTTTAAGAGAAGATATCACTAAGGATCTTATGGTCTGAAAACACTATAAAACCTTCTCTAAAAAGGTAGTGCCGCCATTTTTTAAGCATTTGAATCACTATTGTGAGTTAAAGGTCATGGGTTGGGTAATTATTCTCTTGTTTTCTATGAAAATGAGAGTTATAATCAACAATATGATCAACCTGCATTAGAACGCACCTGAAACCTGAACATGATGCATCAAAGAAGACAACACATCCCTACCCACCCTCTGGGACATTAAAAATTGATTTAGAAGTTAAAATACATTTAAACTCAAAAAAAATTATGATATTTCTCATCCCAAGAAAAATTTACCCCATTACAAGTCAAAGTAGTCATCAGAGAATCCATCTTTGAGAAGTCATTAAGGAACCGACAATAATACATAACTAGACCCAAGAATATATGAATCTCAAAAACATTTTGTGGTTGTTCCCATGTCCTAATAACTTTTTCATTTTTAGGATAAATTGAAATACCATGTTCTGACACCATGTTTCCTAATAATTTTACTTCCCAAATCCAAAAATAACATTTTTAAAGATTGGGACAAAGTCGATGATTTATCAACAATTCCAAAACTACTCTCAGATGACATACATGATCCTCCTCAATCATAGAGAAAACAAAAATGTCATCCAAATAGACTACCAAAAGAGAATCAAGGTACCCATGAAAAATCCATTTAATTAAATCCATAAAGACTACTAGGGAATCAGTTAGACCAAATGGCATGGAAAAGTACTCATAATGGACATTTCTACTCCAAAAGGTATTTTTATGAACATTATATTCTTTTATTCTCATCTAATGGTAACTAGAACAAAGATTAATTTTCAAGAACCAATTAACCCCTTCAGTGGTTCAACTAGATCATCAATCTATGGAATTTAATATTTTTTCTTTACCATAACTCAATTGAGTTTTTGATAATCCACAAAAAGAAGAAGGTAACCTTCATTCTTCATAGAAAATAGTACTGGTTCTCCCTAAGGTGACATAATCAGGCATATAAATCCTTTCCTTAGAAGATCATACAACTTATTCTTAAACTCCATCATTTTAGTTGGTTCCATGTAGTAAGATAGAATATACACCAGTTGAGTACTAGGTTCAAAATCAATAGAAAATTTAACCTCCCTTACCTGTGGGAAATCGAAGAAGTAGGAAACACATATGGAAAATTGATGAAAAATAGAGGGAGATAAGTAGTCAATGACTCATTATCTAGATAAAAAGTGAAAATAGATTTAAATTTCCTGAACTCTGGATAAGAAGGTCTGAATTTACTGGACATTGGGTCCCATTATCCTTGAAAGATTACAGAAACCCCACCGGGTTTAGCTAAGGTGACCTGTCCATGCTAACAATCAATCTGGGATTTATTGACAAAAATCCAATCCACCTTGAATATTACATCAAGTGGTTTCATATTGAGAAGTAGAAAACTCTATGAAAAGTTAACATCAAATTAAGATAAAACAAAAGTAGGACTACATAGACCCTACTCTATCTTCGTTCCATGGGGAATAATAATATCCAACTCATAAGATATAAAAACCAATGAAATATTTAGTATATTAACAATAAGATATTAAATAAACAAATTAGATGCACAAATATAAAGTATAACTATCACTAATGATGAGGATATTATAATGGTACCTATCATAGTCACTGGACCTGTATCTTCTTCCCATATAGAATATTCTACTGCATGAAGAGGCTTCATTCCAAATTCCTATGGATAGTAACCCTATATACATAACTAATGTGATTTCAATGTTGTTTTAATATACACTAATGATCCTATTCCACTTTAAGGAGTGGAATAAATATGGTAGAACTTCTTTAGATGACATGAGCATCCGAAGGAGACAAATACCTTAGGTTCCTTAGTGTAGACCTTCTTAGAAGTCCAAAGCCTTCCATATAGGTAGAAAATTAGAGGGAATCTTCAGTGAACTTCAGGATGTCTAGAAAAACCCTGATATTTGAGAACCACCATGAGAATTATCACACTTCCTATTTACCTTCGAGGAAAACACCCCACCATTGGGAGGAGAAGAAACTCCTGACAAACCTAACATTACATCCAGGTACATTTCAACCATCAATGCTCTATCTAGTATATCATCATAATAAGGAAGCTTCAGAAATAAAACCTAAGAATGAATATCATATCATAGTCTCAACTCAAACTATCAAGTCTTCATCTTATCTCTTGATACTATCTATGGTGAAAACTACACTAGCTCAAAAAAATGGTTTGTAATCTCTATCACGGTCCAGTTATGTTACTCAGTCTTGAAAAAATCTAAATACTTCTCCAATTCCATCAAATATAGATTGAATTGGTTATTGGAAAGAGCCTTAAGGTATTTACAGACTAATCCTTCTTGTTTATTCACTATAATAATTATGTTCAACCATATTCTACTTGGTCCTTCCAGTATGAAGGTGACACAGTTATCCTTGATTTTTTACGCTATTCTAAGAACCCAAAAAAACATTCAATCCTGCTCAACTAGTCGTCATCCTCTTGAGGATCATTGGAGACATTGAACAGTAGTATCTTCTAGAAAATTAAATATTGAGAATGATCCTGAAGATCATCCCTTTGAGGTCCCACAAATGGAGCCTATACAAGAACCTGTGTTTGTGCTTGTCCTAGATCATGTATAGTACACAAAAACACCTCAACTAGGCTCGAGTCCACATGAAAATTTTCTCCCTGAGGATTAGTAACAACTTTCTCTTGGATTCAATTGAAATATATTCTCAGAGGAATTATGACACACAATATCAACATACAATAGAGAATATATCATATTTAACACTCAAATAGAGAAAAAAATAAATTATTCCCAATAGGGTGACAAACAATATTTGAATTTCAATCTATCCAAATCAAAAACTCGGAAAAGACTATAACTAATTCTAAAGACATCTTTCCAAAACCAACCATGGTGACTTAAGACTCATTGAGGTAAGATATATCTAGAAACTCAATCACAAATACATCCTAAGTCTTGAAAAGATTACATAATTGTATACTAACATCACAGAAATATGATCAACTTGCACCTCTAATACCACTTTGTCATGAACTAGCCTAGTTACCTTGGTAACCTAATAACCAAGCCAATCCTGACATGGGAAAATGGAATTTTCAATCCCCAGGAGTTGGTTACTAGAACCTGACATCATACAAAATGAATGTGGGAGTGAATTTTCCTTAAACACAATACAAGAAATATAAACAAGTCAGTATTCATACAAGAGAAAATCCATAGGGAGAAGGGTAATATAAGTCAAAAAGGCATTAAAAACCAACTTACAACAAAAAAGTTCAAGAAAAATAGGATAACTTCCAAATCCCTAATGGATGTAACTCACCAAGATCAAGCATTAAAAAATAATACCACCTCTAAGTGGCACCGTAACCTTTCTCAAACCTTGAATAAAGTAATATACAAACACCCCAAGGCATAAATAGGGTGTGTGCTAAAATTCCATCAGGGTCTCACTAAGCATTTAATAATAGATTCTGACATTTAATTTACAAAATAAAGCTTTTAATTTTAAATAAACTAATTTTTATTTTCAAAATAATATTTTAAAAAACCATTTATTAGATTTAAAATGATGAAAATACTTTAAAAAATGGCTTCAATAACATTTTATATAAACTAATTTATATAAATTCAGAAGGCACGATAGACATTTTACAACAAACATTGGAATACATATATATTTCAAATACTAAAAACTTAGCAACATGGTCATATAACTAAAGGTACAATAGTTACAAGCTAAGTTCCTCCACAATCAAATAGTTGACATGAAATTATGTGCACACATGATCCCCTCAATATTGACCAAGGAGTACTCATCACTATCCTATCAGGGATGGGACTACTATTGATGTATTGTTACTATTGTAAATCATAGAGTGTTGTCGGAATAAATCATTAACTTCCTAATGCTTTCATCTGATATAATAAAAAAATGAGGGGAAATTTATTTGAAGACTACTTAAAAATACAATTAATCCCATTCCCCATTTTAAATATGCCAATTTTCCATTTAAAAACCAAAACATGTTTTTAATCAAATCATGATTTTTTCCAAGATAAAACCATTGGATTTCTATCAGAATCATTTTAATACATTTTTCCCAAATACCATTTCAAAATTAATTCCATAAAATTAATTTCCCAATTTAAATCCAACAAATTAAATTTCACATATTTCTATTAATTTAAAAAATACACCATAATTCAATGGAATTGGGGTCATTCCAAATTTCATACAGAAATATGCAATTTCACATTAAAATCCCCCAATTATGTAGATATGAATTATGTATGATATGAATAAGATGGATGTTAGTTATTAAGAATGTACTGGGAGATGATATAGGTCACCAATAGACTAATGTTTGTGTTTCCATGTTTGAAAAGACACTAAATTATTATGGTCCTTATGAATGTGTTTGTGTAATGAAATGAATATTCAAAATAATTATGTAATATATATGTATGATAATATAGGGTGATTATAGTTGGTATCAAAGGATATGTTTAGTTAACTAATGGAAACTAGGATGATAAAATTATAGTTATATCCCTAAGGACATGTATAAGGATAAGTATAAGGATGTGTAAAAGTATATGAAAATATCCTATTATTTGTTAGTGGATAGAGTGAGTGGTTTATAATAAATTATATCCCTGTTTGGATACTACATGTGGATGTGGCTCCTGTACAATTTTACCTAGGGGTAACAAACCTAGAAAAATTGTATTGAGATGTACTGGATTAGGAAATGGTGCATGGCGACTGGCCATGCTACACAACTAGTTTGACACTACCAGGGGATATTATTTGGAAATTCAAAAACTCTTTACAAAAAATAATTATCGACATAAATATAATATGAATTTTAATGACATAGGATAATCTTAAGGTGCCATAAATTAATAAAAATAAGTTTTCATAATTTATACATTTATAAGTGGGTTTTCATGATTATATTGTTCCTTATTAGGATTATTGTTTCTTAGATAATTATTTTGTTAGTAAATAGATGGAAATCAAAGGAAAAATGTTAATTCTAAGTGTTCTTGATAATAAAATGACCAAACTTATAAGAATCCAAATTTTATGGGTGATGAAATGAAAAATATCATAACTTTTCTCACAGAAAATTCTTAAGCAAAAAATCATGTTAGAATTCAAAATGAGAAATGGAGGGAATAACAATTCCATTGAGTCCTTCACGAGACCTCACACACCTTATTTTAGTGGGTATTCAAAACCATTATTTTTTTAACACTGAATTTGTACCACGGAAAAGATATTTTCCATTCTCTAGTGTTCTCATCATGAAATATTCATTTTTACTATCTACCATTTTGAAGGTGAATCAGATCAATGCTGGACTCTTATCAAGAATACAAGGAAACATGATGAAATTGAATCCATGTATTGGGATGATTTTAAGAAATTATTTTTCAAAAATTGATTTCCTCATGTTCTTTATAAGAAGATATATAAGATGTTCCTTTAGTTAAATCAAAATAACTATAAATACATTGGTACCTATGAGGAAAATTTTACAAGACTTGTGAGGTATTCTTTAGGTATTATAATCCAACCTAAAATTAAGGTTGATCAGTTATCTGGTGGATTAAAACTAGGTATCCAAAGGGAATTGTCCATAAGAGACTTCATTATCTATTAAGAGATGGTGTGTTGTAATATCAAGGTGGAAATTGAGGTTGGAGTTACGTATCAATATCATGGTTTTGACAAGAAAAGTAAGATGATGTTCAAAGGAAAATATAAGAGCCTTGTAGAGAAGAGGTTGATATTTCCTTTATGATCAATGTGTGTAATTATGTGTGTAAGAAATTGTCTTAAAGGTACTAATAAATGTTTTAAGTCTACAAGGTATGGTCATCGAGCAGTTTATTGTCAAAGTGATGTGGAGAAGTCAGATACTGACGTAAATAGAGAGAAATTTTCCCAAAATAAACCAAAAAAATTCTAGTGTATCGAATTCATGGAGTACATGAATTATACTAAACAATTCCCAAATATGATGGTTAATGATGATGATCGATGTATGAAATATATTAAGCTAAGGGAAAAGGGAAAATATCATGCGATCATAGTTTTTGTTGAGGGTTGCGATAACAACGTGGTGAAAGGTACACTTACCTTACACTCTTGAATAACTAATTTATTATTTGAATTTTGGTCTACCAATGTTTCATGTCTGAATAATTATCTAGGTGTATCTAGATTCCACACAAATAATTACATTCCAAATTATTAGTGAAAACCCTCAATGGTGTGATGATCGCATATCAAGCCTATGACTCCTCCCTAATTGATGTTGGTAAGATTGTACTTCCTTCAAATCTAATTATTCTTCCTCTCATTGAATTTGATGTTATATTGGGAATTGATTTAATTTCTCTACACAAATCCCACATTAATTATTGAGGAAGGGAATTAATGTTTGATATTCTAAACCAACCTATAATCATCTATCAATGTAATGATAAGTATGATATTTTGATGAAGATCACATCCATTGTATGAGTCTTAATTCCCATTAATAAGGGGTGTTTATCTCAAATGGTTGGGGAGAAACTTGGCATTTATGATATTAATATTATTCATGATTTTTATGATGTATTTCAAAAGATTGTTCCAATATTCCACTATAATGTGAAGTTGAGTACTTGATAGAACTCATACCTAGTGGAAAACTAATTTGAAAGACCCCCTACTGAATTTCCATAATTGAGTTGTAGGAATTGAATAATAAAATCTAGAAAAAACATAAAAAGTTATTTATTTGGCTAAGTGTGTTCCCCTAGGGTACAACTATTGTTTTTTTCTAAAATAACGATGGATTGATGAAACTATTTGATTATCATGAGTTGAATAAGATCACGATCAAGAACATGTATCCTCTTCCATATATTGACAACCTGTTTGATCAACTATGTTGATCTCAATAATTTTATATGACTTACCTTAATTTTGAATATCATTGATTGAGGGTTAAGGAGTAGGATAAACCCAAGACAAAATTTTATATAATGTATTTACAGTATGAATATATTGTGATGCTAATAAATCTTTCTAATTCCCCAGATATGTTCATATTTTTAATGAATAGATTCTATAGAGATTATCTTGATTAGTTTGGGGTATTATTTATAGATGATATTATTATATACACAAAGGGGAAGTAAGAGAATGAAGATCACTTGATAATTTTACTAAATAACTTACGTAAAGAGAAACTATATAAAAAATTTATAAAGTGTGAATTTTGGATGCAAAAGGTTTCATATTAGTGTCGTATTATCCAAAGATAGGGTATATCAATAGATATATCAAAGATAGGGGATGTTGAATGTTATCCTTTACCAACCATAGTAAATGAGATATCCAGTTTTCTTAGTTTATCTAGATATTTTTGACATTTTTTGGAGAATCTATCCTGACTATCTAATCCTCTGACCAATTTTAATCAGAAGGGAGCCAAGTTCTACATAGACATGTGTGAAGAAAATTTCAAGGAACTAAAGAGAAGGCTAGTTAGTGAACTTATGCTTACATTACCCTATAAAAAGAAGGGTTTGTAATATATAGTGATGCATCTAATAAGGTATTAGGATGTGTTATTATGTAGAATGATTTTATTATACCTTATTCCTCATGAAAACTAATTATTCGTTGGAAAAATTACCCAACTCTTGATATGGAGTTAGTTGTGGTATTTTTTTCATTAAAGATATGATGGAATTATATATATGGTGAAAATTATGATATATGTTCTCATAATAAGTGTACAAATTTTAAATTCACATATAAGGAGTTGAATATGGTCCAAGTAAGATCGTTAGATCGGATTAAATATTATGACATCTCAATCCATTACCACCATGGGAAAGAGAACAAGGTGGAAAATGCTTTGAGTCGAATGATTCACGCTAGCTTATACATGACGATTATTAAAAAATACACAATATTTATATATGTTCAAAGTATGGATATAGAAATTTTTAAGGAAGGGGAAATATCTTATCTTAATAAATTGAATGTTTAACCATTAAACAACATAAAGATTAAAGAGGTAGTGAATGATGATGTAGATCTGCAAAAGAAGTTCAGATATTTTTTTGAGTTTAAACATGAAAATGATGGAATGATAGGGTTCAAGAACTTGTATGTGTTGCATCCATACCAGATAGAAAGAACAAGTTATTTAGGAAGAAATAAATTATTTTTTATCTATTCATCAAGGAGGTATGAAGATGTATTGATGTTTGAAAGTGTAATTTTGGTGGCATGTAATGAAGAGAGATATCATAGAGTTTACATCTTGGTGATTGGTATACCGGAAAGTTAAAGATAAAAGAATAAATTCTAATGGGATGTTACATCCATTAACTACACAATAATGTAAATGAAAAACATCACTACGGATTTTTTTCTTCGGACTCCCTAAATCGTTTAATGGGAATAATGTTATATGGGTGGTTATCGATTATCTTACTGAGTTAGAACACTTCATCGATATTAGAGAAGACTTATCTATAGATATTATTGAAAGGATATACATTAAATAAGTGGTAAGGTTGTATAGATTACCACATTCCATTATATCTCATTAGGATCCATGTTTTACATAGATGTTCTAGTGATGTCTAGAAAAAGATCTTATTATAGTGTTGAGTTTTGATACTATATATCATACTTAAATAGATGGTTATTATGAAATAATAATTAAATACCTAGAGGATATGTTGAATTGTTTTCAATTAAAAAGGTTGTTGGAATCAAAAACTTCCTATATTTGAGTTTTATTAGAGAAATATCTTTCACTCAAAAATTTAGTTGGATATTTTTGAATCCCTATATGAAACAAATATAGAGATATAATGTGATGGAATGTAGTTTTAGATATAAAGCTATTGAGACATGAGATATCTGATGTAATGGAAGAGAATTCTAGAGCCATTCAGCATCACGTCAAAGAATCTCAAAGTAATAAAAAAAGCAATGCTTCAAATATCTAGTGTGATCTAGAAATTTAAGTTGGTGACCAGGTGTTTCTAAGAATTTCTCCATTGAATATGGTTATGAGATTTCAGAATAAAGGTAAACAATTCCCTATGTATATCAATCCATTTAAATTAATGATATTATTGGGATGGTATAGTTTCTCTTGGTGCTACCATCAAATCTCTATGAAATACATCATGTATTTCATGCATGTCTCTTGAGAAAGTACATACATGACCTTTCACATGTAATGATCTTATAGGTCATACCACTAGAGAAATATGATTTTTATAAGGAAAAGCTAATAGAGGTTTTGGATCACATAGAAAATGTTATGCAAACCAAGACCACACACCTTGTTAATGTTTTGTGGTGAAACCATCCATTTGAGGAAGATTCATGGGAACTTAAGGATATGATGATGAAAAATTATACTCATTATTTTTGTTTTATAGTGATAAATTTTGAGGGTGAAATTCATTTTATTAAGGTAATAATGTAACACACCATATTTTTGTGTTTTTTTGAATAAATTAAATTTCATTGATAGCTTGTGTTATAGACAACACCATGTCAAGCTTGTGTTACATGCAACACAACATTTTAAAAAAACCATGACAAGTTTATTTAAATGTTACCATTATAACTTATACATTAAAAAAAGTGATAAAAATATTAAAATTTACTTTTTAAATATTATATATAATGGTTTTATATAAGGAAAACATATTGACAAAAATACCTAATTTTTAGCAATATTTTTATATGTTTCAAAAATACTATTTCCTGAAAAAATGTTTTATGAGTTTTAGAGAAAAATAATAAAATTTATTTTCGATAATTTTATAAATTTAATTTGATAAAATAAAAATAATTTTGTAATTCAGAATTTCACAATTAACTTAGGTTTCTTTTTTGTGATTTTTCTCAAATGTTTTGTTTTTGATGAATAATGAAAAATACTGAATTTTAATTAAAAATAGTATTTTTGTTTAATTTATTTACATAATTAAATTATATTATAAATTTATTTTAAATTATAATTATTTCAATTATAAATCTATTAATCCAATGCAGGTCATTGGAATAAATTTCATATAGAAATTGGATATAAAAATAATTTATGATTTTGATCACTTTCTACTAAAAAACCCAATTTATCATCAAATATGGGAGTTTAATATTAGATTAATTTATAAAACATATTTTAATTTAGTTTTTAAAATGGATTATATTTTTTAATACAAAAAAATTTTAATTTCTAATAAATCCAATTTTTTTTTCTGAAAATGAATAGTGAATGTAGTAAAAATTAATTACCACAGTTAAGGTATAAATGAGTTTATTAGGAGGTTAAAATAAATGGATAAGGGAAAAATAACTTAAAAAATTCCATACCATCATCATATAAGACTTAATATGGACATAAATCCAACCAATAAATAATTTTAGTGAAAACCTAAGGAGGATACCTGAAGAAGAGATAACATTCATCAACATGTGTTTTTATTTTATATCTTCATACACCTACTTCAATTATTATTATACAATTATGATATAAAAAACATATTATAATAAATATATTAAGATATTTTTTTGGTAATTATATAACCTAAAATCACTCACACTTCCATCAAATGGTTTACGAAATCATCGTTTTTGTGTACGATAGAGTACCGCCTTGCGAACCAATGTCATTCATTTTATCATTAACACCTATCAAGGTTTGGAATAATGATGAATTTATATTAAATATATGAAAAACATGATATTTATATTGTTATTATGAGTATTTAATTATTATATCACACATAATTTAAATTTTCTATTTTATGGGAATACGATAATTTCGTTCGTGTGTACGGCAGACAACCACCTCATGAAGGGATGTGATTCGTTCATGATTTAAATTTAATGTATTAAAGATGGTTATAATAATAATATGGTATATATATAAAATAAAAATTATTCTATAATTTTAAAAAATACAATTTAATTTTCTTTATTTTAATCTATCAAGAAAATGGAAACAATGTTATTGCATACATACGTCCAACTGTCTCAAATAATGATTTATTTAATTCTCTATCACAAAATTTTATGGGTTGATATTAATAAATATATACATAATATATATTATATTTATATAATTATTTAAATTTATAATATTATTAAATCGCTATCTAAGTAATAGGAATTGGAAAAAGAAGTTCCGATATACAAGAAAAACAAAGTAGTTATTGCACGAAACCTAACTTAAACAAGGAAATGTTAACAAAAGGTTAATACAAGAGCTTAGGAAAACCATATATGGTATGGAATATATTAAAAAAAATTATAATAGATGTATAAAAAACTTATATTTATTACAACGTATGTTTTACATATGTGATGGAAGTTAATACTTCAGGTAAGATATTTTTTTCTAAATTTTCCTTCTTTAAAATGTACATTATGTTTTGAACCTATATTATTTTATGAGGTGTATATACATACGCTTTGACATTAAATATAATGAATTTATTTTTAATCATGATATTTTGAGTTCCATTTTATTTTATTCCTTCATGGATCTTATGATTCAATGTTACCAAAGTGGAAATGATTTTATGTTACAATCTAATCATTTATCGGGATTGTTTTTGATTAAGACTGAAATTTTGAAATCATATGATACATAACTCAAAAATTATATTTAATTTAATTATCCTATTGTTATTCATCATATCTTAATGTAATGGTTCTAATTTTCTACAATTTGGTACTGAAAATTATTAATATAACGTTTTTAAGAAAATTGGACTTTGTTTTTTTCTTCGATGGAAAATTTATTTTCTTCCAAGACCATGTCTTAATTTTTTTTTTGAAAATATGATTCATAAAAATATTATTGTTTTTATAATACATTTTCACCCATTATTTAATTCTTAATTTATTTTAAAGGATTCATCATGTCTTTTTATGAAACAACGCCCATTTTATGTTTATCAAAAATATGAAAGGAGTCTTTGTTTTAATGTGTACTACATGAATGAAATATTATGAAGTCATGGGAAATAATTTATCAAAAGATTAATTTATAATTTTAAAGGTTAATTTAAAATAAAAAAAATTTCAAAGAAGTTTTATGTTTTAAAATGTATTTTTAAAACCATAAATTATATTTTCATCAAAAAATGTTTTAAATGATATTTTAATACTATTTACTATATAATATGACATCCGTTGGTGTTAACTATTCCTTGAAAGTGATATGATACAAGGATACCATTCATATTATTTCTCTGATTTTTTTATTTTTTTATGTAATGATGTTTGTGAAACCCGCTTCTTTTCACGGTTTATGCTATGATGAAATTACTTTGAAGCCATTATCTTTTCCACAGGTTATGGTATGATCAAATATTTATGATATCAATATCATTACATGGGTTATAAATTAATAAATGGTTATGATCTTATGTCACACATATTTATGGTTTTCATTTTGTAATGAGTGGGACCTATATCTCCCTCCAATGCATTGGGTAATGATTTATATCTCACGATATAGACATGATTGAAATAAAGATTGAAATCATTTTAGTAAGGGACTTTTTCCACTACGATGGTATTCGAGCAGAAACATGACTACTATGTTGTGTTGGGGAGTGAACCCATTCCTATGTTATAGCCTTGAAAATGAGCCTTGACTAGTATGGAAATTATTTTTATATTATTATGTGTATGACACAAATGCATGCCTTATGGAAATGTTATTCTCATAAGGATCATGTTATTTTACTATAATATGATTAATGTCTTATAAACAACGAATATTTATTCCACGAATCAGTTATATGATCTTTGATATAATGTTTATGGTTTTAAAACTTTAGGATCATGTTCTTATACAATTATGTTCATTCTAGGCTTACATACCTCCCTTGTATACCCTTACTGAGCAGATATTTTTCACACTTTATTATGTTTTCCTCCCATAGGTTATGAAGATATTTATTATATATGATATGTATAAGATGGGTGGTAGTTACAAAAAATGTAGTGGGATAAGAAGTAGCTCACCTATGGACCAATGTTTATGTTTCCAAAGAAACTAAAATTTTACAATATATAGTCTTTTGTTTTTGTAATATAATTAATATTCATAAAAAATGATGTAATATATATATATGATAATACAGGGGCACTATAATTTGTAATCAAACAGAGGGATAAATTCTTATTTATTAATAATATATTCACTATTAATATACTTGACCAAACACTTTGAGTTTCCCTTAAAACTCAAGATAGACACTAGTATCTATAGGGACTGTTCAAAGATTGAAATGAGGGCTTGGTATTCTACTTTATTATTAGTGAAACGTTAAGACAATATTAAGTAATGTGGAAGGAAATTTTTCATATAGGAAACAAGAATTATCCCCAATCCAAATCTATTGTGTTTTGGATTCTCTATTATTCTTCTTATTTGGATTTTGGAGACACATTTAAAATATATCTCCCATATTTGGGGAGTTTCATGAAAAGAAAAAACCCCTTCATTAGGATGTTATTTATTCACCGATGTGATTTTTGGGGTGGGATGTGCTACTATATAGTCTTCCAAACCCTTCCCTTTATCTATTATTTGTGGAATGAACCAAATATTAAACTACTGTAGGATGACCACACACCATTCCAAAAAATGAAGTTAGCATTGAATAAATATAGATATATTTTATTGGGTTAATAAAAAAGAATAATAAAACATCATGATTCCATATATATTGTCTCTATTTTAGCACTATGAATATTAGTGTATGAAAATACTTCTCAATATTGAAATACTAAGTATCACTATCCAATATTGTTATGTTAATGTAATAAAAACAATTTTTTTTACTTTCATATTTATTTTTTGTAAGAAGATAGTTAAGAGATATCTTCTTACATTACACATATAAAATTTGTGTCTTTCCTTCTATGAGATACATCAATATAGGTGAGGTCAAAATATATTCCTTGATATCTTCAAAGGATTTTTAATAATATTCTTCCCACTAGGAGGGTAATCCTATAACACCCAGAGTTTTTATGAACTAATTTTTTTCGAATAAATTAAATTTCTTTGATGGATTGCATTATAGACAAAACCAAGTCAAGATTACCTTACACACAACCCTATGTTATGTGGCACTATAAACAACACTCGTCTAACTTGCGTGACACACGACATTTAGTTTTAACAAAACCCCAACATATTATTAATATAGTCATTTAAAATTGACTTTTATAACATATCCATTAGACTTAGAAAAATTAATATTAATAACTATTTTTTAAAAATTAATTATAATGGTTTTACATAAAGGAAACATATAGATAAAATGGTACTTAATTTTTATTAAAGTATTTATATGTTTGAAAATACTATTTTCTTAAATTATTTATTATTATTTTTTTTTGAAAAATAATAAAATTAATTTTTTAAACATTTTGAATTTTTTTAATAAAATAAAATTTATTTTTTAATTCATAGTTTTATAATTATCTTTGTGTGAATTTTCAGGATTTTGAAGAAAAGTTTCATTTTTGATGAATCGTGAAAATAATGAGTTTTAATTGAAAACCAGATTTTTGATAAATTTATTTATAAAAAAAATTATATTTTAGTTTTTATTAAAGTGTAATTAGTCAAATTTTAAATCTAGTAACAAAAATTCGAGCCATTGGAATCATTCTCATATTGAAATTGGATATAAAAATATCATAAACTTTTGAACATATTTACTTTAAAAACCAGCTCTCTCGTCACATCTTCAAGATTAATTTGTAATTATTTTTTGCCTCTAATGTGATTATAATTTGTTAAAAATGGATATATTATTTAAAATAATCATAATTTATAATGTCTAATAAGGTTAACAATGATTTTTCCAAAATTAATAGTGAATGAAGTAAAAATTAATTAACGCTGTTAATTTAAAAAAGGTTTATCGGAAGGTTAAACTTAAAAGATATATATAATATTAACCTATAAATTTATATAAAAACTATTTGATTTCAATTTTATTAATATTAAACATATTATGTACAATAATGGTTCATTTATTAATGTCCTAACATATGAAAAATGTGGGTGGAATTCTCCCATTAAAAAATTTACAAGTTTTCCACTGACCCCACTCATAAAAGGGAACCCCCTCATATATTTTTCACAACTCTAAATACTTTTTTATAAAACAATATCTAACCAAATAACTTCCTAACTTCTATAACCTTATCCAAGATTCCTTAGTTTGGTTTATAAATCCATCCTCTAAAGGGTTTAGTGCAAACCTATTGAGGATACCTAAATTAGAGGTAATGTTATTCAATGAGAACCTTTATTTTATTTCGTTATACACCTGATTCAATTATTATTATATCATGATTATATAATAAAGTCAGTATCTTCTATAAAATTATATTTTTTATGATAATGTTTTGAAATACAACCATAGACACTTCCATGAAATGGGTTATAAAATCATCATTTGTGTGTATGGCGGTTTACCGTCTCACGAACCGCTATTGTTTGTTTTTCCATTTACACCTTTCATAGTTGGGAATATATATAGAGATAATATTTAAATATTATATTTCTGATATTTATAAATTATTTTTATTATTTAATAGTTATATCACCCATAAATTCATGATTTACATTTTATGGTAATATGATAATGTTGTTCATGTGTATGATGAAAAAATGCCTCATGAAGCGATGCGATTCGTTCAAAAATTAAATATATCATTTAATTTTTGTTTCTTTCAATATGATAAGAAAATAGAAATAAAATTCTTTCATATGTATGATCTACAATATCCATGAACGGCGTATTTCATTTACAATAAATAAATTTTATGTATTAAACTAAATACATATATACTGAATATATATGATATTCATATCATGTATTACATTCTATATATGATAAAAACATGATCTATGTAAGAGGAAAAAAAATCAAAAGTAAAAAATATATATGAAAAAGAAAATGGTTATTACACGAAACATAAATTTAACATGGAAATGTTAATAAATGGGTAATAAAATGTCATAAGAAAATCATATATAAAAAAAATATAATTATTATTAGATAATAGGTTTATAATAAACCTATAATTATTATATAGGATGTTTTAATGAGTGTTTTGGAAGTCAAGACTTAAGGTAAGGGGATTTCTAGTCTCACTTTTATTTATGAGAGACTTATGAAACATTCACCACTCATTTATTTTTTGTTGTGTATGGAATTTCCTATGACATGATATATCCTTAATATACCTCATTTCATGATAATTAATGTTTATATTGATGTTATTCTTTCATAGGGAATACTATTCAAAAGTTAATCAATAATTAATGAATTTCTATCTCACTTTTTACTTCCATGAGAAACATATCATATTCACCACATATTTATATTATGTGGGTTATATAGTTCCCATAAAATTTTATTATTATTATTATCCTGAAATAAATTAGGTTTTATATATTCATTTGAGTATCTTTCTTTCATGGGATTTACAGCTCAAAAGTTAACAAATCGATAAGGGATTTTTGTCTCAATTTTAATTCTTTGAGACATACATTATGTTATGAACCTATATTATTTATTGTTGTGTATGTACAATATATTGAAATGAAATATCATGAAATTATTCACACTCATGATATTTTATATTTGGTTTTATGTTATTACCTTATGGTTATTATGATTTAATGTTATCCAAGTGGTAAAGATATTATGTTACAATCTCACCATTCATCATGATTATTTATGTTCAAGTCTCTAATGTATAAATCTAATGATTGACCTCATAATATTTCTCATGATTTTTCTTACACAATATTTAATCATGATATCTTAAATTAGTGGTAAAAATTTTCCACTCTTTTATACTTAAGTTAATTAGTATTTTTTTTAAATCGGTCTTTATTTAACTCTTCAGTCGTAAATTCATTTTCTTCCAAATCCAAACATTGAAAAAATGTTTTAAAAGAAGTTTTTTAAATTAAATTTTAAACTATTTTCAAAGAAAAGGTTTTCAAAAATTATTATATTTTAAAATTTTATTTCAAATTGGAAACAATATTCTCCTCAAGATATGTTTTAAATGATTTTCAAATCTTCATTTTTAATTTTTCAATGTCATTTTCAAAGAAAATGTTTAACCAAAATATTTTATGTTTTTAAAATTTTTTTCAAATGAAATAAATGTTTTAAATTATTTTCAAAGACTCCTTTATAATATTTTAATGTTATTCTAATTTATTGTATTTTCAAAATGTTTTTTTAAAATGTTTTTTTGAAAGTAAAAAAGGATATTTTTATAAAGAAATATATTAAATGATATTTCAAAATTATTTTCCCTATAAGATGACATATTTTCGTGTTACCAATCCCTTATTAGGGATATTATTGATGGATACCCTTCATATTCTTTCTTTGAATGGTTTTTTTGATTTCCTGATGTTTATGAAACCTATTTCTCTTCTATGGGTTATAACATGAAGAAATGCTTATGAAACCCACTAATTTTCACAAATTATTCTATGATGAAATGATTATGAAAACTATCTCTTTTCCACTGGTTATGATTTGATGAAATGTTTATAAAACACATTACATTCCATGGGTTATGATATGATGAATGTTAGTGAGATTTGGGAACACACAAATATGGTTTTCATTATGTGATGTGTGGGATATATATCTCCCTCTAATTCATTGGCTAATGATTTATATATATCAAGATATAGACAAGGCAAGAACATGGAGTGAACCCAATACAGTAAGTCATAACTAGAATGAGGAGTGAACTCAGTACAATAAGATGGGGCTTGAATAGGGAGTGAACCCAGTTTAGTAAGATATGGATGGAATAAAGAGTGAAATCGGTATAGTAATTTAATTTTTCCACTATGATGGTGTTAGAAGTGATCCATGGCCAATATTGAAATGATTTTATATGCTTATGTGTATGCCACAAATTCCATCCCTTATTCCAATTTTACCCTTTTATAGCTTATATTATTTTATAATATTATGATTCATGTCTTATAAAATACAATTTTTTATTCTTTGACTCATGTATATGATCGCTGATATGTATAGTATGGTCTTCAAATGTTATGATCATGTTCTCATACCCTTATGTTAATGTTATGATTACGTATCTCCCTTGTTTACCCTTACTGAGCATTTGATATCACCTTTTATTATGTTTCTTTTCCATAGGTTATGAAGAAATGATTATCTAGGGTATTTTTGTGAAAATTAATAAATATGGAAGATCTTTGTAGGAAAAATAGAAGATTATTCACTATATTAGAATACTGTGTTCAAAATTTCCAATGAAACTTAACTAATGCGGTCCTCAAGCATGTGTCTGTTTAATTTAATTAATATTCATCTAAAAATATTCAATATCCATGTATAAGAAGAATGAGTCACCATAGGTCTTTTTTTAATCGATTTTGTAAAGTGTAAGAACTTCCCCCAAAGGTTATCTATGAAGTGTCTAATGTGGGTGAGGTATCCTTGAAACCCTATAAACTATTTGTGGGTTTAAGGAGGATATATGTCAAGGATTTAATTTTAATACTCAAGTTAGAATTTGATGTCATGATATGAAATCAAAAATTTGATGAATATCCCTAATTTTACCTCAAGAGAAAATTTCATCGGATTCATGTTTAGGTTGTGTTGTGACATTTTGTTGAATACTATTTTAATATCAGGAAGATAATCACATTGTTTCTAGTATTTCACCACTATATTACCAAAGTATCATTCTACGATTTTTTCAAAAAAGGGTTTTAAGATATGGTGAATAACCCATTGATGTGTTGCAGAAACAATAATCAAGACAAAGGGAATTAACTAAGAGTAATATAAAACTTGGGGGTTTCATGAGAGTGGTTTAATATTTATCTTTTGAGGCCATACAGATCTAGTTTTCCTCTAAATATCCATCCATAAAGGAGAGGGTATGGAAACCTGTGGTTTCATCAACCAGTAGCTACATGACCTAGATTAGGAAATCCTCCTTAAGATAATATTAGTTGTGTTCTCCTTAATAATTTAAAACTAGTATTTATTAATAATATTATTAATGTGTATATTATTGGTAATCCATTTTTGGTACTAGGACTCCCAAATAAAGTTGTATTTAAAGAGATTTTCATCTTCAGATTCCACCTTACTAGCATGGGTAGGATTGATTCTCATGGATACCAATTTAGAACCGTGGTGATCTTCTAATAGACCTAAATGATGAGTAGACACATCATGATCACGTACAATCATTTATATATAGTTTTAATTGAATATATCCTTGTGTTTATTTATAATGAATATGCATGTATCTTTATTATTGGGAAACATGGCATCACTGATCAAAATAGGATACAAATACCTCTATATATAAAAATTCACTTGTCTGTGACCATCATTGGTGATTGATATGCCTTCCTAAAATAAAGGAGGTGAATCTTTGATCTCCTATTAATCTCCATATTTTACCTAAATTTCATCAAAGGTGATAGGTTAAGCGATATTTTGGGATCTAGATGATATAGTGAAATTTTCATCTTTTGTGAATGATAATGAGATATCTTTGGATCATGAGGTTTCCAATGCTTTGTAATAACTATTAGTGGTATATTTTACATTTTTACATTAACATCCACTATCATTAGAGGTATAAATTTTTTATATATTTTTAGATTCATTGGATTACATGGGTGAATTAACTACTCCAATTGATGGAGAGGGAGCATTTTCATTATGGTAATTATTATATTTATTGAGATCTCACACTTCTTTTTCACGATCAGATATATATGATGAAACTGATGTCATAAAATGGGGGTGAACAGGCCCAAACCAGGATATTTTATCCTTTTATGAGGTTTTATCTCTACTCAAATAAAGATCCTCAGATACATGGTCTATATACTGGTGTGGTTGACACTCATGTAAAGGTTTTTAGGATAAGGATTTGTCCACATGGAAAGTGTGGCTTCTATTATCTATTTGGTGATGAATATTTTGATGTAACATTAACATGAAATTTATATTAAAATAAGACAATATAGTTATTTGACCTTTTATATGGTATTTTCATAATGTTATGGTTTCCTAAACATATTTTTTTTCTTTTAAATAATTTATAAGAAACATATAGTATCCACTAAGATAATTGAATGTGTTGACATGATCCATTTATAGTCTACTAGGGCTCATGATATATATGGAATGTAACACCCCAAGCTTCCACAATACAATTCTCTTTGAATAATATAGTAGCATGTGTTGTACGCAACTTCGTGTTCTAACACACCACAACCAATCAAACTAGCCGTTTTGAATAGTAATACCCAATTTTTAAAATTTTATAAATTTTATCTTTCAAAATGGACTTCATTTTTGGATTCGGAATATTGAAATTAGCTTAGGGTGAATTTTTGGTATTTTTAGGGAAATTTTCAATTTTTGATGAATATTGAAAAACACTGAGTTATAGTTTAAAACCAAATTTTTATTTAAATTTATTTTGGGTAAAAATAGATATATAATACCTATATAAGTACAATTTAATTCATTAATGTCAGTTTATAAGAATTTTAGATATATAAAAATCTTATTGAACTTTTCACCGTCTTTTACCCACCTCCATGGGAAATTTTCAAATTCACATAAAACTTAATTTTACTGCTTCTATGAGTAGAACTTCAATAATCTAAGAGACATGGTTGATATCAGTAAGAAAAATGTGGTTTAATAAGTTGAATTTTTTGGTGAATAGTAACTTTTTACTTTTATTTACCACGATTAAAAGTAAATAGGGTATTTAGGGGTGAAAATGATATTATTATTACCCTAACAGATATCCTAATTCTATCGAATAATTACATTTCAACCGAAAACAACCTTAGGAATAAAATATGAACCTCTATGGTCCACTTTGATTAGATTAGGACACTTACTATTATTTTATTTAAAGAAGAGTTAAAAGAGATAAAATCAATGTTTAATAACTAAAACATGTTTAATATAGGGTTATACATAAGATAAATTCGACTATAAATATTCATTAAAAATATAAAAATATTTCCTAAATAATGGTATTTTATTTATATTTTTTAGACATTAATCAATTTAATTTATTTATGACACAATGATAATGCAGTAATTACCTAATTAATGAAATATTAAAATAATTGATAATATAAATATTCATATAAATGTAATTTGAGACTATTTATGAATTAAAATAATTTTAAAGGTTAATATGACATGTTAGGGTTGGTTAAGTGAATTTTTTTCGAAGTAATAATGCTGTTATGAATTTAGAAAAAACCAAATACCAAATAGTGTCAAAATTGATATAGAAATGTTTTTAAAAAATATTATATTATTAATTGATATTATATTCATAAAAATCCAAGGATCTTCCAAAGGACTTATATAATGATAGGTTAATCATTAATGAACCACTTGGGTTTCGATTGGAAGTATATAGTAAGTTTATTAACCATATAATATAAAAGTACAAAGAGGCATGGTAAATGTCAAAGTATTTCACTAAGAGTTAAATCTAAAATATAAAGATAATATAGTGACAAAAACCTATCTAAAACCGATTGGTTGAGTGGTTCTAGACCCATAACAACCTTATCTATTAAATAATACATTTATGAGCCATTATAAACCTAAAAGTATTTTATTATAAAATAATATTTCTAGATTTTCCTTAGGTGCCCCTCACCCCTCTTATAAAAGGGAACTCCCCCTTATCTCTAATACACACCTTCAAAGCCTTTTTTCTCGGACAAACTCTACCAAAATACCCTCCGAATTTTCCTCCCTTCATTATAGAGGCCTTACATTAGTCATAAATCCATCATAAGGATCCCTTTTGGTCAAATCAAAAGGAATAACCCGAAGAAGAGGTAAATATTTCATCACCTCTTTCAAGTTTCTTTCTTCTTCCACTTCACTTTTCTTTGTTTTTTCCATTATAAAATAATAAATCCAGTATATTCTATATACTGTGATGTTATTATAAATATGGTACAACCAAATTAATATTCTATTCATCCATTTAATGACATGTCACCATACGTACGTACGTACGACTTGCCGTCTCCAAGTCGTGGTGTAATTGTTATTCAATACATTATTATTTGGATGGGTATAAAAATGATGTGTAATTGATGTAAATAATAAATATAACATGATAATGATTCTATATATATTATATAACATCCAATTATATATTATTTTAATATCAAAAGAATGATATTTTCACTCGTGCGTACGTACGGATTACCGTCTCCACGGACGCGATGAGATTCATTCCCCATCGTATCCATTCAAGACTAATTTTCATTTGATGATTAAAAATAATGTATAAATACTTTATAACATTATGTATATGAATAAGATACATCCCATATATTACAAATATGACTCACATAACAAATAATATAATGGAAAACGAATCTATTAACACCCAAAAACGACGATAATACTAAGATATTATTAACAAATCAAAGTTATAAGATTATATATGATATCATATTAATGTATATGATTCTTTTATAATTTAATAACAATTATTTAACCATTATAAAGAAGTTTAACCTACCCTCGACTAAGGAAAAGTACAAGGTGAGGGTTAATTTCACAATCTCTTTATTATCTGAGGTTGTTTTTACATAAGTATCTACTGGGACCTCTTTATCATCCACATACATATTTCATAAAAATGTATTTCAATACATATTTACTATTTACTAGACTATGGGATAAAGTTATTTATACCCTCGGTTGAATTTTAATAAGATGTTTTTGAAAGGAATCTTTCCATCATTTTCCAAACTAGGTACTTTATAACATTTTCAACAAAATTAAGGTAAGAATGTTTTTTAAACTTATACGGTGAGTGTGGATATTTTCAACCTTTATAACATCATCAAATATTCCCTTACAAGATTATAAAAATATTTTCAAATATAAATTTTTTCTTTTATAATTACGTGACTTTAAAATGATTTCAAAATAGAAAGGTATATTTCTTTAAAAAGGTTTTGATTTCATATATGTCAACATCCATTGATGGATTTTAAGTTTTTTTGAAGTTGATTTATTATGATAAAAAACATCAATATTTTATTGATGGTTTTGTGAAATGTTTGACTGTGGATGTGTTATTTCATACCATTCATGTTTTATGGATAAAGTATTGACATTTTTTTTTCCAGTTTCAATACGAATGTTTATGTTATGTTTAAACCTTTTCATATGAGGAATGTATTGGACTTAGTAAGTGACGGGTGGAGCTCGCTACAGCTCATCGATGCATCGGTAGGTATCATGAGACAAACTAGTGTCTTGGCACAAGGCCTTGAAAAAATATAATTTGTAGTCTTGGCACAAGGCCTTGACTGTGTGTTTATGAAAGTCTGGCATTATGCATTCCATCATTATGAAAGTGGCTATTGATATTGCATGTGATTATTTGACTAGTAGAATATCCATGTGAGTAAGTAAATGGAATTATTTTATTTTATCTTTTCCATATTATTCTGAAGTTCATGTTTAAAATTCTTTTTTTAGTCTTATACATTGTCTTAAATGTTTATGATTATTTTTGAAAGTTTCCGCTATATTGTTATCCTTACTGAGCACCTGAGCTTACCCCTTTCTATGTTTTATTTTTACCAGGATGAGAAGAAGTATTTTATGAATAACCTATAGGGATAATATGAGAGGATATGAGTGTGGTCTATGGGAAAAATGTTGTTGTAATTTTTCATTTTATGATGTAATTTAAACCTCATGAATTTATCTAGTACTTCCAAGGCTACAAAACTAATTGGTCTTTTGAGACATGATCTTTTTTGATGATGCCAATGATACGTAATAATGCATCGACTCTGGGTAACTAGGGTCAAGGAATTATAGTTGGTATCAGAGGGAGTTAAGTATAAACCTTGGAATCTATATTTAGATAAACTCTAATTAGAGCACATTACCCTAAGATAGACATTGAGGATTAGTATAAAATAACATTCAAATTTTGGTATTGTAGAGATTTTGTGAGTGTTCCATGCAATACATCCCTATCTGGATACGAGAAGATAGAGGCAGCTCTGGCATAGATGTACTTAGGGATAAAACCTGAAAACACCTCTTTGAGCTAGACTCAAATAGGAACTGGTGCACGACAACGGGCCTTGCTACACTATTAGTTACAACACTCCCGAGGGATATGCTTAGGATAATTATCATTTTCTTTACAAACCATTATGAAGGGTTTGTGAGTATATTATTCCTCAAAGAAAACATATTTATGATTGTGGATTATATCCATAAACGGTTCAATTTATGTTAAGTGTTTTACAAGTTTGGAATTATGTATTTCGATTTATAAACTAATGTAGTTTATGCAATTGTTTATAAATGGCACCCAGTGGAAGGAATGGAAACCATATCAATGAATGCACTCCATGTAATGATTTCCCTCCTACTCAGGATAATTATAGTGGAGCTGGTGATACAACTAGTGCTGATCATCTTGTCCCCATACTGGGACAACTCCCTCAGGTTATGAATAATAACCTTACCCATATGGAGCACCCTGATCCACAACATGGAAGATCAATGTTATATTGCTTCATGAGGAAACAACCACAAAAATTCAATGGGGGTAAAAATCCATTTTTATCTGAGAAATGGATAAATTCCTTAGAAAAAATATTCCACGCCTTGGGGAGAAGTGAAAGGAAAAAATTTGTTATGGCAGTTTACCACCTCACTAGAGATGCTGATCAATGGTGGTCATTGATTAAAAACACGAATGAAGATGATGAAGTATCAAATATGGAATAGAGGGAGTTTAAAGATATTTTCTTAGAAAAATACTTTCCTCATGACCACTGAGAAGATATAGAAAGGAAATTTTTGAGCTTGATGGAAAAGGAGGATGAGAATGTCGCATTGTATGAAGCTAACTTTACATGGATGGAGAGGCATGCTACAGATTATATACGTAACCGAAGAAGTAAGATTGATCGTTTCTTTGATGGGTTAAAACCATTTCTCTATCAAGAATTAGTATCACAATCCTTCTCGTCATACGAAGATATTGTCTCATGTGCTATGAAGATAGAAAAAGAATTCTCTAAGTCTTACGACTTTAAAGAAAAGCAAGAGAAGAAGAGATCTGCCGAACGCTCTGGAAATGGAAATAAGGGGAGGAAAGGAAAAGTTGAATATCCATCCTACATTAAATGTGGGAAGAAACACCCTGGTACTTTCCTGAAGGGAATGGGAGTCTGTTACATGTGTGGTGAAAAAACCACCAAGCTCGTGATTGCAAGGGGAAGAAAGAGGCTGCCAATGATGAATACTACAATTGTAGAGAAAGGGGGAATTATGTGAATGAATTTCCTAAGCGTTAAATAAAATTACCTCCGAAAAGGAAAAGGGATCAAGGCCAATCTTATGCTATCACTAATGCTGAGGTTGATGCTCTGAAAGACGTAGTGGCAGGTAATTTAATGGTTTTCTCAAGTTTAGAAAATGCTTTATTTGATTCTTGATGATTGCATTATTTTATATCTTCCTAGTTTTCTAAGAAAATTAGATATTTCCAATTTGATTTTACAAGGGAGTTCTTAGTCAAAACACCTAAGGGAAGTATCATTAAATTTTTTTTTTGTAAATCAGTTCCCATTAGAACATATAAATGATCTTTTTCTGCTGATCTCATCGTCATACCCATGATTGAATTTGATATAATCCTCGGTATGGATTGGCTTTTTGACCATGATGCGAAAATTTATTTTAAGAATAAGGAGGTTACGATTTTAGATGATGATGATAAGGAACACCTTATCTTTAGAGCAGAATCGTCACCACCTGATTCTTATCTAGATCCACCCCCAGTAGTTCAACTAAATTCAATTATTGGAGAGGAAGATAATAAAATAACTATGGGTGAGGAAAGGAATATTCAAATATAGGATGTACCTTTTGTGAAAGAATATGTTGATGGGTTTCCAGAAGATTTACCTGGACATCCTCTAGAATGAGAAATTGAGTTTTCCATTGATTTAATTGCTGGTTCAAGGCTCATATCAAAGACCCCTAATTGAATTTCCACTATGGAATTAGTGGAATTAAAGAGAAAACTAGAGGAATTGAGTAATAAAGTATTTATTCTCCCTAGTGTTTCTCCATGGAAAGCCCCTGTCCTTTTTGTTATGAGGAATGATAGATCTATGAGGTTGTGTATTGACTACAGGGATATCAATGCTATAATGATAAAGAATAAGTATCTCATACCTCTCATTGATGATTTATTTGATCAAAATCATGGAGATCAATACTTTTCAAAGATTGAACTTCAATATGGATACCATCAGTTGTGCGTGAAGAAGGAAGACCTTCCGAAGACAACATTTTGTACCAGGTATGGGCATTATGAGTTTACAGTAATGCCTTTTGGATTGAATAATGAACCCTATGTCTTCATGGATATAATAAATAGAGTTTTCAAGGAATATCTCAATGACTTTTCTTGTGGTATTTATTGATGATATCTTGGTAAACTCCAAAATCTATGTAGATCTTGAAAATCAATTGCACATTATCCTAAAGACTCTTAGAAGACATGATTTATATGGGAAGTTTAGCAAGTATGAATTCTGGCTTCTAAAGATTTATTTTCTTGTCTATATTGTCTCTAAGAATGGAATCTCCATTGATCCTTCAAACATCAAGGAAATCCAAAAATGGCCAGCACCGACGAGTATAACTGAGGTACACAATTTTATTGGTTTAACAGGTTATTGTCGACCTTTCATCCATAATTTTTCCCGGTTGGCTAACCCATTAGAAAAGATTACATGAAAAGGGGTTAAATTTTTTTGAGAAAAGAGTGTGAAGAATGTTTTTAAGAATTTAAGATAAGATTAGTCAATGATTCTATCTTGACTCTACCATCGGGGAATGATGGGTTTTTTATTTATAGTGATGCATTGAAGGAAGGACTTGGTTGTGTCCTTATGCAGAATGATAGAGTTATTGCCTATGCATCACGACAGCTAAAAATTCATGAGGAAAACTATCCTACTCATGATCTGAGTTAGCAGCTGTAATATTTTCTTTGAAAATTTGGAGACACTATCTCTATGGTGAAAAATTTGATATTTATACTGATCACAAGAGTTTTAAGTATATTTTATCACAAAAAAAACTCAACATGAGTCCAAAGAAATGGATTAAACTACTCAAGGATTATGATTGAACTATACACTACCACCCGGGGAAGAAAAATAAGGTGGTAGATTCTTTGAGTAGAAAGGATCATGGAGTTTTGAACAAGAAGAGAGTTGAAAATGATTCTATATATATGGATCTAGTAAATATGGATATCGGAATCACTATGGAAGGTGAAACATCAATAATTTTTCAAATGGTTTCAAAACCATCTTTACTAGAAAGGGTAAATAGTTCTCAGACCGGTGATGAAGAGTTTCAAAAGAAGATTAAAGCTGTGAATGATGGGAGATTGAGTGAATTTGTGTATGAAGATGGAATTTTGAAATTTCGGAAGATAATTTGTGTTCTCGATATACCTGATCTAAAAAGAGAATTGTTGTATGATTCTCATAGTTCCAATTTATATATACACCCTGGTAGCACCAAAATGTATAGAGATTTTATGGAACATTTTTGGTGGGACAACATGAACATGGAGATTTCTGATTTTGTGTCAAGATGTATGGTTCGTCAACAAGTGAAAGCTGGAATCCAATAGCTTGGAGGAGTCATGAAACCTCTTCCCATACCTAAGTGGAAATGTGATAATATTACAATGGACTTTGTCATAATACTACCAAAGACTCTTAGAAGGAACAATGCAATATAGGTCATTGTTGACCATCTTACAAAGTCAGCACATTTTCTTACTATAAGAGAAGATTTACAACTTGAAAAATTGGAAAGAATATATATTAATGAAGTTGTTAGACTTCATGGAGTACCACTATGAGATCATGTTTTCTTGAAGGTATCTCTATGGAAGGGTGTTATACATTTCAGAAAGAAAGGGAAAATTGAGTCCCATATACATCAGACCTTTCGAAATTCTAGAACGAATTGGGTCTGTAGCTTACCGGTTGGCAATTCCGCCTAGTCTCTCCAAAGCCCACGATGTGTTCCACGTACCACTGTTGAGAAAATACATGCGTGAACCAACGTATGTTGTCACCTATGACAAATTTGAACTGGAACTCGATCTGTCTTATTGCAAAGAGCCTGTCATGGTTCTTGATACAAGATAACAAGTGCTAAGAAACCGGATGACTCATCTGGTAAAAGTTCTATGGAAAAACCATAAGATAGAAGATGCAACGTGGGAACCCGAGAAACTTATGATGAAAAACCACTCGGGTCTTTTAATGAAGTAATATTCTAGAAATTTTGAGGACGGAATTCATTGAAGGAGGGGAGAATGTAACACCCCAATCTTTCACGATACGCTTCTCTTTGAATAGTACAATGGCGTGTGTTGTATACAACTTCGAGTTCTAGCACACCACAACCAATAAAACTAGCCGTTATGAATAGTAATACCCAATTTTTGAAATATTATAAATTTTATCTTTCAAAATGGACTTCATTTTTGGATTCAGAATATTGAAATTAGCTTAGGGTGAATTTTTTGGTATTTTTCTGAAAATTTTCAATTTTAGATGAATGGTGAAAAACACTGAGTTATAATTTAAAACCGAATTTTTATTTAAATAATTATTTATTTTATTTAAATTTATTTTGGGTCAAAATAGATATATAATACCTATATAAGTACAATTTAATTCATTGGAGTGAGTTTATAATAATTTTAGATATATAAAAATTTTATTGAACTTTTCAACGTCTTTTACCCAGCTCCTAGGAGAATATTCAAATTCACACAAAACATAATTTTACTACTTCTATGAGTGAAACTTCAATAATCCGAGAAACCCGGTTGATATCAGTAAGAAAATTGCGGTTTAATAAGATGATTTTTTTGGTGAATAGTAACTTTTTACTTTTATTTACCACGACTAAAAGTAAATAGGGTATTTAAGAGTAAAAATTATATTATTATTACCCTAAAACATGTCCTAATTCTATTGGATAAGTATATTTAAACCCAAAAAAACCTTTGGAATAAAATATGAACCTCTTTGGTTCACTTGTATTAGATTAGGACACTATTTAATATTTTATTTAAAGAAGAGTTAAAAAAGTTAAAATCAAAGTTTAATAACTAAAACATTTTTAATATAGTGTTATACATAAGATAAATACGACTATAATTATTCATTATAAATATAAAAGTTTTTCCTTCATAATGGTATTTTATTTATATTTTTGAGACATTAAATAATTTAATTTATTTATGACACAATGATAATGCAGTAATTACCTAATTAATGAAATATTAAATAATTGATATTATAAATATCCACATAAATGTAATTTGAGACTTTTTAGGACTTACACTAATTTTATACGTTAATAAGACATGTTAGGGTTGGTTATATGAATTTTTTCTAAGTGAAAATGTTGTCATGAATTTAGAAAAAACCAAATACCAAATAGTGTAAAAATTGACATAGAAGAGTTTTTAAAAAACATATTATATTATTAATTGATATTCTATTCATAAAAATATAATGTTTGGATAATGGACATATATAATGATAGGTGAATCATTAATGAACCACTTGTGATTCTCTTAGAGGTATATAGTATGTTTATTAACCATATAATATAAAAATACAAAGCGACATGGTAAATGTCAAACTATTTAACTAAGAGTTAAATTTTAAAGGTAATGTTAATATAGTGACCCAAACCTGTCTAAAACCTATTGGTTGAGTGGTTTTAGACTCATCCTCAACTTATAATTTAAATAATTTATTTTAAATCCATTACAAACCTAAAATTATTTTATTATAAAATAATATTTCTAGGTTTTCCTAAGGTTCCCCTCACCCCTCTTATAAAAGGGCACTCCCCCTTCTCTCTAATTTACACCTTCAAAGCCATTTTTATCGACCAAACCCTGCCCAAACACCCTCCCAACTTTCCTCCCTTCATCCTAGATGGATTACTTTAGTCATAAAGCCAACCTAATGAGACCTGTTGTTCAAATCAAAAGGAAGTACCCGAAGAAGAGGTAAATATTTCATCAACTCCTTGAAGTTCCTTTCTTCTTCCACATCCTTTTTCTTTGTTGTTTCAATTATAAAATAATACCTCCAGTATATTCTATATACATTGAGGTTTTTATAAATATGGTACAACCATATTCATTATTCTATTCATCCTTTGAATGACATGTCACCATACGTGCGTACGTACGACTTACGCTCTCCACGTCGTGGTGTAACTGTTACTCAATACATTATTATTTGGATGGGTATAATAATGATGTGTAATTGATGTAAATAAAAAATATAACATGATAATTATTCTATATATATGATATATCATCCAATTATATATTATTTTAATATCAAAAGAATGATATTGTTGTTCGTGCGTACGTACGGTTTACCGTCTCCACGAATGCGATGAGATTCATTCCCCATCGTATCCATTCAAGACTAATTTTCAATTTATGATTAAAAAAATGTTTAAAGACTTGATATAATTCTGGATATGAATAAGATATATCCCATCCATAACAAATATGACTCACATAACAAATAATATAAAGGAAAAAGAATCTTTTAACACCCGAAACGACGATAATACTAAGATATTATTAAAAAACTAAATGTTAAAAGATCATATATGATATAATATTAATATATATGATTCTTGTATAATTTAATAATAATTATATCACCAATATATAAGTGGTTAAGCAATCCTTGACCAAGGAAAACTACAAGGTAAGGGTTAATTACACAATCTCTTTATTATCTGAGGTTGTTTTTACGTAAGTATCTATTGGGACCTCTTTATCATCCACATCCATGTTTCTTAATGTATTTCAAAACATTTTTACTATTTAATAGAATATGGGATAAAGTCATTTATACCCTCAGTTGACTTTTTATAAGATGTTTTTGAAAGGAATCTTTCCGTCATTTTCCGAATAAGGTACTTTATAACCTTTTCGACAAAACTAAGGTAAGAATGATTTTTTAACTTATACGGTGGGTGCTGCTATTTTCCACCATCATAAGATCATCAAAGATTCCCTTACAAGCTTATAAGAATATTTTCAAATATAAATGTTTTCTTTTATAATTATGTGACTTTAAATGATTTCAAAATAGATAGAGATATTTCTCTAAAAATGTTTTGATTTCAGCTATGTCAACATCCTTTGATGGATTTTAAGTTTGTTTGAAGTTGATTTTTTATGATACAATAATTCCATATTGTATTGAAGGTTTGGTGATATGTTTGACCATGGATGTGCTATTTTATACCATTCATGGTTTATGGATAAAGTATTGACATTTTGTATGCTTGTTTTATTACGAATGTTTATGTTATGTTTAAACCTTTTCATATGAGGAATGCATTGGACTTAGTAAGAGAGGGGTGGAGCCTGCTATAGCTCCTTGATGCATCGGTAGGTATAAGGAGACAAACTAGTGTCTTGGCATAAGGCCTTGAAAAAATCTTATTTGTAGTCTTCACACAAGGACTTCACTGTATGGTTATGAAAGCCTAGCATTATTCATTCCATCATTATGAAAGTGGCTATTGATATTTCATGTGATTATTCGACTAGTAGAATATCCATGTGAGTAAGTAAATGGAATTATTTGATTTTATATTTTCCATATTATTATGAAGTTCATGATTAAAAGGATATTGTTTTAGTCTTATACATTGCCTTAAATGTTTATGCTTATTTATGAATGTTTCTGCTATATTTTTATCCTTACTGAGCATCTTAGATCACCCCTTTCAATGTTTTATTTTTCCCGGGATGAGAAGAATTATTTTATGAGTGACCTACAGGGATAGTCTGAGGGGATATGAGTGAGGTTTATGGAAACAATGTTGTTGTAATTTTTGATTTTATAATGTAATGTAAACCTGATGAATGTATCTAGTACATCCAAGGACACTAAACTAATCGGTCTTTCGAGACTTGATCTTTTGTGATCATGCCAATGATACGTAATAATGCACTGACTCTAGGTAACTAGGGCCAGGGAGTTAAATGTAATAATCTATTAATGTTTTCTTTACCTCCCTTTGGTAAAATTTAGTGTCTATATATTAGGTTTTTGAATGATTGAATGTAGAATTATCACTATAAAAAACTCTAACATAATCATTAATAGAGTACTTGAGGCTCTAATGGTAACAAGAAGGTACTACTGTGTGTATACATCACCATAAATTGTTAGAAAGTCATTAAATGTTATATATTGATAGACTACCTTGTAATAAAATTTGTAGAAATAGTCTCCAAACTGGGATTTGTGCTTAATTTGGATGAGCGTATTTTACTTTCTTTTTTCATAACCTTTGATTTTCAAATTGGAGGGAGAAAAGTCCACTTCATTGTAGAATGAACATCAATGATTATATACCAGTGCAAGATTTATTCCAAGTCCATTGTCGATAATTGCCTAAATATCATCAATATCATCAGGTTTTCAAGATTTCTAAAGTGGATTAACATATCCCCATATAGAGACGTTCGTATATAGTTATATGAATGAAATGATGGTTGTCATTCAACAAGTTTAGTCACAACATGATATAATTTAGAAACATTGACCTCCACCTCGAATTATTTTGGAATTAAAAGGTCATAAATGAGTGATTATCGAATAAAAATTGAAATATAAAGGGTATCTATGATTTATATATTAATTGGAACAATAATAAGAAATATTTAGATTTCATATTTTTTTTCCAAGGTGTTATGTTTCCCACCCTGTTGAAAATTCTTAATTTGAGGCTTAAGAGTAGGTGTTGGATGCACTAGTATATTGTTCCTTGCATTAGTATTTGAGTATGTTTTCATGGAGTGTGGGTTGGAATAAGTTATTCTTTATAAATTCTTATTCTAACAATACAATTTCACATTCACTTGTTTTTACTCTAATATAATTGGATTTAAATGGGTCTTTGATAACTCAGAAGTGGATTGGTTAACCCATTGAGCCTGTTGAAGTACTTGTATACAGGTCTCTATAGCATATATGGATTTAGTAGATACATTTCTATAACTCTATGATATATACTGATCATGTTCCTGATTAAAAAATTTTCTAGTTATCAATGCATCGAACTTTTGGGTTATATTTCTCCAGACTCTCTACTATTCTCCCTCCTCTTTTAGTGGTATAATGAAGACACTAGTTACCTATGTTATGATTTTTCACAATTTTACATACCTAGAATAATCCATATTACAGATTATTTATTTAAGGATAAAGTACCCATGAATATTTTTCCCCAACATCCGATGGTAGGGGTGATAATCCATGTGATTTTTTAGATAGATTTCATTAGGTTTATACGAATTGGGAAACTTGAGAAAGTTATTTTCAATGGTAAAAATGATGTATCCTTATATTTTAATTTTTTTGGTGGAGTAAACATAATTATTTCTATATGTTTATGGTGGATACCTTTTCTCCTTTTTCTTTCTTATTGGAGAAATTTATGTTGCATATTTCATTTCAGTGGTTGTATTGTGTTATATTGTGTAGGTTTTGGGGGTAGAGCACAAATTTGAGTTGGTTTTAGTATAAACATTTCCACTTCCATTTCCACTGTTCTAAACCTCTTTACATAATATGATGGCATCAACTGAGATTGTTTCCATTGATTTTATTTCATCCTCCAAAATAATCACAAATCCTATGATCTTGAGGAGTATATCTGGGTAGTATAGTTTGATCAATGCAGTTTGAAACTAATCCAAGAAATTTTATTTAAAAATATCCATAAAAACCCATTTGGGTAGTTGTATATTCAAGGATTAGGTCAGAACCATGAAACAATAAATGAAATCTTATACCCTATCATTCTCTCATTTTGTGTGATTAGAGAGATCAAGGATCATATTATTTCTTAGTGTCGAGTAGAACTGATAGAGGAATTATTTAAAGAGGTATTCCAGAAATATAATAGATCCCACTTGTAACAACCCATGTTTTGATGAATTTATTTTTTATGAATAAATTAAATTCCATTGATATATTTCATTATACTGAACACTAAATAAAGCTTGTATTACATGAAACTATGAGATTTAACAAAACCATGATATATTTATTTAAACTTGATCATTATATGTTAGCTTTTATACATAGTGATATGAATAGTAATATATACTAATTAAATATTATGTATAATGATTTTATATAAATAAAACAAATTGATAAAAAATACTTAATGGTTGGTTGTCTTTAAATGTTTAAAAAATACTATTTTCTCAAAGAAAATGTTTTTTTTGTGTTTTTATGAGAAGTAATAAAATTAATTTTTGAAAAATTTAAAATTTTAATTTGATAAAATAAATTTTATTTTTAATTCATAATTTAAAAATTATATTAGGCTTATTTTTTTATTTTTCTTAAAAATTTAAATCTTTGATGAATTATAAAAAATACCGAATTTTAATTGAAAAATGCCTTTTCGTATAATTTATTTAAAAAGTTTAGTAATATTTTAATTTTTTTTAAATCATATTTAGTTCAATTATAAATATATTAATCAAATTTAGGTCATTTTAATCAATTTCATATTTAAATTCGATATAAACACTTTGTAAGCATTTAATCATTTTCGCATTAAAAACATGCTTTCTCATTACGTCTACAAAATTAATATTAAATTAAAATTTTCCACTTTTATGAATATAATTTTAAAAAAATTATTCCTTATTTTGAAATAGATAAATTGATAATTTATAATATTCCCAAATTAAGTTTTTTATAAAAATTAATATTAAATGTAATAGAAATTAATTACTGCAATTACAGTAATAATGGGTTTAACATGGGTAAAACTAAAACATAAGGGTAAAAATAACATTTAAAATTATATAAAAATAATTTTATTGTAATATTTAGACCATTACACCTATTATTCTATATAATGGACTAATTTTTACCCAGTTTACACATGAAAAATATGGGGGGAATTATCACTTTAAAAAAAATTCAAGTTTTCTACTCGCTTCACTTATAAAAGGTTACTCCCTATACTCTATTATTGACACCTTAAAACCTATTTGATTCAGTCAATAACTACCCAAATAACTTCCAAAATTTCCTCCCGTCTTGCTAGAGTCCTTAAATTTTTTAAAAAATTCACCAAGGAAGGATTTTTGTGAAAAACAAACGAGGATACCCGAAAAAGAGGTAATGTTCATGAACCAGTGTTTTTGTTTTCTTTCTTCATACACCCCCTGTAAATAATTTTTATAAAATTATGATATAATAAAATCAGTATCTTAAATATAATAAAATGTTTTTATTTGAATTTTATGACCTAAATCAACACACACTTCTATCAAATGTGTTACAAAATCATTATTCTTGTGTACGATGAAATACCCCCTCACGAACCGATGTCATTTGTTTTTCCATTACCACCTCTTAAGGTTGGGAATAATGAGGTATTTATAGTTTATATATGAAATATATGATATTTATGATATTATTATTATTATTTAATTATTATACAACATATGCCTTTATGATTTCTATTTTTGAGAATACGATAACGATGTTCATCTGTACGATGGACTACCACCTCATGAAGTAATGTGATTTTTTAATGCTATACATGTAATTCATTAAGGACATGTTTAATAAAAGTATGTGATATATATGAAATTTTATTGATTATTTCATTTCAATATATATCATTTAATTTTTTTCATTCAATCTAATGATTGAATGGAAACAACATTCATGCATACGTACGACCTACCATTTCCATAAACGATTCATTTCATTTTCTGTTAATAAATATTATAATTTACTATAAATAATTATATAATGAATTTATATGATATTTATATCATTTTTTAAAGTCTTTATATTATTAAATTAGTATTTATGTAAGATAACTTTGAATAAAGAGTTAAAACATACGCGAAAAGAAAAGTAGTTATTTCCCAAAAAATGACTTTTACATGTAATTTTTAATGAACAGATAAAAAAGGGATTAAGTAGACCATAAATAGTATGATATATATAAGAATATTTTTTTATAGGTTTATAATAAACATACATTTACTATACATGAGTTTGAAACATGTGCGATAGAAGTCAAGACTTAAGGCAATGGATTTTTGTCTCAATTTTCCTTCTTTGAGTCATAATTTTTGGACCTATATTCTTTCATGAGGGTTATATAAAACCCAATTAAATTTAATATCATAAATTTATTCATATTAATGATATTTTATTTTTATATTTTATATTATCCTTTCATGGACCTTATCAATAAATGTTACCAAAGTGGTAAATATTTTACGTAACAATCTCATCATTTATTGAGATTGTTTTTGATTAAGTCTCAAATATTGAAATATCATGATCTAACCATTAATAATTATCATAAAATTTATTCCCATATAGTTGATAAAAATATATTCAAGTAATTATACCAATTTAAACACTTTTTTCTTTAAGATAATTCATAAAATTTATTTAATAAAATATGACTTTATTTCTCTCTTCGACCAGAGATTTGTTTTCTTTAAACAACCATGTTTTCTAAAAAATGTTCTCCAATTTTTTTATATCTCTATTATGATATTAAAATGAAATTTTTACCCATTATTTATTTTTAATTTTTTTAATGGAATAATGATTTATTTTTCAAAATAATTCTCATTTGGATTTTACAAAAAATGTGAATGGAACCTTATTTTTAACGTGTATGGAATGAAAAATCTATTATGATGTCATAAAAATAATTTATTCAAATATTCCTACATAATTTTTCATGGATTTTTTTCAATTAAAATGGTTCTATTTTTTTATATTTTGAAATTAATTTTTCAACGCGGAAAGTATATTTTCTCAAGAAATGTTTTAAAGGATCTCTCAAAATTATTTTCCATCAAAGATGACATCCATTGGTGTTACCTATGAATTACTGGGGACATTATACAAAGATAGTATTCATATTATTTCTTATAATGGATTTTTAGGTAATGATGTTTATGAAACTATTTTTCAAGGGTTATGCTATGATGAAGTGATTATGAAACTTATCTCTGTTCCATAGGGTATTATGTGATGAATTTTTTTTGATACAAATTTTATTCAATGGGTGTTGATATAATAATTTTTTTTGATCTTTTGGTAAAAATATTAATGGTTTTAATTATATTATTTTTGGTGCCTTTATCTCCCTTCAATGTATTGGGTAAATATTTATATCTCATGAGATAAATAGGATTGGAACGAGGAGTGAACTTGGGTTAGTAAGGGACTTTTTCCACTGTGATAATCTTGGGTGTGATCCTTTACTACTATGATGGTTTGGGGAGGGATCCCATTACAAAATGATATTATTTTTAGTGAGCCTTTATTAAAATGAAAATTATTTTTATGCTTTGGTTTATGACACAAATCCATGTCTCATGCTAATGTTATTCTTTCATATATCATGTTGTTTTAATATCTTATGATTAATGTGTTATAAACTAATAATATTTATTCCATGACTAGTGTATATCATATTTCATATTTAGGGTATGGTTTTCAAATTTTATGATCATGTTCCCATACCCTTATATTCATGTTATGATTACATATCACCCTTGTTTACTCTTACTGAGAATCTGAGCTCACTATTTCTAATGTTTCTTTTCCCCAGGTTATGATGATATGAATTATGTATGATAAATCTAATAATGTTTCGATTTATGAATAGTGTAATAGAATATGATGTAGCTCACCTATGGAACATTTTTAGTGTTTCCATATTTCTAAATACACTAAACTATTATGGTCTTAAGGCATGTGCTTGATTAATGTAATGAATATCTATAAAAAATGATTTAAAAACTATGTATGATAAGCTATGGTAAATATAGTCGGTATCAAAGGAAATGTTTAGGTAACCCTTGAAAATAAGGATGATAAAACCTTAGTGTGTTCCATAAGGACATGTCAAAGGATAAGTCTAAGGATGTGTCAAAGTATAGGAAAATGTCGTGGAATTTTGGTGGAGGATAGAGCAAATGATTTCCAAGAAATTACTATCCTGTCTGGATACTATAAGTGGATGTGGCTCCAGCCTAGATGTATCTTGGGGTAATAGACACAATTTTTTTATTTAGCTAGACTCGATCAGGAATTGGTGGTTGAAAATAGTCCTTGCTACACTCCTGGATTGACAATCTAGGGGGATATGCTTTGGAAATTAAAAAAAATCATTATGAACCATCAATAAGGGTTTAAATATAAGAAAAATATGGATTACCTAGGATAAAACTAAGGTATAACAGATTAAAAAAGTATGTTTCATGATTTATAAATATTATAAGTAGTTTTTCATGATTATGAGGTTCCCTACTATGATTAATGTTTATTACACAATGATTTTTGGTTTTAATCAATGGATGGAACCTGAAGGAACCATGTTAATGCTGAGTGTGGTGGACAATTAAATGATTTAATTCATGAGAATCCAATTTTAATGAGATATGGAATGAAAAATATTATTGATATGTTAAAAAAAACATTCTCAAGCTATGAATCATGCAAGACATCCAAATGAGAAAAATGGGAACAAAATTTTGTTGAGTCCTTCATGATGTAACATCCACCTTATTTACACGGGTCTTTTGATCCACTAGTTTTTGAACAACGTTTTGGTACCACTGAAAATATATATTCTCTTCTATAGTTTTCGTAATATGAAAATATCATTTTGGTTCTCTATTGTTTGTAAGGTGAAGTAGATCAATGATGGAATCTTATCAAAATATGAGGCAAATGGATGAAATTGAATCCATGTATTGGGAAAATTTAAAGAACTTATTTATGAATAATTACATCCCTCACATTCTTCTTATAGGAATTGAGAAGGTGTTCGTTGAGTTAAATTATAAGGATGTTGAATTCCTTGGTACCTATTAAGCAAATTTTAAAAGGATTTTGAGTTATGCTTTTGGTATTATCATCAAACCATAAAGAAAGGTTGATCAATTCATCTATGGATTGAAACATGTATCTAAAGGGAATTATCCCTATGAAACTTTAGTAGCTATGAAGTGATTCTTAATTTTTCTATCAAAGTGGAAATAGAAGTTGGAGTTAAATCTCAATCTAATGGTTTTTAAAAGAAAATGAAGATGGTTCTCAAAGGAAAATATAATGAAAATGTAGATAAGAATATGATATTTTCATTATTCCCAAAGTGTTGGATGAATAATGTAGGAAATTTTCACAAAAGGATTAATAAATGATCTAAGTGTGGATGGGAATTTCATCTTGAAATGGATTGCCAAAGTGATGAGAGAAAGTTATCTAATGATGTGAATATAGAGAAACCTCCATAGAATGAAATACCCACAATCTAGTGTTTCAAATTCAAGGATTATTGGAATTATGATAACCAATACTCAAATTCAAAGGTTAATGAGGATGATTTATGTCATCAAACTCTCATTCCAAGAGAGAAGAGAAAATATCACACGATCACTATTTTTGATGAGCGGTGAGATAATAACGTGGTGATAGGTACACTTAACATCCACTTTAGAACTTATAATGTCTTATTTGACTCTAGGTATACCCATCATTTCACATCTTAATAATTTTCTAAGGGTATCAATATTCCACAAAAATTATTAGATATATAATTAGCAGTGAAAATCACTAATGGTGTGATGGTCAAATCTCAATTCTATTATTCCTCTCAAGTTTATTTTTCTAGGAATGTACTTATTATATATCTTTTTATTCATCCTATGGATGAATTTGATGTTATCTTGTGAATATAAGGTATTTATCTACATAAAACCCGCACCAATTTTCAAGGAATGGAAGTCACGTTTGGTATTCTAAACAAACATATGACCATATATGACGATTAGTATGTGATTATGATGGAGATCACATCCACTGTATGGTTATTAATTACCATTAAGAAGGGGTTTTTATCTAAGATGATTGGGGAGAAACTTGACATCTATGATATTCTTATTGTACAAGATTTTTTGGGTGTATTTCTAGAATAATTTCCTATTCCTCCACCAAAACGTGAAGCAATGTTGTCAATATAACTCCTACCTAGTGCCACACTAATTTTAAGGACTCCCTATAGAATATAAAAAATTGAGTTGCATGAATAGAATAGGCAACTATAAGAAGACCTTTAAAAGGGTCTCATTTGTTCAACTGTGTCACATTGGGGTTCACCTATTCTTTTCATAAAAAATAAATATGGATAGTTATGAATATACATTAATTATTGGCAGTTGAACAAGACCACGATTCAGAAAATGTATCCTCTTCCCCATATAGATGACTTGTTTGATCAACTATGTGGCCCTCAGTACTTTTCAAAGATTGACCTTTATTACAGATATCATCAATTGAGGGTTAATAAAGAGGATATACCCAAGAAATCATTTTTTACAAGGTATAGACAATATGAATATATATTGATTCAATTAAATCTTATTAATTTACTTATTATCTTCATGGATTTAATGAATAAAATTCTTTAGAGATTACCTTGAAAAATTTGTGGTATTATTTATATATGGTATTCTTTATAGATGATATTCTTATCAACATAATGTAAATGTATGATCATGAATGTCACTTGAGAACTATACTAAAGACCCTAAGGAAGGATAAACTATATGAAACACTTACAAATAAAGAATTTCAGTTGAAAAAGGTTTCATTTCTGGGTCATATATTCTCCAGAGAGGGTATATCAGTAGATCCATCAATGATGGATGCTATTTAATGTTGGCATAGACTAAAAAGTCAGACTGAGATCCATAGTTTTCATTATTTATATTGGGATATTTAATGTTTTTGGATAATTTCTCACGATTATCTAATCCAATGAAAACATAAATTCAAAAGGGAGCCAATTTCCTATGAATAAATGATTGTGAGTAACATTTTAATGAACAGATGATAAGGTTAGTAAGTGCACCTATACATAAATTAAATTGTAATGGAGAAGGGTTTGCAATCTATAAAGATGTATCCATGAAAGGTTTAGAAAGTTTTATTATGCATAATGAAATGGTTATAGATTATAACTATAGACAACTAAATATTCTAGATAAAATTACCCAAATCCTAATTTAGAGTTAGAGGTGGTAATTTTTTTCATTAATGATATGGAGGCCTTATCTCTATGGAGAAAAGTGTGATATTTTTTGCTGATCATAAAAGTTAAAAGTATATATTCCCATAAAAGGAGTTGAATATGTTCCAAATAAGATAGTTAGAGATGATTAAATATTATTACTACTCAATACATTATTACCCATGTAAAGAAAACAAGGTGGATGATTCTTTGAGTCAAAATTATTGTTTTAGCTTAGCCATGACAGGGATTAGAAAAGATCCAATATTAATGGATTTGAAAAGGATGGATCTAGAAATACCGACGTATGGGGAAATGTATTATATTTTTCAATTTAATGTTCAAACATTTATCCATGTAAAGATTAAAGAGGAGTATATGAAAGAAGTAGTGATTAAAATAATGTTAGAAGTATTCCTAAGATTCAACATGATCATAATGAAATGATAAGGTTTAAGAATTGTGTATGTGTTTCTCCATAGTATATATGATGAAGGATTTGTTATGGGAAGCTCATACTACTTTATTATCTATTAATCCTTGAGATAAAAATATGTATATAGATTTGAAAGAGTACTTCTGATGGGATCACATGAAGGGTGATATCACAGAGTTTTTATCTTAGGGTTTTTTATGCCAAACATTTAAGGACAAAATAAAATCTCTAATGGGATGTCACATCCATTACACTTACCACAATCAAAATGGGAAAACATCACCATGGATTTTGTCATTGGACTCCCCAAAATGTCTAATGGTAATAATTCTATAAGGCTGGTTTTTTATTTTATTACTAAGTTAGTACACTTCATATCTATTAGAGAAGAATTATATTTTGATAAAATTAAAAGAATATAAATTAAATAAGTGCTAATGATTCCTGAAATACCACATTCTATTGTATATGATTAGGATATGAGGTTTACCTCAATGTTATGGGAACGAATTTAGTGAGATCTGGATATGGATTCACGTTTCGACAATACATATCATCTTCAAATAGATGACCAATCTTAATGAATAATTAAAACCTTAGAGGATATGTTGGGATCTCATTATTTAGATTTCAAAGGTGGTCAGGATCAACAAATTCCTCTTGTTTAGTTTTATTAAAATAATATATTTTACTCTAGTATTCAGATGGAACATTTTAAAGCCCTCTATGGAAACAAATGTATAGCTCCAACCATAGAGAATGAATTTGGAGAAAGAAATATATTGGGACCTAAGATAATTAAAGAAATGGAAAATAATATTAGATCTATTTAGAAGCATATCAAGGTATCTTAGAGTTGTTAGAAAATTTAGGATGATAACCACTAACATACTCTAGAATTTGAAGTTAGTGAAATGGTGTTTCAAATAATTTCTCCATAGAAGAAGGTTATGGGATTCGAGAAGAAAGGGAAACAAAACCCTAGGTCTATCAGTCCCTTTAAAATTATTAATTTCATGAAGATGGTATCCTATCACTTGAATCTTGCACCAAAACTCTATAAAATCTATAATGTGTTCCATGTATCTATATGATGGAGGTACATACTTAACTCATCACAAGTACTGAATTTAGAGGTTATGAAAATGGATAAAGATCATTCTCATGATGAAAAACTAGTGGATATTCTAGATCGTATAAAGAAATATATTTGAAAAAAGACCACTCAACTGGTCAATGTTTTGTGGCGAATAAACCATTTTGAGGATGCTATATAGAAACTTGAGGATATGATAAGGCAGAAGTATCCTCATTTTTTTGTATCAGATGATGAATTTCAGGGTGGAAATTCATTAGGGGGGGTTAGAATATAACACCTTGAGTTTTATGAATTTATATATTAAAAATAAATTAAATTAATTTAATATATTGTTTTATAAGAAACACCTAGTCAGGCTTGTGTTACACACAACTCCATCTTCTCTTGAATTACACGGAATAATGAGTTTTAACTGAACCACGATATATTTAGTTAAACATGGCCATTATAGCCTAGATGTTAAACATATTGATATGAATAGTGATAACTACTATATACATATTTTGTATAATGTTTTTATATAAATAAAAAACATTGATAAAAAATACATAAACTTTTGGTAAACTATTTATATGTTTCAAAAATAAAATTTTCTCAAAAAATGTTTTTATGAAATTTTGCGAAAAATAATAAAATTATTTTAAAAAAAATTAGAAAATATTTTTGATAAAATAATGTTAATTTTTGAATTTAGTCTTTTTATATTATCCTTGGGATATTTTTTTATTTTTCTAAAGAGTTATACCTTTTTATGCATAGGAAAAAATACAGAATTTTAATTCAAAACTGCATTTTCATTTATTTTATTTAAAATTTAAATTAAATTTTAAATATCTTTTAAAGTATATTTAGTTAAATTATACATATATTAATCCAATTTAAGTAATTTTATGTTATTTCATATTGAAATAGGATATAAAAACTTTGTAAACATTTGAACATTTTCACATTAAAAACCCGCTTTCTCATCACATCTGTAAGATTAATATTAAATTACTTTTTTCCACTTCTATTAATGAGATATGGAAAAATTAAATCCTTATTTTGAATCAGAATAATTTAAACTTTCTAATAATCCCAACTTAATTTTTTTCTGAATATAATAGTGAATGTAGTAAAAATTAATTATCATGGTTAAGGTAAAAATGACTTTATCGGGAGGATAAACTAAAATTATAAGGGTAAAAATAATCTATCCATTTGTTTAAAAACAATTTTAATGCCATATTTTGACTATTACACCTATATAGTTCAATAATGACTTAATTTTTACCAATTTTAAATATGAAAAATATGGTTGGAATTATTCCTTTACAAAATTTACAAGTTTTCCATTAACATCACTTATAGATAAACACTCCATGTACTCTATTTTTCATACATAAAACCTATTATTTATTCCAATACCTGCTGAAATAACTTCCAAAAATACGTAAAATAATTCTTTAATCCTTATATTTGATATAAATCTATACAAGGAAATATTTTAGTAAAATGTAAGGATGATACCTGAAAATGTGGTAGCGCTCATCAAGGAGTGTATTTTGTTTTATTTCTACCAACACCCCAATAAATTATTATTATAATATGAAAATATAATATACTCAAAATATTCCATAAACTAATAATTTTTTATGTTAAGGGTGTGACCTACAACCACACAAACTTCCGTTAAATGAGTTTCAAAGTCATCGTTCATACGTACGGTGGACTATCGCCTTAAAAACTTACGTCTTTAGTTATTATATTACCACCTCTCAAGGTTGGAAATAATGATGGATTTATAGTTTAAATAAAACATATAATGTACTAATGATGTTATTATTATTCCATATTTATTATACCACACATACCATAATTATTTCCATTTTATAGGAATATAATAACATCATTCATGTACACTACAGACAACCTCTTTATGAAGTAATGTGATTCATTCACCCTTTACATAGAATGTATTAAGGATGAGTTTAATAAATATTTTTGATATATATTACATTAAAATGGTTCAATAATTTTAATAAATTTCATTTACTTTTACTACATTCAATCCAACAAGAAAATGGAAACAACATTTATGCATACATATGACAAACCGTCTCCATGAACAGTTTATTTCATTTTCTGTCAATAAATTTTAGGGATACTTATAAAATAATATATTAATTAAATATAAGATATTTATATCAAGGGTTAAATTTTTTATATAATTAAATAATGATCTATGTAAGAGGATCAAGAATAAGAAGACAAAACATACACAAAAAACAAAGTCATTATTTCCCGAAATGTGACTTTAACATGGGATTGATAACAAATGGGTAATAAAAGAGATCATGTAAATAAAATATGGTATGATATATATAAAAATATGTTTCTTTAATATAGGTATAAACAAATAATATTTTTTATACTAGACGTTTCACATGTGTGATAAAATTCAAGACTTAAGGTATGAGTATTTTTTGTCTCAATTTTACTTCTTTGAGATGTACATTATGCACATATATTCTTTAAAGAGGTGTATATACTAAGCATTCGACATTTAGTATAATGAATTTATTAATTATCCTGATATTTTAAGTTTATTTTTATGTTATTTTTTCATGGGTCTTATTAATCAAAATAACCAATGTGGTAAATAGTTTATATTATAATCTCATCCTTTATCGGGATTGTTTATGATCAAGTATCAAATGTTGGAAAATAATAATCTTACTATCATGAATTTTCATAAATTTTATTATTATCAATATATTCAGGATTTATTCAATTAATTGTACAATTTACACTATATGGTACTTAAGATAATGAAGAAAACAACTTTATGAAAATATGACTTTATTTCTCTCTTTAGTCGAAGACCTATTTTCTTCCAAAACCATGTTTTTTAAAAATGGATTCCATATTTTTATTAATATATTATTATTTTTAAAATTAATTGTTAGATATTTTTGACTTTTTACAAAAAAACGTTTTGAAATAAATCTTTATGTCTTTTTCCAAACAGTGTCTGTTTGGATTTTACCCAAAAATGTGAAAGGAACCTTCATTTTAACATGTATGACATGAATATAATATTCTAACATCATGAATAATAATTGATTAAATGATTAATTTATAAATTTTATTGGTTTTTTTCAATGAAAAATATTTTCAAGATGTTTTATGTTTTAAAAATAAATTTTATACACGGAAAGGATATTTTCCTTAAGAAATGTTTTTAATGAATTCTCAAAAATATTTTCCATAAAAGATTACATCCATTGGTGTTACATATTCCTTATTAGGGATATTATACAAGGATATAATTCATATTATTTATCTATATGGTTTATGGTTTAATCACTTGATTCTTATCAATCCTTATTCTTTTCATAGGTTATTCTATAATGAAATGACTATGAAACCTCTCTCTTTTCCACATGTTATGATACAATGAAATGATTACAATACCAATTTAATTTAATGTGTTGTTATATAATGAATTATTATGATATTATGGAACATATAAGAATGGTTTTAATTAGGTTATAGTTGGGATCTATATCTCCTTATAATGACCTGGGTAAAGATTTATATCTCTTAAGATAGACAGGACTGGAATGGGAAGAGAACTCAGTTTAGTAGGGGAATTATTCCATTATAATGGTATTGGGATTGAACCTTGATTACTATGATGGTTTTTGGAGTGAATCCATTCTAATATGATATCATTTGAAGTTATCCTTCACTAATATATAAATTATTTTCTATGATTATGTGTATGACATAAATCCATGTTTCATTCCAATGTTATTCTCTCATGACTCTTATTATTTGATTATATTATGATTAATGTATTATAAACTACCAATATTTATTTTATGTCTCATGTATACGATCTTTGTACTACCAGGTATGGTTTTTAAATTCCATGATCATGTTCCCATACCCTTATGTTCATGTTATTCTTACATATCTCTATTTTTACCCTTAATGCACATTTGAGATCACCCTTTATAATGTTTCCATTCACTAGGCTATAAATATATGTATTATATATGATATGTTTAAGAAGGGTTCTAGTTATTAATAATGTATTGGGAGATGATTTAACTCACCTATGTAAATTTTTTTAGGTTTCCAAGTTTCCAAATGCACCGAACTATTATAGTTCTCATTCATTTGTTTGTGTAATGTAATGAATATTCATAAAATATGATTTAATATCTATGTATTCTAAGTTAGGATTTTTATAAAACTATCATGTTACTTTAATAGATGAATTATATTACATCAAGAGTCTACATGATGGATCTAAGTTTAGGTTCTTCTTGTTTCATGAGAGTTCCCATCATAAGGCCACATCAAGACACAAAATGTTTAATAATTATGTTTAGGTATTCAATTACATTTAATATTCAGATACATGGGTTCTTAAAGTTTGGTATAGGAGGATTCACACCCATCAAATCATTCTATATTTTCCTCTATTTCTATACTGATATATGTTTCCCCTCTATAACATCCATTATGGAAACCAATTACTTTATAGAATCGAGAAGTTATGATGGGATGCTTCACTAGAAAATATCTCAAGTAGAGATAGTGAGATGATTCTAATGTGTTCATCTCAACCATGTCTGTTGTTGATATGTATTATGAGTTTGACTGGGGTAGCTCCATTGAGATGGTTCTAACTACCCCCTTCAAGATAGAACTCTCAAAATTTATTGGCCATAGAGTTTTGATACACTATTTTTTCCATCACAAATCTTGTCAGATGATTGGATTCTTCCCTCCAAGGATATGAATATTTCTATAATCGGTGAAGATCCACTAAAAGAGAAATTTTGGTTTTCAATTAGAAGTTATATTCAAATGGAATATTTCATTGAGAAATATGACATTGATTTCTCTCAATTACCCTAAATAAGCCTCATATTAGTATAATCCTTCCTTAATTACAGGGACCTCAATTTTGTTAGGTGGTGGGTGGGATGCGATTGAAATCTTCCATTTTTAGCCAAATCTCACTAGATATATGGTAGATGATTATTTAATGGATATACCAAATTTTATACCTACCTAATATATTAGATATGAACACATTTTTTAAGTGTTTAATTGTGTTTCATAATTTACATAGATACATCCTCATCATTTTTTCTACACCAATGTCATTCTATGAGTTATTTATAGGGTTAGTTCTAATGAAATTCACTAATGTAAAATTCACTACCTAAATCGAGTATTCAATATAATTATAAAGGTATTTTCTACCTTCTGAGTATTTTTCAAGGGAAAAACTCTAATTCCCCTTAATATTCACCTTTTGAGGTACAATTTGATATTTTATACCTCACAGGGTCTTATCGTTTCTTCCTGATGTTCACAAGAATAATATTGACATAGAGTGATCATGAGGTAATTGATGGTATTATTTTTTGATCTTGTATATTAAGATAATTTATGGTTATACAATAGAAGATTCCATGAATAACTCTCTTTTGAAGTTTTCTTTAGTCCAAAGAATACCGGTCTATGTAGGGGTGGAAAAGGTTATGATATAAATTCTTCTACCCTCATGGGATGTGATTAAATAAGTTCTACCACAATTATGTATTAGACCAGTATAGATGCAATGATTACAAGGGTTGTGGTGATAGTACAAATACTCACATCCCTATGGAATTTTAATGATCCTGTATCTCTCTTACTACTTTCTTGATATTACAATAATTATTGTTAGAATAGGATATATGCAACACATGTTTTAAGAATAAGAGGGATGCTATAAAATTTTGGGGTTTTCTTTCATCATAAGGTAGGATCACATGGATTTTATGGAATCTTGTTGTAAGAGCCTATAAATAGCATATTATATCTAGGTATACTATTTTTGAGATTTAGTGACAGTGGGATTCTACTGGATAGACCCATTGGAATATGCAAAACCTGGTCATGAGACTTGTCTTGCAGAAATGACGTTGTATGAAACTTTTCTTGGATGAATTTTATGGAAATTGAGTGGGATAAAATAAAGTGATAAATATTCACCCAAACCCCTTATTTTCATGTTAGACGGGTCATCAAAAATCAATTGGCATAGATACTTCAAATCATTAAGGAAGACATATTATAAATCTTCAAATTTCATTCCTGACATTGGATTCCATGTGACTGAAATGGAATCCTCATTTATTTGGTGGAAAAGTTTAGTCATAACCACAATTTTATTAGTATAATCACAATAAATCATTTATTTTATCATGGAATGGTGAATAGTTTTCTATAGAGTTGAAAATAGGCAATTTATGCATTCCTCTCTCAATGTACGTATAATTTCACACTCAAAGGTGGATATGGGCCATAACTGAGAGGATCAATTCAGATCCATGAGATCATTGACAGGGGAGGGGTTGAATTAGTGAGATTTTATTTTTTATATTTTTAAACATATAAAACCACTTCTTCTACCTGTTAATGTGTTATGACTTTATAGAAAATAAAACACAAGAACATTATATTAAAACATAAAAATTTACAAGGTTCACTACTCAATAAGATCAATTAGTCCTTGGAATGGTTTTGGAATAATACAACACCAAAAAATATAAAATAAATAAATCCTTTATATGTGGTTATAACAATAATGGACTATCCATACAATTTTGTTCCACTATAATCAAATAATAGTGTATGTGCTTCTCATATAAACAAATGATGTAAAAAATATTTTTGTAACAATTGTGGGAAAACATCACAAGAAAGAATCAATATGTTGTCCCTATGATGTGTGTACATTCTCTAGAATTTATCTTCTTTCATTTACTTTTACCTCACATTCTTACCCAATAGTATAAGATAAATTTCTTCAGACCTATGGCTTTCTTGAAAGATGGGTTCATCTAAAAAACTCAATACGATGTTTGTCTGGTGGAGTACATCCAATGCCATTATTTAGACTAAACCCTTCTGAATTAGTGTTCTTTTTTCACAATATAGTATCATGTCTTCTTGATACCATTTATAAAAAATCTCTACCCAATATAATTTTAATTATGAAACATTAACAATTAGACAATAGCCTCTTTTTCTTGTCCATAATATCACTTCTTTACATTATCATTCTCATACCAACTGATATGTAATATCTATCTGTTATACATATGTTCGACATGTATTCAAAAAAATACTTAAAATTATCTTTATAATTTCCTTATAAATTCATATAACCTCTTCTTTAATGAACAATATACTTTTTTGGGTGTGTATGAACGCCCTCTTTATATAATAAAATTTCAAGGAGAATATTTATGTACTCTATTATATTTTCCCACACCAGAAAACTCAAAATTTAATCCTCCAACTCATTTCAATTAGTTGAATGATTCTCAACACTTCTATAATATTCTTAAAATTATTGTAAACTACAAATCATTTTTATTCCTCTATGAACTTTATTAACCTCTGCATTAAGGAACTATGAAAAACACTCTTTATCATAAAAATATGAACAAAAATTTAATGTTTAGTTTAACATTGTTATTTTTATATCTCTATGAATGTTTTTAAAGAAATTAAAACCACTAAACGTTATTCCATCCATCCATTCGTTAAAACATTTTAGCAAAAAGTTTTGTCCAATGATACTCTGTCAAAAATTTCTATAAAATTTTTTATTCTAAACTTCATAAATATCCTTGTGACGGAATTTTAATAAAATGTTTTCCCAATAGACTTAGAGTGATGAAAATGAAATATATCATCTAATGGTCTTTATCCAATTAAAATTCATCTAATGAAATCCTTCATCATCTTCCATTTATACTTTAATAATACTCTTATAAATAAAAAAACATAACAAACATTCAGGTATTCAAAATAAATCACAAACATTGATCACTAACTTTCTAATATTACTTGTATTCTAACCTGACATTTAGAAACAGAGTACTACACTTACACAAAATTCTCAACACCTTTTCCCAGTGAAAAAAATATGGTTTAATTTTACATAACATGAAATTAAACCCTTATGTAGTGCTTCAAAACCTAAAAAACTATTCTTCACCAAACCTCCATCTGATTACATCTACCAAGAAAGATTTCTCAGAATTTCATATTATGAACATTGTACATACCAAAAAATTTATCCCCATTTCTCCTAATGCTTTGATCAAGAGATTATTCCTTATTCTTGATATTGGAAACATTAAGAACAATAAAGTGTTTCTATATTTTATTATTTAATTCTCTATAAAATGAAACTTTTATGTACCATTTGACAAAACATTATACACAAAACTTTTTCTAAATCTATTTTTCTAATAAAAATTGTTTGATGGACTCTGTCTAAAAAATTAACATGATCTTCTTCATCTGATAATATTTGATGGAGAACATAACAAATTTAAGGTGATTTATGTTTATAAAACAAAATATATAATATTTATATAATCTTTATAAAAACATCTAGACTCAAAACACCTTCAACCATCTTGATCTAGACAATCTCCATATTTGGATTGTGTTTTCATCCAAGGAACACCAATCAACAAAAAATTACAACTCAGCTAGTGGATTAATTATCCAATAATTATAAGAAAACGTCATTGAAATTGGTATATGAAGAAATAATTATTTAACAATAATACCATGCTTTCCATAAGAAATGGATTAATATATTTTTTCATTATGATTCTAACATACACAACCTATACATGCAAGAACAAATTTTCCTACATCTACATCAAAAATCTATTAAATAATTCCACACACAATGAAATAAAAACATAAACCTTATAAGAACTCTCCCTAAATAAATGATTTCCCTCCAAAGGTAAAATATATAAAAATATATAGATTTATGTTATAATGTTTTCTTCTGAACACAAAATTAAAAGACAAGATAGAGAAGGTACATATATCACTTACCTTATCCTTAAATAGAAAGAGGCTGAACACACTACATTAACCTCATCTTATAAATTTTTTCCTTTAGTAATGGTTTTGTTAACATACCAACAACTTTATCTATTATAAAAATAACCCATATCCTTATCTCATTATTTTCCCCAAAATCTTTGATGGAGGGATAATTTATATAAATGTTCTTGGAATGAGAATTTTGAACAGTATTTTTAGTGATATTTAATTAAAATTGATTATCACATCCCAATTGAAGTGGAAATATCACATAAACAATGAAATACTCTAATTCCATATTCATACACATAAGTTTTGTTACAACATGAGTATAAAAAACATAATTATCTATTTTACTAAGTGTATCTAAAATTTTATTTATTTTTATGAAAACTCACACAACATTCTCCTAAGAAAAATACTCCATAATATATAGATTTTTTATCATCTACACATCTTGACCATTCGACTTCGATATAACCTAATAGATAAATCATTCCCACCTGATCATATTTCAACCAAGAATCAGTTATGCCTTTAATATATCTAAGATTTGTCCAATCGTGAGATGATATTAATTTATAGAACATTCTTACCTGATATAAAGAGTAACAAAATACACTTATATATCCTTTAATACATTATATATAATAAAATTTCAATCATATTTTTAAACTCTTTAGGATATACCTCCTTTACTTCCCATATTTTACAACATTGTTCCCACTAAAATTAGTGTCAAAATTGGTTTTGAATATTCCATTCCATAATTATTTAGATGTTTCTTAGTATACTTCTCTTGAGATAGGAAAATATATTTCTTATTTTAAGATATTTTTAGTCCAATTTAATATTTCATTTAAACTAGTATAAAATTTTCGAACAACTTATTCATCTCTTTAAAAAACATTTCATGTGTTTCTATATCATTTACAATAAATATGATGTCATAAAAATAAACATGATAATGAGGGAAACCTATTGATTTTATTTTATGTAGATATTACTATAAACTATTACTTTCTGAAAGTTTAGCTTCCTTAAGAAAGTATCCAATTTAGAATACCATGATATCATAGGGATAGTAAGAAAGAATCTAATAGTTTATAATCTTTCAACAAAAGAAAAGATATAATCAATGTCTATTCCGTCAATTTGTGATTATCCTTTACAAAATATAGTACCTTATTTCTCATTACACCAGCTTTTTCATTCAAATTGTTTTAGAACTCCCATTTTTTACCAATCACATTATTAATATTTGGTAAGGGTACAATTTACAATGTATAATTATTCTCAATTTTATCTATTTCCTCAATTACAACAACAATCCTATCATAATGTTCTAAATCTTCATCAATATATTTTTATTTGACCTATGAGTATAAGTTTGTTATAATGAATTTGGTGTTCTTATGTTTTGATCCTTTTGTAATTAATTTCTAATGTTGTTATGGGGATCCACATATTTCTCATCCTAGGACTAGATGTACATAATTTTTCCTTATTACTTGTGATTTATATCTTTTAATATTTATCTTTATTAGCCCCAAAATTATTATTATCATGAAAAAAACTTTCACATTGTTCAACAATGACAACTTCATCATTTCTTTCTTCCATATCTGTAACTATCTATGAAACTTTATTATTAAACAATTAAATAACTTTCACATATTCTGACTCAACAATATTCCATTTTTATTTATAATAATACATGAATCATCTACCATTTGGAGGGTATCTAGGAAAAATTTCATCAACACCTGTCTGATCAAACTTCCTAAGATTCCCACCATTGAATTTTGTAACACATGTACTATCAAACAACTTTAGGTGTTTCATACATGGTGTTTCATTGTTATATATTTATATATTATTAATTTATATATTAATTTATCCTATAAAAACATAAATTCTAAACATAAACCATTTCTCTTATAGCTTTACTCTAAATTTTTTAAGAAGTATCATATTTGATCAAAATTATTCTTTTTATATCTACAAAACATCTATTTTTTGATTCAGAAAAATCATTTTCCAATGGTTTTTATGGTGAAAAAAATCATTATTAATTCCATTATTTTCAAGATAATATCTATACTTTCCACTTCTTTATTCACCACAATTATTTGTATGAAATTTCATCAAAATATATCCACACTCTTTCTCCATACTTCTCATGAAAATCATTAACATTTTTAGAGCCTCTAATTTTTGTTTGAAAATTATAATACACGTAATGTGATTAAAATAATAATTTTCTATAATGTTCTTATCTTCTCTTTTTGATTGGCTACTCATGGGACCACAAATATCAAAATGTATCAACACCAAGGGATGAGTTGAATGTATTTCAACTTTACAATATAGTGAGTTTTAATCTTCTCTTTCTAGAGAATGGAACAACACCAATAATTTCTTCTTTTAATGTTAATAACAACATGAATAATGTCTCTCTACATTTTATTAGTCATACTACTCTAAAAAATGTGCCCCATCCTTTAATGGAACAACTAGTTTTCTTCCATCATGATCAGATAACATTAATATTGTTAATCACCAACTTCAAGAAAGATTTCGTTTATTCATTGTCCTATTGTAATAACTTTCCCATATTACATCATCTTAATAAAAATACCATATTTTCTAATGAATACATTTTCATCTTTATCACAATGTTTTGAAACACTCAAAAAGTTGTGTTTCAATCATCAATAAACAATACAATTTTAGATTTTAAATTTTCTTCCCCAATGATTCAAAATCCAATACCTTTGATACACAGTGAATCATCATTTAAAAAACCCAATGTAAATTATTTATAATCTTTTATATTCTTCAAGAACATTAAATATATTTTCATTTGTAAGGAACACCCACTATCTATTATCCAAGGCTGCTCTCCATTGGTATCTTTGAGAGTAGTTTCAAAAAATAAGTCCTCTTCCTTTCCTTTTTCATTCATCTCATTCGGATTTGAAATTTTAATATAACATTTATTATGAAAAAAACATGACAAGTGTACTATTTTAAATATTTATAGTTTGATCCCATATTTCACAAATGGTTTCCAATGTTTAGAATACATTTTCAATATTCGAACTAGCATTATCCGGTTTCCTTATTTTATAGGAATGACTCCCTCTCAAACATTTCATCCAGTTTCTAATGGATTCGTCGCCTTATTGATGACAGAAGCAACACATGTTCACTATACACCCAAATCCTCCTCAATACCAATCGTAACCATAAAAATAATTTGTCCCTCAGTAACTTAGATATTTTTTAGAGTTTTATTTTCTACATTTCATCAAATTTATTACCTTACAATTCTGTTTTTGGTTGTGAAATAATGTTTTGGTTACCTAATGGAATTTCCTTCTCAGTCTCAATAAAATATTCAGTTTCTGTATCTTTTGGTATAGACCATAAAACCTTATAAACATCAAAGTTTTTATCTCTGCTTGTTTTGGAAAAAACATGGTCTTTTTACTCAATTATTTATTCTTCACATTTTTATCATTCTAAAAATTATTTTTTGTATTTTTTTATCCTTATAAGGTTTTCACTTATTATAAATTTTAGAAACTTATATAATTTAATTTTAGATATTTATAAATCTTTTATCTAATTAAATAAGTTAGAACTCTTCCCCATTACATTTTAAATTTTATTCGGGATTGATATTGAGATTTTTTTATTTATCAGAAAACTCCCCCAGATCATCAATTTCGTTTAAAAAATTGTATTTTATTTCATGAGAATATTTTTTATTGTTTTCGGAATTTTTTATTTTTCCAACTTATTTTTTTCCCTATCAATTTTTACAATCATAACATGAAATTATTTCAATTAACTATTAAGAATAAACACTATCCGAGTATATTAGTTTTCATTTTTAGAGCTATTTTTTTGATATTTGTGGAAATTTTCATCCATTAATTATGAAATGTGATTTTTTAGTACCATATTAAATGGAATTATCAACTTCTTCTTTATCTTCATATTCCTCATATTTAGATAGGTATTTTTTCCTAACTTATTTCAGAACTAAATATTCTTTACCTTAGAATAAGACTTGTATATTTATGACTTCTTCTTGTGGGATCCACTTGATTTTCTTTCATCTTCATCACTTTCTAAATATTTTTTAATGATGTAGAATTTATAAAAAAATGTACAATAACTTTTCATCCAAAATATTATAGTACAAATTTTCCTTTTAAATTTATTATGCCTTTTTTTCCTTAAAAAAGATATAAATTCATCAAAAAATTACTAACCATAACTTTAGTATTAGAGTCACCTTCTTCTTATTGAAGAAATTTCTTGAAGTTTCTTAGATTAACATCTTTTATTTAAATCTACTGACCAACCTTATCTTTATTGTTTATAACCTTGTATATTCTCATTTCATAAGTTATAAGATTACTATATAAACCATCCATAGATAGTGTTTTTGGATCTCTAACTTCCAATGGTAAAACCTATTAATAAAAATTTTCTGGAAGAATTCATAATAATTTTTCAATAACGGTTGAATCTTATAACATCTCACAAGATATATTATTGATCTTACACTATCATTCACTGTTGTAAATAAATCACTAACAAATTCATTATCACACACCATAAAATCCTAAAACATCAATCTATATATTTTTAACTTCACTTTATTCACGTCATATATTCTCTTTAGTATATCTGAGATACCTTTATCCCTTAAAATTCCTTTAACTCTTAGAAACACACTTTTAGAGAGAGATAAAATTATAAAATTTCTGGATCACCTATCAATCTCCAAATACTTCTTATTATCATATATTAGTTGAAATCCATTAACACATGGTAGGGAAACCATATATTTGAGTTGCAAAAAAATTATAGCCAATTAAAATTAGATAATGAAATATTATATCTTTCCAAATATGATAGTTCTTACCAAAAAAATAGGATTCCCTCAATATTCATAGAATTTTAAAAATCTATAAAACCATATCTTTTCCTCAAACTTTAGAAAAGTTTATATGAATGGAACCTTATATCTAATAACACTTTAAAGGACTAACCAATATCTATATGATCCCATATAGGGTGAATCCATGATATTTGTTTCTATATTTTCTAACTTATGAAACAACCTTCACCGCTAGAAAATGATTTATGATTTTATTGAAAACAAGAATAAAAGAAAAATCCAAAAGAAAAATAGAATTTACATTATTAATTATTAAATAATTATATATAGTCCTTGTAATGGTTTTTAAGTTATATAATACCACAAAATATTCTAGAAAAGAATACTTTGTATGTGGTTAAAACAACTAGGGAATATCCTTACACTAGAATTTCACTATAATTAAACAACAATGCATATGCTCATCAAAAATGAAAATGATGGAACAATGATTTTATAAAAAATTTATGAAACATTCAACCCTAGGAATAAGTATTATTCCATTGTTCTAATTGTACTTTTTCCACAATATCTCTCCTTATAAGTACTTATTTTTTAATTTCATTCCTAGTAGTAGGTCAAAAGATTCTTTATTCTTTTGGCTACCTGTATAATAGATTTTTCTACAATACTCTATACAATATTTTTAAAGTAAATTCCACATGATGTCTTTGTGTATATTGAAACCTTAAAACCAAATATTAATCTACTCACTAAAAACTCCTTATAATATCCTTTCCAGGTTTCACATACCGATGCCCTAAGCCATTTAGTTACATGACCTCAGATGTGCATCCCTTCACACCCTAGGGTACTCTCTAGAAACTATGTTCTAATATATTTCACATGAGGAGACTATAACCTCTTTATCAATGCATCTTAATAGTTTATGTAACCAAAAAGTAACCAAAATATGAAAGACAATAACTAAAATAACACAATAAAAAGAACAAACCAGTATCACCTGATGATCCAAAACAGAAAACAATATCCATAACTAAATAGTAGATATGTCATGACAAATAAGTGTCAAGTGTCAAAATGGAGACCCCAAATAAATATAATGAAAGTACCCAAATAATTTCCTAACACCATGTTTGGTTCCCTCATCTAAGATCCTTCCCAAATCATCAATCTAGCATAGAGAAATTTCCCTTATCCTATCCTGAAAACAAGAAGTCTATTTGGGTACTAATTAGGTAACCTAAGTAGTGTGTGAGTAAAACCTAGTATACCACAAAAAAAATCTTATAAAACAATATACATTAAATAGTTATGACATATCATTATTATTTAATATTCTACATAATTTCACCGGGTTCACAATGACACCCATACCATCAATACTTGCTTCGGCATATGCTGAATTCTGAACTATACATATAAGATATAAAATATCATAATACCATTGTTGTAATTTACTATTTAATTTCAATTCATATCATGACCAATTAGAACCATAGTCCAATGACAATCTCATAGGAATAAAATTTCATTTCTATCACCCCATGGGTATTTGGATCCCATGTCCCTATCCAACACCTCAATGTCACATGGGTATTTAGATCCTCAGTCCCTACCCCACACTCACTATAACATATGGTTATTTAAAGTCTCATTCTTTATCCCACACCTCAAAGATACTAATGGGTATTTAGATCCTCATTCACTATCCCACATCTACAAATATATATAGGTATTTGGAGCCTTAGTCCCTATCCTACACTCACTAAAATATATTTTAAAAATATCACAGTACGAATCAAATCATAATTCTATATACATCAAATATATGAATCATTAACCTTCTTATCAAACATTCCCATTTAATTTTACCTTTTCAATTTATCACAACAATTATAATTCTTTATTTCAATAACATGGAATAATATGAACAATACATCATTAAAACCATCTTCACATTTAACAAAATATTTCAACAACACATTAAGGATAAACCAAACATCCCATAATTACCATTAATCAAAAATTTCAACATTCTATTAATCAATGAATTCCATAAATCCCATCAACTGACCAATTACACCATCCCCTTAATTGTCTAATTTCATCACCCTTTTAATTATTTAATTCCACAATACATTAATTAATTTAATAATTAAATTAATTCAATTAAATATGATATTGTTAAAAGTAAAATATATATTTCATAATTACAAACATCAAATTGAAATAAATACTTTGGGAATTCAATAATAGACCACTAACCTCAAGATCATTGATGGATGATTTCGAATAAAAAACACCATATTTGAGCAGAATGATCAATTGTACAGTGAAAAACGAGATCTAGATTGAAAACCACTATCCAAAATTCATCATATAAAGATATATCAAAACCTATATATATATATATCCATCATTAATGGAGTAAAAAATTCATTTGAGAGAAGAAAAAAAGATTGGAGGGAGGGATAAACCAGTCATGATAAGATCCCTTGTTAGGAGAGGTGAAGATATATAATATGGATATTTAATTCACTGAGAATAAAGCTTATAAGACCCTGGAATCCATATAAGAGCCTCTAAAATTTATATAAACAAGTTAGGGTCATTTCAGAGTGTTTAGGTATATAATATAGGGGCTTAGTAATTTTTTAAACAAATTTTTTGTGGTCTATTTCTGTGCATGAACATTTTTCAATATGGGGCACACAGTTTTCCTTAACTGTGTGCCTAACCATGTACCTCCTCTTATGGGTCACATTATTTCTACTAAGAGTGAAAACTATTTTTCAAACCGTGATCCAATAGTGAAATCCCCCTCTACTTGGGGTTGCACAGTTTGCTGGGGAAAGACACAGATTCTGGGAAATCCATGAGCCAATAATGCAATACAAAAAACCCCTCTAAAACACTATAAATTCTCCCCAAAAATCTCCCAATTTAAAATACATACAAGATATACTAAAAACAAGGAAAAAGTGTACCAAAAAAGGATCATGAGTTTTCTCTAGAAAAGTTTAGGATCTTACAATCTCCCCACCATATAATAGTTCATCCTTGAGCTATACTCCCAATAATTTATTGGATTTTGAGGTTAAAAGACCATTCCCAGAAGCCCATATTTCCACCAATATCTCCCAAGATTCCATATGAACATTCCCATGTTTCCACAATACATGAAATTCTAGCATAATCGTTCCCATTAAAACATTCTCACTATGATCCGCAACATGTGTTGGTTTCTCCTAAAAGGATGTATCAGTCTCAAGCTGAAAATCATCCACATAGATGAAATGATAAGGGTTGGGGTGATACCATCGAATATGTGACACATGAAAAACGTCATGAATATAATTATACCTCTATAAAAGAGCTAATCGGTGCACCACCAAATAGATCCTCTCAAAAAAAACAAATGGTCAAAAAAACATCGGCAAAAAAATTTCTTTGGATATAAATCCTACGATGAACATATATAGGCAACACCCCAAGGAATACATAATAACCCACTAAAAATAGAAGTGGTATTTTACATTTATCAATATATAACTTTTTTGTACTCTATACCACAAACATATGTTTTCGAATCTGTTGAACCTGTCCTGATGTCTCCTACAAGTGACTTGGTCCCAAAAACACTAAATCACCTGATTACATACAACATATAGGTGATATTCATGGAATACCATAAGGATCATCATATGGTTCTATTTGTAGAGTATCCTGATAACTATTGTTATAGGTGAACTACACAAATTCTATGTGCTTCTCCTAAGACCCACCAAAGTCTAAGACACATGCCCAAATCATATCCTCCAAAACCTATATAATATGTCCTAACTACCCATCTATTTTTGGATGGAAATATGTAATAAAAAAATTATTGTACGAATCATCTTCAACAATATATTCCAGATGCACGATGTAAAATGCGATTCACAATCTAAAACTATACCATGTTGAACCCATTTTAGATAGAATATCTCTCAAACATAAATATCTCTTAACTGGTCCACTTTGAAAGTATCCCATATAGGAAATAAATATTCCAACATATCCAAATAGTCCATAATCACCCTAATAACATGCGTTCTTGAGAGAACCACCACAAAATCAATGGTAACCTACTCGCAATTCCATTTCAGAATGGGAAACGATTGTATTAAACCACAAAGTCATTGATTCCCAGTATTCACCTGTTGACTGGTGTAGTATCATGTTATGAACCCTGACATCTCCTTTTTCATGCTCGACCACCAATACTATCATCATAGGTCTCCATAAATTGTTTTCAAACCCAGATGTACCACCCACTTTGAGGAATGTAATTTATTCATCAGTACCCTCTACATACTCATAGGCATAACAACATAATTAATAAAAAAGATGACCACATCCTCATATATAGTCCAATATGATGGTGTATACCTACCATCAAGGATTTTCCTAAAGGTAAAACAATCTAGATCCTCATAATAGATTTTGGTGATCTGACTCAAAAGTATATACTCCATTGAAACTGATATAAGAGTCACTTACCACAATCCCTCCTCAACCGCAATAGTCATCTCATCCAGTAAGGTCATCATCTTCCACTCAGAGCTGTATTGTAACAATTAAGTCCCAGTGACATCCCAAACAGCCTATCATAACATGGTCGTCAGGTCCTATCCCACCAGGTACCCCCCATCTTCCCAATAGACATGTGGTCCCCACCCACATGCTCGAACATGTCATCTGACTAGTTAATGTCCTGATAGTCCAATGAAATTTTTTATAGTTTGATTTTTTCTCACTCACACAAACCCTGGGAAACATTCTAGAAGGCCACTCATGCTGATCTCTACTCCAGGAAAAGTATGATTAACTACGGAGTTCAAATCAGGTAGACTATGGAAAATGAATTTCACCTTGTTGACATGGGTCACATCATTTAGTAATTTAACCAATAATAATTTTGGGGTTTTATATTACCTCACTTTATAGAACTTCATTGTCATTTTAGACCCAACATTTCAACCCAGGTAGTGCACAACACTTAAGGCCGAGTACCACCACTAATACCAAATATAATAATTGAGGCTTGCTGATAGCACAAACACCTTGTCATCGTAATTATAGACCCAACATTTTATCCCATTCAGTTCACCACACATAAGGTTGGGTACCACCTCAGATATAAAATGAAACAACTTCCCTCGCTGATAGCACAAAAACATCACCATAACAAGAATATCAGGTCTTGGCATGCTAGGTACCACAAGTTTCCCTACTGACACGTGGTCCCCAACCTAGGGCCCACCCACATGCCCGAATGATTCATGTGGCTAATGACTATCCCCACAATCCAACACATGTCCTTTATAGTTTACTTTTTCCTCACTCACAGAAACCCTAGGAAATATCACAAAAGGTCACCCATCATGATCACTACTCTTGGACAAGCATGATTAACTGTGGAGTTCTAATATGATAAGCTCTCAAAAACGAAGGTGAACCTAGTTTACATGAGTTATATTATTTTATCATTTGACACTTTATCATTCTTGGGAGATATATATAATTTTGAGATACTTGAGTCAGATTTTTCATAATTAGAGAATAAAAAAAACTATTTAACAACATAAACATATATAATAGCTCAAAATCAAATGACTACATATAGTCAACCCACTTATACTGCTAGAGATTTAAATACCCTTATGAAAAAATAAACTTTAAACTCTTGTGAACAGAAAACATAGTAAGATTTTATCCCAAAAAAATAATTCCCCCAATACATCATGGAATAAAGCACTGTAGCTATCTTGAGGTCGTGGATATGATAGCTCCATTTATGTGGCCTCAACTTCTATGACCCATAGACCACAATTCGATCTCCTTGCATTAATACTACTCAATGCCCAATCCCATAAGCGTCACAAAACACTATATACTCCCCACATAGCATGGATTGGATCAATATTGGTACCATTGTCAAGATATTATTAACATGGATATAATAATAACTCACCAATCCTATAAATATTTAGATATCAAAGACATTCTTGGGTTTCCCCCAAAAAACAACTACCTAAACCTTCTTTCAATACATTGACACACCTTCCTATGAGATGATGTGACCTAAGAAATGTACCCAATCAATCCAAAACTAACACTTTGATATATTGGTGTATAACTGATGCTCTCTTAGTGTACATGTAGAGACCCGAAGCTTAACGTACATGGACATTACATTACTTTTGCGGAATACTTAGTACATAACAAAAACACACACACAAGGACCGTAATAGTTTAGTGTCTTTGGAAACTCGGAATATAATCTTCTAATCTTGGTGAAAGATCTTCAACATCTCTCATAAAGATCTTCCTTTTTTTTACCTAAAACCTTTATTTATATCCGGGGGAAAAGAAAACATAAAAGGGTGAGCTCAAATGCTCAGTAAGGGTAAACAAAAGAAATATCAATCACATCATATTCATAAGAACACATTTTGGAAATCTTAACCTGCAAAAGAGATCATAATATCATAACATGGGATAAGTCATAGTAGTGAAATGTAATCTCTATAATCATAACTTAAAACATGAAACTTTGTGTCATACACACATAATCATAGAGAATCATTTCTTATTAGTCAAGACTCATTTCCAATACTATCTTAGTGGACAAAGTCTCTTTCTGAACTGAGTTCACTCCTCGTTTCAGTCCTGTTTCACTGAACCGGTATAACCTACCGTTCCAGCCATGTCTATCTCATGAGATATAAAATATTTACCCAATGCATTGGAGGGAGATATAAGTCCCACCCATCTCATAATGATACCATTCTTATGTGTGCCACAAAATCATAAATCATACATCATTGCATAACCCATGTAATACAAATGGGAATCTTAAACATCATGAAATCATAAAAAAATTCATATAAGATAAATGAATTCATAAAAATAATTCCATCACAACATAATAAAATCAATGTAATAATAGGGATAAAAACAGAACCCTTTATTATCTTAGATGTAAAATAATTTTGATAAAACACTTAAACTCCATTCTTTAGGAAAATATCCTTTCTTCTTCAAAAACATTTTTTACTTTCTTAACATGTCATACAACTTTAAACTAAAAGAAGTTGATTAAAAATAAACTTGAAAACTTGGAAAGGAAGCTTCTTGGAAATAGTGTTTTAAAAATACATTCATGCCATATAAGTTAAAGAAAAACATTCTTCTCGTACTTTTGTCGGAAAAGTCAAAAAGTACCTCGTACGAAAAATGACAAAAGATTCATTTCATATATTTTACTAAAAACTCACCGAAGGGTAAATTTGGATTTAAAAAATTGTAGGTGGATGGAAATAACATTACATATTGAGGAAACATGGATGTGGATGATAAAATACACCCCAGTAAATGCCAAAGTATAAACAATCTCGGATAAAAATGAGATTGTGATATTTTCCCTTACCTTAGGTCCGATTTGTTTCGTAAGTTTCCGAACCTCTTGTATAATGATTTAAATAATGTTATTGACTTATTCCAGAATCATAATTACTGTTATGATATCATATATGGTTCACTTATGACTTTATATTACCCGTTCTTTTGTAAATTCCATGTTAAAGAAGCGTTTTGGGTAAAATCGTTTCATTTATCGTAGGTGTTTGGACTTGTTGTTCTTGACATTATTATTACTTATATCATGATTTACTTACTTAAAAAATATAAAACATGATTTATATATCATATATATTCAGTATATATATATATATAATAGATAGATAAATAAAATGAAACACACCGTTCATGGAGACGGTAGTCCGTACGTACGCATGAACGCTGTTTTCCTTTCCTTATTGTCTTGAATGGAAGTAAGTAGCTGAAATATATATATATATATATATATATATATACACATAAATCCAGTAGATTTAACATGTCATATATTTCATTATTATTCATTATATATACTTTATAATCATTCATTAATGGTTAATGTGGAGAATGAATCTCATCGCGTCGTGGAGACGGTAGTCCGTACGTACGCACGAGCGATGATATCGTTCCCATTGTCGTGGAATTGTGTTGAAGTGTATTTATAATATTTCAGTATCAATATCACTTTAAAATAATAATATATAGTTATTATTTACACCATTATACTCATCCAAGTAAGGTGGTGGTGGAAAATAGATTTCACCACGGCGTGGAGACGGTATTCCGTACGTACGCACGCGCGGTGATTTCGTTTTCCGTAGGATGGATAGATAGTGAAATAGGGTTGTTTCATACTTATAATAACATATCAGTATATTAGTGATACTGATGTTATTACTTCATAATGAAACAACCTACGAAGAAGAAGTGGAAGAAGAAATAAAGGTGAAAGAATCGGTAACGGAAATTACCTCTTCTTTGAAGCGCCTCTTTGAGCCCTCCTCTTAGGGCACTAAAATTTGTCTTTAAGTAATACCAGAACCTCTAGAATGTTTCTAGGGAAGTGGAGAAGAGAATTTGGCAGAGGTTGGCCGAGCTTGAAGGCTCAAAGTTGCGTGAGGAAGAGAGGGAGGAGGTGCCCTTTTATAAGGGAGGAGAGGGGTACCTTTGGAATAACAAAAACTATTATTTTATTATAAAGTCAAATTCGGTTTTAAATAGCTCCAAATTGATTTATTTAGAAGCTAAAGTGGGGATGGGTCGACATCCTCTCATCCAATATAATTTAGACAAGTTTAGGTTCCTATTTTAACCTTATCTTTTAGATTTAACATTAAGTTAAATAATTTTACTTTTACCTTGTCTTCTTGTGTTCTTACACTATAAGGTTAATAAACTTACTATAACAAGCCAAAAGAACCCCAAGTTATTAATTATTAATATATATAATTTTATCAAAGTCATTTGGCCGAACCTTAGATTTTTAGGAATAAAATAACAATTAATAATATAATATTTGTTTTAAAAACTATTTTATGTCAATTTTGACACTATTTAGTAATTGATTTTTGTGAAACTCATAACAGAATGATAAGTTCGAACAAAGTTAATTAAATCTCTACTAACATGTCATATTAACCTAGAAAATTAGTGGAATTCATAAAAAGTCTCAAATTATATTTATTTGGGTATTTATAACATCAATTATGTCAATATTTCATTAATAAGATAATTACTACATCATCGTTGTGTCATAAATAAATTAAATTATTTAATGTCTAAAAATTACAAATAAAATACCATTATGTAGGAAATATTATTACATTTCTAGTGAATATTTATAGTAGAATTTATCTTTTGTATTACCCTATATTAAAAATGATTTACTTATTAAACTTTGATTTTAACTATTTTAACCCTTCTTTAAATAAATTAATAATAAATGTCCTAATCTAATCCAAGTGGGAATAAATGGTCATATTTTATTCCTAAGGTTGTTTTTTGTCGAATTACACTTGTCCAATAGAATTAGGACATGTGTTAGGATAATAATAATATCATTTTTACCCTTAATTACCCTATTTACTTTTAACCGTGGTAAAAAAAAGTAAAAAGTTACTATTCACCAAAAAATTATTTTCATCTCATTGAACCACATTTTACTTAATGAAATCAACCGTGTCTCTCGGATTTTTGAAATTCTACTCACAGAAGCGGTAAAATTAAGTTTTATGAAAAATTCAGTTTTTTTAACTACCACTTAGTGGTTTCACTATTCATCAAAAATTGAAAGTTTTCAGAAAAATACCAAAAATTAGGCCTAAGATATATTTGATATTATGAACTCAAAAATGATGTCTATTTTACCAAATTCAAAACATATCAGTTACATTAACTAATTTAAAAATTAATTCCCGTCGTCAAAACAAATACCGTGTTCTTAAGAGATAATAACTATCAAAAGATTGACACTTGTTTATGTCTGGTTTAAATGTGAAATTACATCCAATGACCAACATTGTATTAAATTGTAAAAATATATTCTAAATATACTTTAAAACCACTCAAATTAATAATTTATCACTATTAATTATTTTGATTGAAAAAGTTGTTTTTAATTAAAATTTAGTAATTTTCACTATTCATCAAAATATGAAAGTTATCCGAAAATCACCAAAATTTCACCCTAAGCTAATTTCGCTATTCCGAATCCAAAAATGAAGTCCATTTTGAAAATTAAAATTTACAAAATTTGAAAAAGTGGTTATTACTATTCATAACGGCTAGTTTTAATAATATTTTAATAGCATATCGTTGTTTAGCGAAACCTGGTGTTGCGTACAACACACGCTATCGTGGAAGGTCGCGATTGCGTGTAATTCAAGCCCGGTCAGAGATGTGTGTTGTGAAAGCTCCTTTTGGTGTAGCGTATAACACAAGACATTAATGAAATTAAAAAAAATATTTTTCATAAAATCTCAGGGTGTTACAGTACATAAAATAATTTCATGATGTTTGGATTGATCTTCATGAGTTTTGGAGTACACCAAGATTTAATCCACAAAACAACCACAAATTGATACAGGTATGGGTAAAATATTTAGTTAATCGATGCTATAAACACATTAGGAGCATTCTTCAAACAGAATGACATCACAACAAACTCATAAAGTCCATAAATTATTATGAAAGTAGTCTAAGGTTTTTCATAAAGTTGAACTCTCAAATGAAGACACCTCAATCTCAAGTAGTTCATGGAGAAAACACAACCTCCCCTAAACTAGTCAAATAGGTCGTCAATGGGCAGAAGAAGATACCAATTATTCACAGTCTTAAAGATAAACGTTTTTTAATCAACAAACAAGTGGAAGGTCTTATTATCCTACTTTTCTATCAAGACTGGAGAACCCCTAGGTGACGCAATCAGAAGGATAAACCCTTATTAATCTTCTCTTCTAGTTGAGTCTTAAGCTCTTGAATATCAGTTAGCTATATTCTGTAAGGTGGAATGAAAACTAGCTTAACACCTAGAATGATCTCAACTATAAATTTCACATCACTCTCTGGTGGTAGTACTGATAAGTCCTTTAAAAACACATCTTGGAACCTATCCATTGCGAGAGGAAATACATCTTTCTTTAGACCTCCATCATCTAGTAATAGACTTTTAACCTGGGTGGTGAGCTCCCCTAGTTATTGATGAATTGGCCTTACATGACCCACCAATATATCCCACTCTCCAAAATTATCATAATTTTTGTAACACCCCAAGATTTTAGAGTATGTTATCTCATTAATGTAATTCTATACCTTGCACTACACAACACCAAGTTTGAACGCACAACAACTTACCAAACTAGCCGTTAAAAAAGCGGTTATGAATATTATTAACTAAATTTTGAATCTTATATACTCTATATAATTTTAACACACATATCATGTGTTTCATAGGCATAATATAATAAAAAATTCAATTTTTTAGATAAAGGAAGTATTTTGTAAAAATACAATTTTACAACCTAGTAATGGTGATTTTTTTAAATGAAATATCTGAAAATTTTATATTAAATTTGACAAAATAAATTTCTTATTTACAATCAGGACATAAAATTTAGTTTGAAAAATGCTTTGGTACTTTTCTGATAGATTTCATATTTTGATGAATAGTGAAAAATACTATGTTTTAATTGAAAACAACTTTTTTAATCAAAATAATTTATAGTGTTTAATTATGAATTTTAATGTTTTTGAAGTATAATTATATTATATTTATATCATATAATATAATTTAGGTCATTATATGTAATTTCACATTTAAATTTGACATAAACACATGTCAATCTTTGGATAGTTTTTACTTTTTTAGAAACCCGCTTTTTGGTTTTGACAATGAGAAATAATTTTAAATTAAGAAATGAAACTTCTATGTTTTTAATATGGTAAAATGAAATTAATTTTTTAATTCAGAATATGAAAATAATCTTAGGGTAAAATTTTGGTATTTTTCTGAAAAATTTCAATTTTCGATGTATAGTGAAAAACACACCGTTATTATTTAAAACTGACTTTTTAATTAAATAATTCCTTAATTTATTTAAATTAATTTAATCCCAAATATATAAATAATACCTATATAAGTTTAATTTAATTCATTGGAGTCGTTTTAAAATAAAATTAGATGTATAAAATTTTATTGAGCTTTTTAACGTTTTTACCCACCTTCTAGGAGAATTTGAAAATTGGCATAAAACATAATTTTTCACTTATATGAGTTGAATTTAAAAAATATGAGAGACAAGGTTGACATAAGTAAGTAAAATGTGGTTTAATAAGATGAAAATGATTTTTTGTGAATAGTAAGTTTTGACTTTTTTACCACGATTAAAAGTAAAGAAGGTAATTAAGGGAAAAATGATATTATAATTACCCAAAAACATATCCTAATTCTATTGGATAAGTTTCTTTCGACTAAAAAAATCCTAGGAATAAAATATGATCCTCTTTGGTCCACTTGAATTAGATTATGAAATTTATTATGATTTTATTTAAAGTAGAGTTAAAAGTGTTAAATTCAATGTTTATTAAATAAAACATTTTTAATATAGGGTTATACATAAGATAAATTCAAATTTAAATATTAATTATAAATATAAAATGATTTCCTACATAATGGTATTTTATTTATATTTTTTAGACATTAAATTATTTAATTTATTTTAGACACAGTGATGACGCAGTAATTACCTTATCAATGAAAGAATCAAATAAATGGTATTATAAATATTAAAATAAATATAATTTCAAAGTTTTTACGAAATAAAATAATTTTCTAGGTGAATATGACATGTTAGTGTTGATTCAATGTATTTTTTTGAAGTAATCATGCTGTTATTACTAAAAAAAATACTCAATAGTGGCAAAATTGACAAAAATGAGTTTAAAAAAAACTATATTAGTAAATTATATAATGGTACTAAAAATCTAAGGTTGGGCCGAAGGACTCTTATAATGATATATATTTCATTAATGAACCTATTGGGGTTCTCTTGGAATTTTATTGTTTGTTTATTAACCATATAATATAAAAATACAAGAAGACATGGTAAAAGTTAAAATATTTAACTAAGAGTTAAATATAAAAGATAATGTCAAAATGGTAACCTAAATATGTATAAAACCTATTGGTTGAGAGTATTTAGACCGATAACCACATAAATCTTGAAATAGATTCATTTTGAGCCATTATAAACTGAATATGATTCTATAATAAATTAATATTTTAATCATTTCATAAAGTGACCCTAACCCCTCTTATAAAAGGGAACTTACGATTTATCCAAATCACACCTCCAAATCCATTTGGATCATACCATAAAAGAGAAAATATCTTATCAACTTCCCTCACATCAACCTAGAGTCTTTAGTTTTTTCATAATGCCATCCTAAGGATCCCTTTTGATCAACTCAAAAGGAAACACCCGAAAAATAGGTAATAACTTCACCACCCTCTTTCAAGTTCTTTTCTTCTTCTACTACCTATTTTTTGTTGTTTCTATACCAAAATAATAAGTAAAGTACCTTCTACATACTGTGATATTATTATAAATATGGTAAAACCATATTCGTTATTCTATTCTTCCTATAAATGACAAAGTCACCATACGTGCATACGTACGGCTTATCGTCTCCACGTCGTGGTCTAGTTTATTATTCAAACACTTCATTATTTGGGTGGTTATAATAATGAGTATAAATGATGTAAATAATAAATATAACATGTTCATTATTCTTTATATATTATATACCATCCAATTACATACGATTTCACCATCAATATAATGATATTGTCGCTCGTGCGTACGTACGGATTACTGTCTCCATGATGCTATAAGACTCATTCCCACGTTCACCATTAAACGATGATTATAAAAATATATATTATTCATAATTATGTAATATATGAAATAATAATTCTACTAGATATATATATATATATATATATATATATATCTTTTTCACATACTTTCGATCAATACGATATGAAAACGGAAACAACATTTATGCATACGTACGACCTACCGTCTCCATAAACAGTGCCTTGAATTTCATATATCTATCTGTTATAAATATTTATATTATAAATATATTTGATATATAAATCATTTTTATATACTGAATTATTTAAATCATGATCTAAATGATACGATCGAGAATAACAAGTTAAAACACATACGATAAAGAAAGCGATTATTATATAAAATGTTTATTTAACATGATAATCATTATTAAATGGGTATTATAAAGTGAAAAATGAATCATGTATGATATAATAAATATGAATATGGTTATGTTATAATTTAATAATATACTATGGTCATTATAAAGGAGGTTAAACGTACCCTCGACCAAAGGAATGTGCATGATAATGGTTAATTACTCAATATCATTATTATTTGATATTGTTTATGGGTATGTTTTTACTGGGATATATTTATTATTCATTTCAATTTTTCGTAAAAGAGTTTTAAAATGGATTCGTTTTAAGGGAATATTTTAGTAAACATCATTTTAATTGTTTTAAATATTTATTCTTTTAAATCACTCTCATTAATGTCTATGTTTTCAGAATGGTTCTTTAAGGATTTAGTTATATGGATATGAATGTTTGTAAATTATTAATTCCATTCAAAAGTTTCAAAGTGATATCGGACACTTTTATTAAAAAAATTATTTAAATATCTTCCTTTCTAAATTGTGTGACTTTAAATGTTTTCATGAAAAAGGGATATTTCTCTCAAAGGGTTTTACAAATCATTTTCATCTTTGTCAATATATTTTGATGGATTTTAAACTTGTTTGAAGTTGATTTATTATGATAAAAATCTTTCATATTGTATTGAAGGTTTTGTGACTTTTTTGACTATGGATGTGTTATTTTCATACCATTCATAGTATATGGTTAATGTATTTACATTTCGTATGCTATTTCTAATACGAATGTTTAGGTTATGTTTTAAGCTTATTATATGAGGAATTTATTGAACATAGTAAGTGATAGGTGGAGACCGATATAACTCCTTGATGTATCATTAGGTTTCATGAGACAATTATACATGGAATTGGCTGAGGCCCTTCCCAATTTAATATATTTTTTTGGATGAGGCCAAAATCATTTTTAGACGTCTTGGACGAGGCCTTGACATAATGATTCTGAATGTCTGTAATTATACATTCCCCCATTATGAAAATAATATTGATGGTTCATGTGGTTATTCGACTAGAAGAATAACCATGACTATGTTTTATTATGGCATTATTTACTCAGCTCATATTTCTACCATAAAATTTGCATGTTTCTTTATTGTAAAGGAATGTATTATCAATTATTCATCATGCCTATTGTTTATGTTATCTTACACTAAATTGTTTACCATTACTGAGCATCTGAGCTCACCCATTTATGATGTTTTATTTTCCCAGGATTTCCAAGAATTGTATTATGATTGATATGAAGGGTTAAGTTAAAAGGGAATAATGGAGTTCCCAACGAACTATCTATGCGGTATTTTATTTTTGAAATTTTAATGTGAATTTAATGCATGTAATCTATTTCTAAGACAGCTAAACTGATCAATCTTTCGAGACTTGATTCCTGGTAATCATGACAATGTATTAAATTAATGCATCGAGTCTTGGATTCTAGGGTCGTGGCATTACAGTTGGTATCAGAGAAATTTTAGCAACAACCTTGGAAATAGATTTAGATAACATCTGATTAGAGAACATTACCATAAGATATACTTTGAGGATTAATATAGAATAACTTCCTAGAATTTTGGTAATGTAGATATTTTGTGTATTTTCCAAGAAATACATCCCAGTCTAGATATGAGCATGTAAAGGCAGCTCTAAAATAGAGGTAACTAGGATTGAAAACTCTGACAAGGAGTTTCAGGTTTGACCCGAGTAATCCTGGTACACGACCACAGGCCTTGCTGCACTCTTGGTTATGACACTCTCGATGGATATGCTTAGGAAAATTCAAATTTTAATTACAGTAAATTATGAAGGATTTATGTGTAAATACTTCCTCAAAGAATTTTATTATTATTATAGATTATATGAATAATATTTTAAAATACGCTAGGTATTTTACAAGTTTGGAATTATGCATTTCCATTCATAAACTAACCTAGCTTATGCCATTTTTTAGAAATGGATCCCACTAGATGGAATGAGAACTCCGGCAATACACATGATCCAAAGAGTAAGAAGGATCATATATTTTATGGTATTAAGACAAAATTTAGAATGGAAATAGTCTCCCATGTATTATCAACATATGAAAAAATAGTATCATGTGTTAATAAGATAAGTAATGAATTCTCAGAGTCCTATGGTTTTAAAGGGAATCCAAAGAAGAAAATGATGGAAGAGAGAAAGATGGGTAAATGGAAGAGGGGAAAGAAGGATTTTCCCATATGTGATAACTGAGGAAAGAATAACCTTGGTATATTCTTAAAGGTAATGGGAGTTTTTCATATGTGTGAAGAAAAAGGACACCATGTAAGTGATTGAAAGGGTAACAAAAAGGTTTCAAATATACAATGCTTCATCTGCAAGGAGTTGGGACACTATGAGAATCAATTTCCCAATCATCAGAGGTTACCACAAATGATACTATTGGATAATAATAAAGTAATGATATTATCATAGAAGAATAGTAATGACAAGTTTTCTTATGTTGATATTAAAGAATTATGTGATTTGAGTGCTGTATCAATGATGTACTGGTTATAATAATTATGGTGTATATAAGGATTGTGCTGTAGTACTATTTCATTAAGGACTTGAGATTGTGTGTAACCAAGAAAATTGACTCAATAATGGGTTAAATGTTTTGGAAAAAATATGGTTGAGAGAAAGATAAACCATAATATGGTTCTGATACGGAGGTAGTGATTTTGGAATAATATATGATTGATTTGGATAAATTATATTGGATATTCTTGACTACCATGAAACTGATTAATGATTGGTATATTCCATCATTGTTGGAGTTTACAACATTTTTGGATAGAATGAGTATATCAAGTATTCTGTAAAGAATAAGAGAGCATGAATGTAATCAATAAGGTTTTATGATAATTCTGGATGTTACAGTGTTTTAGAAGAATTCATGATGAAGGTTTTCAAATGTTAATACGTGGAAAAAAGAATCTCCATTGTGTTTACCTTCTTTATAAATTTTGGACTGTGAGTTTGGGAAGAAGTATTTTGGATAATTTAAAGGATATAATTGGTTAAGTTTTACATTGGATACTATTATTATGGTTAAATCATTTCTTGAGATTGTTTTTTGGATTGTTATAAAAAGGACATCCTGGAGGTCAGACAACAACCTGTCGCATCCAGTAAGTCCGTGAGACTTGAACCTGCAACCAAAGGGTGACGAGGGTGCATCACCTACCACTGGCCTATGTGATGTCTTAGTTTGTATAATGTAGTTTTTTTAAATCATCTAACAGATTAATTATAAAATCATTTTTTCAGAACCCTATACAATTAAGATAAATAGAATATTTTTTAATTCTATTATCATTTGGTGTGAAAGATGAGTTTGAGGTAGGAATTAATTGAATGAAGAAACACTATTTTTCAAATATATATATACATACATATATATATATATATTATTCTAGGAATAAATTAATTCTTAAACTGTAGGGAAGGGTTATTAAAACAAAAAATGTGTTATCCTAATACCTTATGTTTTGTTGAACCGATGATATTTTACATCATCATAGATTGATGGATTTGAGGCCCTCAATTTTACACTTGTTTTTGATTGATGACCTCAATCACTCCTTATAAATATTTATGTTTTCCTCTAATAATGTGTCTCTACTTTCCAAAAATGTTCTTCTAATCGAGATCATAATTTAGTTGCGACCTTTTTATTCCATTTCCCTCTTATTAAGACCAAATTTTATTAACCCAATTTCCAATGTGAGTTTTCCACAAAGGTATTTTTCTATTTTGAAAATTTTATTTTCGAAGAAAAATTTTAAATTATGAGGACTCAATTTATTGAAGTAGGGGAGAATGTAACACCCCAGGATTTTATATATATTTTATCTCATTAAAGTTATTTAATAGCTTGCGCTACACGCAACAATGAGTTCAAACGCACCAAAACTTACCAAACTAGTAGTTCAAAAAGTGGTTATGAATAATATTAACTGAATTTTAAATCTTATATACTTTATATAATTTTAACAGCCATATTATGTTTTTCTTAGACATAATATAAGAAAAAATTCAATTTTTCAGATAAAGGTAGTATTTTTCAAAAATGATATTTTATCGCCTACTAATGGTGATTTTTTAAATGAAATATATGATAGTTTTATATTAAATTTGAAAAAATAAACTTCTTATTTAGAAGAGGGACATAAATATTTTGTTTGGAAAATATTTTTGTACTTTTCTGATAACTTTCATATTTTGATGAATAGTGAAACATACTATGTTTTAATTGAAAAAACTTTTTTAATCAAAATAATTTATAGTGTTAAATTATGAATTTGAACGGTTTTGAAGTATAATTAGATTATATATTTATCATTTAATACAATGTAGTTCATTATAAATAATTTCACATTTAAATTTGACATAAACACATGTCCATCTTTTGATAGTTTTTACTTTTTAAAAACCCACTTTTTGGTTTTAACAAGAGGAATTAATTTTAAATTAGTAAATCAAACTTCTATGTTTTTAATTTTGTAAAATTGACTTCATTTTTGAATTTCTAATATATAAATTATATTAGGGTAAATTTTTGGTATTTTTCTGAAAACATTCAATTTTTAATGAATTGTGAAAAACACTGCGTTGTTATTTAAAACCAATTTTTTATTTAAATAATTATTTATTTTAAGCCAAAATAGATAAATAATACCTACATAAGTTCAATTTAAATCATTGGAGACATTTTACAATAAAATTACATGTATAAAATTTTATTGAACTTTTTAACAATTTTTACCCACCTTCTAGGAGCATTTGCAAATTTTGATTTAACATAATTTTACCACTTCTGTGAGTTGAATTTCAAAAATCTGAGAGAAACAGTTGAAATCAGTAAGTAAAATGTGGTTCAATAAGATGAAAATAATTTTTGGTGAATAAAAACTTTTGACTTTTTTTTACCACAGTTAAAAGTAAATATGGTAATTAAGGGTAAAAATGATATTATAAATACACTAACACATGTCCTAATTCTATTGGATAAGTTTAATTCAAATAAAAACAATATTTGGAATAAAATATGACCCTATTTGGTCAACATGATTTAGATTAAGAAATTTATAATTATTTTATTTTAAGAAGAGTTAAAAGTGTTAAATTCGAAGTTTATTAACTAAACCATTTTTAATATAAGGCTCTACATAAGATAAATTAGACTATAAATATTAATTATAAATATAAAAAAATTTCCTACATAATGGTATTTTATTTATAATTTTTAGAAGTTAAAAAATTTAATTTATTTATGACACATTGATGATGTAATAATTACATTATTAATGAATGAATCAAATAAATGGTATTATAAATATTAAAATAAATATAATTTCAAAGTTTTTTGGACATACGCGAATTTTATAGGTGAATAAGACATGTTAGGGTTGATTAAATGTATTTTTTTTTAAGTAATCATGTTGTTACGACTTTCCAACAAAATAAAATACCAAATAGTGTCAAAATTGACATAAATGAGTTTTTAAAACAAATACTATATCATTAAATTATATGATAGTAATAAAAATATAAGGTTCGGTAAAAGGACTCTTATAATGATATATATCTAATTAATGAACCAATTGGGGTTCTCTTTTCATTTAATTGTATGTTTATTAACCATATAATATAAAAATACAACAAGACACGGTAAAAGGTAAACTATTTAACTAAGAGTTAAATCTAAATGTTAAGGTTAAAATGGTAACCTAAACATGTCTAAAACCCATTGGTTGAGATTATTTAGACCCATAAACACCTAAGTATTTAACTAAATCCATTTAGAGCCATTATAAACTGAATATGATTGTATAATAAATTAATATTTTAATCTTTTCCTAAAGTGACCCTCACCCCTCTTATAAAAGGGAACTTCCCCTTCTCTCCAAATCACACCTCCAAAGCCATTTGGATCGTCCAAAAAATGCCCAAATATCCTATAAAACTACATAACATCATCCTAGATTCCTTACTTTGATCAGAAAGACATCCTATGTAGCCCTTTTGATCAACTCAAAAGGAAACACCTGAAGAATAGGTAATAATTTCAACACCCACTTTCAAGTTCTTTTCTTCTTACACATCCTCTTTCTTTGTTGTTTCCATACCAAAATAATAAATCCCATACCTACTACATACTATTATGTGATTATAAAAAATGGTAAAATAATATTCATTATTCTATCCATCCTACAAATGACAAAGTCACCATACGTGGGTAAGTTTGACTTACTGTCTCCACATTGTGGTGTATTTTGTTATTCAAACACTTCATTATTTAGATAGGTATAATAATGAGTATAACTGATTTAAATAATAAATATAACATGTTAATTATTTTGTATATATGATATACCATCCAATTACATACGATTTCACCATTAATATAATGATATTGCCACTCGTGTGTACGTATAGATTACCGTCTCCTCAACACGATGAGATTAATTCCCACATTCACCATTCAACGATGATAATAAAAATATACATTATTAATAAGTATGTAATATATGAAATAATAATGCTACTATATATATATATATATATATTTCTATGTACTTACATATGTCTTATTCACCAACTTTCGTTCAATATGACATGAAAACAGAAATAACATTTATGCATACGTACGGCCTACCATCTCTATAATTGGTGCCTTCTATTTCATATATCTATCTATTATAAATATTTATATTCTAAATATATTAGATATATAAATCAAGTTTTATGTTCTAGAAGTATTTAAATCATGATCTAAATGATACGATTAAGAATAACAAGTTTAAACATGTACGATAAAGAGAGCGATTATTTCCCAAAATGTTAGTATAACATGGAAATAATTATTAAATGGGTAGTATAAAGTCATAAATAAATTATGCATGATATAATAAATATGAATATGGTTCTGGTATAATTTAATAACATACAATGGTCATTAGACAGGATGTTAAACGTACCCTCGACCAAAGGAATTTGCAAGGTAAGGGTTAATTTCTCAATCTCATTATTATTCGAGATTGTTTATGGGTATGTTTTTACTGGGACATATTTATTATACATTTCCATTTTTCATAAAAGAGTTTATAAAAGGATTATTTCTAAGGTACGCATTTATTAAACATCATTTTAATATTTTTAAGTATTTATTCTTCTAAGTCATTCTCATTAATGTCAATGTTTTCAAAATGGTTCTTTAAGGATTTATTTATATGGACATGAATTTTTTTAAAATGTTAACTAATTTCAAATGTTTCAATGTGGTATGGGACACTTTGATTCAAAAAAAGTCTTTAAATGTATTTCTTTCTAAATTGTGTGAATTTTAAATTTTTTCAGGAAATGGGTTATTTCTCTCAAAGAGATTTAAAAATCATTTTCATCTCTGTCAACATCCATTGATAGATTTTAAACTTGTCTGAAGTTTATTTATTTTGATAAAAATATTTTATATTGTATTGAAGGTTTTGTGATTTGTTTGACTATGGATGTGTTAATTTTTTTTACCATTTATGGTTAAAGTATTTACATTTCGTATGATAGTTCAAATATGAATGTTTAGGTTATATTTCCACCTTTTCATACAAGGAATGTATTGGACATAGTAAGTGATGGGTGGAGTCTGCTATAGCTCCTCGATACATCGGTAGGTCTCATGAGACAATTAGACACAAAATTGGATGAGTCCTTTTCCCAATTTGATATATGGTTTCGGCCAAGGCCTTAATCATTTTTAGACATCTTGGCCGAGGCCGTGACAAAATGTGTCAGAATGTCTGGCATTATACATTCCCTCATTATGAAAATAATATTAATGGTTCATGTGGTTATTCGACTAGTAAAATATTCGTGACTATGTTTTATTATGGAATTATTTACTCAACTCATATTTACGCCATAAATTGTAAATGTTTATTGATTATAAAGGCATGTGTTTTCAATTATTCATCATGCCTATTGTTTATGTTATCTTCTGATAAATTTTTTACCCTTACATAGAATCTGAGCTCACCACTTTCTTATGTTTTATTTTCCTAGTATTTACAAGAAATGTATTATGATTGATTTGCAGGGATAAGCTAAAATGGAAGAATGGTTTTCTCAAAGAACTTTCTATGTTGTATTTTATGTTTGAAATTGTAATGTGAAGTTGATGTGTGTAATATATTTCCAATACTGCTAAACTGATCTATATTTTGAGACTTGATTCATTGTAATCATGCCAATGTATTATAATAATACACCGACTCTTGGATTCTGGGGTCATGTCATTATAACTCTCTCCCTTACAAGATGTATATGTCACTATCACATGTTAACAATATATATGGTATTGGTATTCCACTAATATTTCCATGCCCATATTTTCTTTGAAAATTAAAATATCAGGATGTAAATATCCCATAGAAAATGATAATCCACAAAATAAAGTGAAATCCTCTTTTATAAACAGATGTCCCTTAACCTTACTCCCAATGGTGCACCGATTTTCATCACCCCACTCATAAATCGACTATTAGTTTCAAACCATTCACATATTATAAAGATATAAAGTAATGAGAGGCACTAGTTTCATATTAGTTGGTAAAAATAATAGAATCTATAAGAATATCACATATAATTATTGATAGTCTATCCCAACCATCCAAACGTATAGGATGATCTATATGAAACTGTCATTTCCCTCTTCCATGTAATGTAGTTTAAGTCCCATGAGATATACCACTATACTAATACAATTTCTCTTTCCTAGATGAACCATGTCTATTGCCTCTACATCCATGGACATTAGAACTCCAACTACCAGAATGATACAGTGTTGAATATCCCCTTCCCACGCTAAGGTTTTTTCCTAGCTTCTCCATCACTACCCATTTGTCATGGGTTCTTACAAAACCAATGTAGATGTTTGATCCTACTGCAAGCTTGATAACCTACCAGGTGTCGGGGAAAATTCCAATATAAGAAGATCGGCCTACCACACCGGTGGCAAAGAACTCGGGTAAGATACTGAGTTACTGATCCTTCCCATAGTCACTATTATTTCCATAGTGTTAGTTAACATTATCATAACAACGCTTCGTACTCTAAGAAGATGTAATTATTCATCATCTAGTAGAATGAAACTATGCTCTTCTAGAATCCTACTATTGGTTCCCCTCATATATGAGAGCCGAATACAGAACCTCAAAAAACATTCTTGACAAAAAGAATTCAATTTGGGACTTAATCTCACAATTAACACTTTCTGGGAAACACATTGTAATACCTGTCTCATCCCCTACTAGTGCTAGGGAAAATAATTACAAGACATTAAAGTAACCAACATATTCTATCACAGAAATACTCATATGGGTCAAACACATGAACTCTACATCCCTCTCTTGTATCAGTATCTTGATAAAAGTAAATTAGGAAATTCTCTAAAAATTCATTTCATACCATACCATCTGCCCGTATTGTTCGAACCTGAACATCCTACCAGTTCTTCACTGATTCTTGTCATTTATAATAAGTCAATAAGAACCTATTCTCATAAAAATTCTCTAAATGGTCACGAATTGTTTCAATGAAATCAATCCAGAACTTACCTGCCTCAAGTCCATGTTCTCCATTGAAATTCAGAGGGTGTGATAATTGAAACTCCCATGAAAGTATGGACATATTCTTTACAAACCCCTCAGATTATCTCTCCATAAACTATAGGAATAGGGAAAAGTTCTCTTGAAATTTTTCTCTGACTCATTCTTCTATTACTATCAGTGCCTCAGGTTCCACTATTATAGGATCATTTCCAACCATATCCTTCTACCATCCTATCAACAAGAATCATAATAGAGGAATATATATAAAATTCAAAACACAATTCTTAGGACCATAACACCACATTATCAAAATTATGATAAGGGGATTCACATAAATCCATATGAATTCATCCCCCTTATCCTACCACATAGTAAACCAGGGCACTAACACTACCCTAAAAAATCCTTCATCTAGGTCATGGTAAACAAAGGGGAAGCACATTACGATATTCATGTTTATCATTAGACACTCATTTTCAACTTTTTTCATCATTTTATAATTTTTGAATTCATATTAGGCACCATTTTCAGTTCAACTAAACAATAAAAGAAAAACATTTCAATTTTAACAACTTTCCTAGAACCTGATTTTCCATATTTGTCTAAAATTTTTCATGTTAAAATAATTAATGAGTGTTCAGAATGATGCATGGATACTCAAATATTTTTACATACAAGGCCACATGCCAAAAATTATATTAAATTTAAAACAATACTCACATCACACAAAAAGTGCATCACTCTAGGTGAAATAACATCCAACTATAATAACAAAAAACAATAACAATAATACCACCCATGGTACTTGGTTTTTACCCCCGTACAAGGGTTATAAACTCTCATGAATGAGATATTGGACATGGCCTGACACATCCTAATATTCTTTTTACCTTTACAAAACAGTATTAAAAAAGAAAACAAAATAAAACAAAACCACCTTTGATACCACTTTGCGACATCCCACCCCATATTCCACATTAAAGTGCCCTAATATGGTTGGTTACATGACCTCAAGTGAACCTCCTTGTATACCGGAGGCTACTGACTAGTAGCGAGGGTCTAATATATGTCACATGGGGAGGCTACACAATATTTATCAAATTAGCATAATAGTGGAAATAACCAAGAAAAAACCAAAATATGATTACTGAAAAATAGAATAATTCAATAATCAGGACAAACTGGTATGAAATGATAAAGAAAAACTGAAAATGTCTCAATGCAAGAATAATATAATTGGATATTAGCTCGTTTTAGATGAATATTCCTCACAAAAGAAAAAGAAATTCCCAAGGACCATAATAGTTTAGTGTCTTTGGAAACATGGAAACATAATATTCTAACTAGGTGAATGATCTTCAACATCTCCCTTAATGATCTCCCCCTTTAGTACTCATACTTAAAACCATTATTTATAACTTGGGGAAGGTAATAATTATGAAGGGGTGAGATCAGATGCTCAGTAAGTGTAAATAAAAGAGATATGTAATCACAACATGAACATAAGGGTATGAGAACACGGTCATAACATTGCGAGATCATACCTTGCATATCAAATATCATAATCAAGAGTCATGACCGAAATATTGGCAGTTCATAAGACAAGAATCATAAGGGAATAAATTTCATATCCCATGATATCATAACATTGGAATAAGACATAGAATTGTGGTATACACATAAGAATAGAAAATATTATGTCATGGATACCTATTAGGAACTTCATAACATGTTAGGCTTGGGATAATATACCATGTAACTTCTTGGGGATTGTGATTCAATCCCATGTGACCTCTTGTTTTTTTATGGTGATTCCCTCCCATATACCATCTTGTATAGGGCTTGGGATGACCTCCCATGTACCCTCTTGCTTTAGGTTTTAGATGCCCTCCCATGAACCCTCTTATTTTATGATTGGGATGCCCTCTAATGTATCTTCTTATTTTGGGAATGGGATTACCTAATTTATACCCTCTTTTTTTGGTCTTTGGATTACCTCCCGCATACCTTCTTCTTTTGGGTTTGAGATTCCCTCCCGTGTACCCTCTTGTTTCGAGTTTGGGATGCCCTCCCATATACCTTCTTGTTTCGGGCATGGGATGCCCTCCCATATATAATTTTTTTTTCGAGCATGGGATTCCCTCCCTTGTATCTAATGATCTCATAAACCATTTATCATTACCCCCATGCATTGGAGGGAGATATAGGTCCCACCCAACAAAAAATAAAATCATACATGTGCATTGCATAAGATAACAAAACATTCAACATATCATGAACCATAAAAATAGATTGGTTTCATAAATTTCATATCATAAACCATGAAATAAAATGGGTGTCAATTTTTTTATCATATCATAACCTGTATAAAATTGGCACATTTCATAATCATTTCATCAAATTATAACCTTTTAAAAGAAGAAGAATTCATAATATTATTTCCCATGTAAGAGAAACTGGTGTCATAGGCATAATTCCATCAAAACATAAACCATTTAAGAAACAATATAAATGGTATTTTTGGATCATGTCCCCAATAAAGCTTAAAATATATCAAAGGAGATCAACTTATATGTTTAAACATAACTATTCTTATAAATCACTTTTTAAAACATATATCATTTTATAAATATTTTTCTTTGAAACCACTTTAATAACATGTAAAGAATCATAAAAACCATTTCAAACATTTCTCGAGGAAAACATCCTTTCCACTTTAAAAAATATTTTTTAAAACATGAAACATTGTTAGATAATTTTCATTTTTAAATAAAATTGAAAACATATAAATGAATCTTTGAAAACCATTTTAAACAATTTTTAAAATAAAAAAAATTTGGAAACATTTTTTCACTGAAAACCAATTCAAAATAATGAATTAACATAATGTTAGGAAAATAATATTCATTTAAAAATAACCTTTAAAAGTTTAAATGTAAGCTTCAAATAAATTATATTCATGACGATAGGTAAATATGCACACCCCAAGCATTCATTTTTCACAGTAAAAAGTTTAGAAAAGTGCCTTAATTGAAAAATGACAAGGAGATTCATTTTGAAACTCATTTTATTAAAAAGTTAAAATAAAGGTAAAATTTTAATTTACACATAATAGTAAAACATTTATCAAAACATTTTTATAAAAATTGGTTTTGTGAATAAACAAATTTTCAATCGAAGAGAGAAATAGAGTGGGATTTTATTAAAAAAACATTCTTAAATATCTTATGAAACAAAGAGTGAGGAAACAGTACCAATATATGGAGATATCATGGAAAACTATAGAATAAGAAAATTTATGTGAGTTATTTTGGTATGGATCATAATATTTCATCAATGGAAGTAAAATCATAAACATCATAGATAAACAATGAAATTGTAAAATTAAACAGTTACCTCGATGGTAACACTGAATCATAATATTATGGAAATAATAACATTAAATTAAGATAAAAATATAATAAAAAAAGGTTCATTATATAAAATATAAAAGGAAGATATACACACCTCATAGAAAAATATATCTTCATAACATGACATGTGTCTCAATGAAGGCAAATTGAGAAAAAATTACTTTACCAATTTGGTAACTTTTGAACCATAAACCACCTGAAAGAAATATAAAAAAAGGGATATATAAATACCCATTAATTTGATTATAAAAATAAAATAATAAATTCATGGTTTTTATTAAAACCACACAAAATAATTAAGTGGTAAATAAGGCATAAGTCTCACAAAAATAAAAGTGAGATGGGAAAACCCTTACCTAAAGTATTGACATTCTTCATACGCTTTCAGAACTCCTGTATAATCAATATAATAAATTTATACATCTAAAAAACTATATTATTATATATAACACAATATAATATTTTATTATGACTTTATATTACCTTTTTATTAATAATTCCAGGTTAATTTTATGTTTTAGGTAATATCTTCTTTGTTTTTCATATATGTTTTGACTTGTTATACTTTATCATCATACATAAATATTGATTTACATATTTAAAAAAAATAAATGATATAAATATAATTTAAATTCAATATTTAAATATTTATAATAATCTATAAAATATATAAATATGAATTGGAATACACTGTTCATGGAGACGGTAGGTCGTACGTACACATGAACGTTGTTTCTTTTGTCTAATCATATTAAAATAAGGTAATTAAATAACATATATATATATTATCATTATAGTATAATTAATATTTCATAAATATCAAATAAATTTATGAATCCCATATTTAATAATTTTCATGCAAATTATGAACGAATCGCATCGCTTTGAGGTTGCGGTATTCCACACGCCCACAAATAAAGTTATCATATTTACATGAAATGGAAACAATGAAGGTATATTTTATATAAAAATTAAATTAGAATAAATAAATAATATAAATAATATATATCATATAAAATTAAAATATACATAATTATTTCAAACCTTGAAAGGAGAAAATTAAAGAACAAGCAACATTGGTTTGCAATATAGTATTCCTTCGTACATACAAATGATGATTGCATATCACATTTTATGGAAGTGTGTGAGAGTGTAGGTTTAAAAATGTACATAAAAATATATATAATAATATTTATGATAATAAATTTTTTAAATAATCATGTAATAATAAGAATATAGGGGGTGATGAATGAAAATAAAGAAAAAGATATTGTGGAGACATGCTACATCTTCTTTGGGTAACATTTTTGGGTTTACAAAAAAATAGATTCCGTGGTGGGATTTTTCTTCTTCCAAATTTAGGATTATAGGATGAGAGGATGGAATTTTGGAGCTTATATGGATAGGTGATTGATGAGACAAAGTGTCTTGAGAGGTGTGAGGATATGAGGGGGTGAGTTTTCATTTATAGTAGAGGAGTGACATTCATGTAAATATAAAAAAGAAAAATCTATTGAGAGGTCTCCCATAAATAATGTGTCTCCAATAATTTTCACTTTTTAATAAAAAAAGTTAATTAGTAGAAATATATCCATCCAATTTATTTTAGAGCATTTTATAGGTCATTTTTCCTTGTGATATTAAAGTTTAACCATTAATAAACATGTTTTTACCTTATTCGCTTTAATTAATTTTAATTAAATTCAATAATATTTTTGGTAAAAAAATAATTTTAGATTACATGACACATTGAATTATACTTATTTCAAATATGGAATCCATTTCTCTAAATTATAAACATACAAAAGGTATAAATTAATTGAAAATTAATCCCGTAGATGGGATGAGATGAGAAGTATTTAAAGCGAAAAAGTACATATGATTGAAATGTTTTTATATAAAATTTAAATTTGAATGTTGTTCCAGTGAACTGAATTGGATTTATTTATGTATAATTGATCTAATTATACTTTAAAACCAAATTAAAACATAATTTAACAATATAAATAAATTAAACTAAAAATCAGTTTTGAATTAATATTTAGGATGGTTTAATATTCATCAATGTATAAAACTTCTCTAAAAATACAAAAAACTCCCCCAATGTAAAATTTAACATCCACATTACAAAAATTAATTTTTAATTATCAAATAAAAATTATAAATGTTAAAAAAAATCATATTTAAAATGTGTTCTCCATTAAAAGAGGTATAATTACCTTTTTGAAAAATACAACTTTTTATTAATAAAATTATTTTTATTCAGAATATATGAATATATCATATATTAGATGAGTGTAAAAAAATTTATTGAGTTTATAATATATAAATTTTATTAAAAAATTAATCAAAAGTGGTTTGTTTAATTTACTCTGATAAAATGGTGTTTGTACATAGAAAAATGGTTTTTTAAAAAAATAAATTTCTTAAATATCAAATAGTAATTACTTTCATTTATAAATAATGGATTACCAAATGATTAATTTTATATATATGTTTAGATAATATTCTCACAATTTATTTAATATCATTTGTAAATTCCATTCTAATGGACAGTTGGAAAGTATAATAATATTTCTATAACAAGATAAATAGTATATTTTAGTTCATTAAAACTCGAACTTGTGTGTAATGCAAGCTATTAAAGGGAATTAAAATTATGTGTATCAAAAAATAAACATAGTGTTGTGTGTACCATTGGGTAGTATAAGTGTTTCATATAGTGCAAGATTAACATGGTGTTGCATTAGACACAATCCAAACATAGTGATTTCATATAACACAAGTTATATTCAAAGTTTTATGAAATAAAAAATATCTAAATGATTAAATTAATTTGAAAAAAAATATTTCAAAAAATCTAGAGGAGTTATATAAAAAAATATACATAACTAAAAATTAGATATTTCATGCCAAATAAGTTTTAATTTTCAAAATTCAAACCCAAAATAAATGCACCGATAACTCCCCCAAGTGGGTAGCAACACCAAGTTTGGTTCTCTCATCCATGCTCGGTCCCAACTCATTTGTCTAAAATAGAGCTCTTTCCCTTATATTATCCTATAAACATGTAGTCTATTTGGGTACCAGTCAGGTATCCTGAGTAGGGTGAGTACAACTCTGTATGCCATCAACAACTGATTATAAAACAATATTCAATCAATAAAAATATATACAGTTGTATAATGAATAAATTACAAAGCATAATGTAAACAATTATCACTTTAATTATTCTTTAATTAACCACATAATATCTCTGGTTTCACGATGGAACCCATACTGTTAATAAATTCTTTTGCCCTTTTCGGAGTCTGAACTATCCCAAAGGGATATCACATATCACAATACCATGTTGATAATTTATTATTTCATTTCAATTCACATCACAGCTAATTGGAACCATAGTACAAGTCTAATCACATGGTAGTGAAAATCATTTTTAGAACCCCATAGGTATTTGGAGCCCTTGTACCTATCCCATACCTCAATTTAACATGGGTATTTTAACCCTTAGTCCCTATCCCACACTCTCAATCACATATGGGTATTTGGATCCTCAGTCTATATCCCACACCCTAACATCATATATATTAATTTAGAACCTCAGTCCCTGTCCCGCACCCAATAAAACATATGGGTATTTGGATCCTTAATCCCTATATCATACTCACTAACCTATATATAAAAAATATCCCAATACCATACAAATCAAAATTTAGTATACATCAAGTCTATCCACGATTAACCTTATTATCCCAAATTCTCATTAAAGTATACCTTTTCAATTTATCACAACTATTATAATTATTTATTTTAATCCCATGGACTAATATGAACAATTCATTATTAAACCCATTTTCAATATTTAATTAAATTATTCTTTGACCAATAAAGGTTAATCAAAATACCCCTTAATTACAATTAATCAATTAATTCATGATTCAATTTATCAATCAATTCCAAAAATATCATAAATTACCCACTTAAAGAATCCCATTAATTGAGAAATTTCAATAACCCTTTAGTCATTTAATTCCACAATCCATTAGTTAATTAACTAATTTAATTAATTCAATTCAATATGAAATTTATAAATGTTCAATAGGGATTTCAAAATTACACACACAAATTTGAAATCAAGACTTTGGGAATTAAAAAATAGACCACCTACCTTAAGATAATTTATGGAGGCGTGCAAACTGAAACACCCAAATTGAAAAGGAATGTTCAATTGCACAGTGAAGAATGGGATCTAAATCCAAAACCTAGATCCAAAATTAAATGGGATAAGATATATCAAAAAGTAGATATATATACATCACCAACAAAGTAAAAAAACCCCTCAAAAGATGAGAGAACAATAAGAGAGTGGAAAAAACTAATCAAGATGAGATCTCTTACAAGGAGAGGTTAAGATCTATAAAATAGATCATTGATTATACAAAAATGGAGTTTATAAGCCCTTGGAATCAATCTGGGAGCCACCAAAATTGAGAGAAATGAGTTAGTGATGAGTTGGGGCATTTAGGGATATATGACGGGGGTTCATAAAATTTTTAATGAATTTTTTGGTGTTTATTTTTCCATATGCATGGTTTCCTATATGGGGTTCATAGTATGACCTAACCATGACCCTCCTCTGAAGGGTCATATAGTTACTAAAAAGAGGGATCATGGTTTACCAAATCATCTACCGAACATGTAACAACTTGAACCACCAGGGTCCAACCTGTGAATACACCAAGCCCATATCCAATAGGTCATGGGTATGCGACCAACACTGAGTAGGCATATCCCATAAATGGGAGCCATTAGACTAAGGCACCTATACACATGTACACATATCCATGCACACACAATGCTGAAATATAAAACAACTTAAACCAATACATGCATACATATATGGACCCCCAAAACTTTATGATAGTAAAGTAATAAAAGATGGAAAAGGGACCAAAAAAATCCCAAAAAAACTATAAAGAGTCAGTCCTGCTCTAAGGTAGAGGCCTAAATTCCAATGCATGATCCTGGAAAACAACTTGTACTGACATGATCCAGTTATGCTCCACCCTCTCCCTAAACTCCCAAGACACTGTCCAAAGGGACATAATCAGAATAACACTTGACACATGTAGGAAAATTCCATATAGGGGTAAGTATAGTAATACCTATTAGGAAACCCCAAAAACAATAATCATGAAACACCAAATATATCCCACTCAATATAAAGATATTATTGGGATGACTCCATTGATAAGAACTTGATAATCCTACAAAACTGCATATATCCAAGTCATTTTTGGGCTCTCCCAAAAAACAACTACCTGCACATTATTTGGGTCCACTAAAGAACATTCCTAAGAGATGGTGTGACATAATAATTGTATCAAATAAATCCACAATTGAGAAATATATAGACTTGATTACAGCTGATGCTCTCATTTTGTACTTAGGGTGTCATAATAAAGTTGGTCATGATCGTCACGACTCTTTGATTACACCAAGATATAATCCATAAACCATTAAAAACTAATCTATGTACAGGTGAGAGATTCAGTTCACCTAGTCTATAAACTCAGCAGGAGAATTCTTCAGCCTGAAGGACATCACAATGAACTCATAAATGTAATACCTTCTTCTAAAAGAAGTCAAAGGTATGTCAGAAGGTATAAATCTCACCTGATGATACCCAAATATGAAGTTTATGTTGTAGAAAACCCAAACTCCCCATAATTGGTAAAATAGGTCATTGATACACTAATGAGGATATCAGTTCTTCACAATAATTGGGTTAAACATAAGGTAATCAACACACAAGTGCAAGGCACCTTCATCCTTATTTGCAATCAAGATTGAAGAACCCCAAGGAAAAGTACTCAAATGGATAATCCCCTTATTCATCATCTATTCTGGTTGTGTCCCAAAATTTTTAAGATCAGTTGGATCCATTTTTTAAGGTGGATTGGAAACTTTCTCATCCCACTAAATGAGTACAATTGTATATTACAAATCACTGTTAAGTGGAAATACTAAGAAATACTATCAAAAAACATCCTAGAACCTATTCACTATGGTTGAAAATAAATCATACTTTACACCTATGTCATCCAGTAATAGACTTGAAACCTAGGTGGTGAGCTACCCCAGTTGCGATGATATGGACCTGCACAACCTACTTAGATATCTCAATCTCCACAATGAATATATTTTCACCCTTAGGAGATGTAAAATTCACTATGCAATTATAAAAATATATGCTGGAACAATATGCCACTAACCATTCCATGATAATAATTATTTCAAATCATGACATGTCAAGGATGTAATGATTCTATAGAAAAAATACTATCCAACCTATAGAGAACATCCCTTGCATAAATATATTTCCCTCAACTATATTCACAACTGTGTATTGATTTTCATCACTCTTCTCACAAACTCCCATGAAAGTTTCAACCCATTCACGTGTTGTAAACATATAAAGGAATGTGAAGTATAAGTAACAAATAATTCCCTAGAAATAATCAAAGCTATAATAATATTACCTCTAACTATTTGTGGTTAAGAATTTTTATCCACAAGTGTAGGGTGAACTGAATGGAACTATCTTACCTCGATTCTCAGAGATGTAGTCTGATTCCCCACCACTCTACTGATACAAGAACTCTTTTTCAAAAGTACCTCATTTACTACCTCTACCACCATGACCATTAGAACTATCACTTACAAATTGATACAATTTATAATATCCCCTTCCCACACTATGAATTTTCCCAGCTTCTCCACCACTACCCATTTACCATGGGTTCCCATAGAACTATCTTAGATGTCCCATCCTAACACAAGCTCAACACTCTTCCAATGATCAAAGATAATTCCTAAAAAGTGGCATGGCCTTCCAATCTCATGGAAAAAAATAGTGGTAAGATACTGAGTAACTAATCCTCCCCCTAGCCACTCTTCTTTCCATTTCATTGGTTAATATCAACATAGAGATTCTTCCTAATATAGGAAGACATGCCTCCTGATCTTCTAAAATAAACTAAATATCATCTATTGAAATTTTACTTTAGATTCCCCTTAGATATGTCAGCCTGATCAACAACCTTAAAAAATTTCTTTAACTAAATTATTTTAACATGGGACTTAATCTCACATTTATGTCCATATTGGAAATGATATGACATAGCTATATCATCCCCTTCTAGAACTAGAGAATATCACTACACATCAGTAAAGTGAACATCATAGTCTGTCATGGACATACTACCCTTGGTTAACCATAAGAACTCAGCCGCCCTCTCCTATCTTAGTGTCTCTCGAAAAAATAGATACGTGAACTTATCTAAAAATTCATTTCATACCAAACCATATGCCTACCCATCCAGATCCTGAACATCCCACAAGTGATTCCCTGATCCTTATAACAAATAAGCATCCAAATTGGATCTCATCTTAGTAGGATTAACTAAATGGTCAAGTATAGTTTAGATGGAATCAATCTCTAACTCAACTGCATCGGTTCTACCCTCTCTAGTGAAATTTTAAGGGTGATGAAACTAAAAATCCCATGTTAGTTCAGACATACTCTTCACAACCCACCCCAAGTCACTCTCCATAAACATTATAATGCTAGAAAAGTTCTCACATAACTTCTCTTAAAATCCTTTACCTAATGCAATTAGTGCCTCAGGTTCCACTACTGGAGGATCATTTCCAGCTATATCCTCCTATAATTCTGTCAACAAGCATCATCATGGAGGAATATGAGTAAAATGAAAAAAAACATGTCTTAGTACCATAAAACAACATTATCATAAGTACACAACATGGATTCACATAAATCTATAACAAGTCATCCCCCTTATCCTCCCCATGATCAAACCTGATTCATTAATACTACCCTCAACCATCACTCATCTAGGTCATGGTTAATAAAGTGTAAACATGTCCTAAAATTCACATTTCTAATAAGAAACCCATTTTACACATTTTTAATCATTTTTTAAAAATTTAATTCATATCAGGAACCATTTCCAGTTCAATTACTCATGAAAAGAAAGTCATTCAAATTTAAACAACCTTACCAGAACATTCTTTTTTTTATACGTGTATAAAATGTTACATGTTACAACAATTAAGAAGTTACTGTTATGATGCATGTATATTTTACACTCGATCCATACCAATACACAAGTAAAATCATAGAAAAAATTTGAAACAATAATCACATTACAAAATATGTTCATCACTCAATATAAAATAACAACAAACTATAATAACATAGTTTAATAACAATAATCCCACCTTGGCTACTTATTTTTTACCCCTATACATGGGTTTGAGACTCCCATGAATGAGATCTTGACCAAGTACAAAATCATTCTATTCTCTTATCTACCTATACCAAATAGTTAGAAAAAAGAAAAGAAAAGAAAAGAAAATATTATTTGATACCACTTTGTAACGTCCCACCATGTGTTCCACATACCGGTGCCTCGAGCTGGTCAGTTCTGTGACCTCACGAATTCCACCTCATACAGAAGAGGTTTCTAACTAGCAGTGAGGGTGTAATATATATTACATGTGGAGACAATAAACTCTTTATGAAATCATAATAAAATGGAAATTACAAATAAATAACCAAAATATGATAACTTCCAACCATAATAATATTATATCCAGAAAAGATTGTATCACATGATAAACCAAAATTGATAATATAGAAATGGAGGCATAAAACAAAATCATATTACACCATTTTATTAGAATATTTATCACATTACAAAATATATATGGCCAAGGAACATAATAGTTTAGTGTCTTTGGAAACATTTAAACATAATCTTTTAACATGGTAAATGATCTTCAATATCACCCTTAAAGATATTTCCATTTAGTACTCCTACATAAAACCTTTCTTCATAACCTAGAGAAAAGAAACATAATAAGGGGGAATATTAGATGCTAAGTAATGGTAATATAGGAAGATATGTAAGCATAACATGAGAATAAGGGTATTAGAACATGTTCATAAAATTGGAAGATTATACCATGTATATCAAGATCCTTACCCATGAGATCATAAAAAAGAAATAAGGCCTGGAAATTTAGCATACAGATATGTATAGAAATTCATATTTCATGATACATACCAAGACCTTCATAATATGTTAGTCTTGGGATAATCACCCATGTACTAACATTGTGCTTGGGATTACCTCCCGTGTACCCTATTGTTTCGAGCTTTAGATTCCCTCTCATGTACCCTCTTGCTTCGGGCTTGGGATGCCCTCCCATGTACCATCTTGTTTTGGGAATGGGATACCATTCTTTGTAACCTCTTGTTTCCGGCCTGGGATTCTCTCAAATGTACCTTCTTGTTTCGGGATTGGGATTCCATCCCATGTACCCTCTTGTTTTGGGATTGGGATTCCCTCCGATGTACCTTCTTGTATCGATCATGGGATGACCTCCCATGTATCCTCTTGTTTCAAGCATGGGATTCCCTCCCATGTACCTTATTATTATAGGATTGAGATGCCCCCTTATATGCCTTCTTGTTTCTATCTTGTAATTACCTCCCATTTACCATTTTATCTCATAAAATATTTATAATTACCCCATTCATTTGAGGGAGATATAGGTCCCACTTGTCACAGAATGAAATCATGCATTCTTATTCCATAAGATAAAAAACATTCACTGTATCATGACACATTAAAAGATATGGGGTTCATAAACATACTATCATAACCCATGAATTAAAATTTATATTATTAATTTTTTATCGTATCACAACCAATGGAAAAGTGATAAGTTTCACAGTCATTTCATAAAATCATAACCTATGAAATAAAGCTGGTTTAAGAAGCATATAGAAAAAGTAAGATAAATGGTTGTTATAAATAATATTCCATCAAAACATAATTCATTCAAGAAATAATATGAATGGTATTAATGGATAATTTCCACAATAAAGTTTAAAATATATCATCATAGATATAGAAAAGTTTAGAAAGATCACATTGAACATAAATTCTCATTGAAACTCACTATTTAAATAATATAAAATTTTCATGAAATTTTTATTTCAAACCAATTTTAAATAATATAAAGGAATAATTAAAAATAATTTAAAAAATTTCACGAGGAAAATATCCTTTCCTCTTTGAAAAATTCTTTTGAAAACATAAAAAATTTTGAAAACATTTTCCTTTGAGAATGAAATTTAAAACATATAATGGAATCCTTGAAAATCATTTTAAACACTTCTTAAAATGTAATTTTTTATGAAAAACATTTTCATTGAAAACCAATTTAAAAATAATATTTTAAATAATATTTGAAGTTTTTTAGTAAAATATTAGTGTAAACGTTTTAAGGAAGCTTCTGAAAAATTATGGTCATGATGGTAGGTAAATCCGTACATGACTAACATTCCTTTTGCACTATAATAAACATAGAAAAGTGACTTGATCAAAAAATGACAATAAGATTTATTTTCAAAACCATTTTATTAAAAAGGTAAAACATGGGTAAATTTTTATTTTACACAGCACAGTAAAACATTTTTGAAAACATCTTTATAAAAACTAGTTTTGTGAAAAAAATAAATTTTTGATTGAAGAGAGAGATGAAGTCAGATTTTATTAAAAACTCTTTCTTAATTATGTTAAGTACCAAATATTATGAAAATGGAACCAATAAATTTAAATATAGTGTATAAATATAGTATAATAAAATTTACATGTTTTCTTGAGATATGCATTATAATATTTCATAAATGGAAGCATAGTAATAAACAATCTCGATAAATGATGAGATTATATCAACAAACCATTACCACTTTGGTAACAACTAATTTTAATAATATGGAAATAATTAAATCAAATTAAGCTAAAAATATCACAATAATAAGGATAATAATGATATATATTTTCAAAGGGTTGTATGTAAACCTCTTATAAAAATATAGGTTCGTAACATGGCGTGCGTCTCAAAGAAGAAAAATTGAGACAAAATAACATTTATGATTTTGTAACTTTTGTACCATAAAACCCATGAAATAAATAACATAAAAGATTTATGTAAATACAAATAAATTTATTTAAAATAATCATATAATATATTCATGGGAAGTATATATACCACACAAAAGAAATGAGTAGTTAATAAAGAATAAGTCTCACAGAAAAAAAAGCGAGACGAGAAAACCCTTACCATAAGTCTTGACTTTCTTCATATGCATTCAGACCAATTATATAATAAATATAAGAATATTATAAAACTAAATTAGAACTATATTATTAAATCAAATAATATATATTATTTTATTATGACTTTATATTACCTGTTTATTAACAATTATATGTTAATGTTATGTTACTGGTAATATTCGCTTCGCTTTTCATATATGCTTTGAATTATAATTCTTGATCCTATTAAATAGATCATAATTTACATAGATAAAGAATATAAAACATGATATAAATATCATATATATTATGCATATAAATATTTATTATAATCTATAAAATATATAAATATGAAATGGAATACACTCTTCATGGAGACGATAGGCTATGCGTATTCATGAACGCTATTTCAATTTTCATATCATATTGAAAGAAGGAATGTAAATGAAATATATGTATATATATTTATATTATCATTAATATATAATAATTATTTCATAAATATCATATAAATTTACTGACCCCATCCTTAATATATCCCACACAATGTGTTAACGAATCACGTTGCTTTGAGGAAGTGGTAGTACACATGTACACAAGCGATGTTATCATATCTTCACGAATTGTAAAGCATTAAGGCATGATTTAAATAATAATAAAGAATAAAAATTATATAAAAAATATCACAAATTTCATATTCAACCAAAATTATATCATTATTTCCAACCTTGAAAGGTGGAAATGGAAGAACGGCGAACATCGGTTCACAAGGTGATAGTCTAACTTACACACAAACGATGATTACATGTACCGTTTGATTGAAGTGTGTATGAATTTAGGTATAAAAAATAACATAAAAAATATCATTATATTTATTATCCTTAGGTAATTATATAATCATGTAAAAATAAGAATTTACGGGGTGGAGAATGAAAATAATACCATAGATCTTGTGGAAGGATGTTTCCTTTCATAGGATAACTCGTTTTGGTTAGAATTAAATGGATTCCATTGATGGGTTTATAACCAAAGTGAGAAATATAGCTTGAAAGGATGGATTTTGAGATCTTATTTTGTCAGGTTTGGGAATATCCAATGTGGCTAGATATGTGTGAGGAAGTGAAGGGGATGTCACGACCCGTCCTCGGGGCACGTGCCGTGACTACCCCAAGCCCGCCTTCCATAGGCCAGGGGATGGCGACTAGCACCAAAGGCGTAAATCCCAATAACTGGGAAGGCATTGCCTTTATAAAAGAAAACAAGCACCACAGAGGACAAGCAGAAGCAAAACACTAAGTACAAAAGAAATGCTGAAAAGTAAATGGGCCAGAATACAAACCCAAAAGAAAGTACAACTACAACTGAACAAGGTACAACCGCAAAAAGACAGACAGCTGGAAGAAGGAAGCAGCTCTTGGATCGTCCTCCTCGGATCCTACCTGAAGGGTAGGTACAGATAGCCTCCTCCACGCTCTCGTCCGTCAACCTCCTCTGTGTGTCGTCTCGTCGTGTAGTTCACCTCCAGGTACTGACTCGTCGTGTAGTCCACCTCTGGGTACTGACTCATCATGTAGTCCACCTCCGGGTACCGACCAGTCCTCGAACACTCGACCTCCGTCAGCACTGCCCATCGTCTGCAACCAACACAACGAGGTGCGGGCATAGCCCATGTAGGGGTGAGTATAACGATACTCAGTAGGGACCCCGAGACCCTCAAGGTCTCACTAAACCAACAAGGATAACCACAAGAAGATCTCAATAGATAACCTCTACTTAGATATATGCCCATACATATACCTAAGTTATCAAGTAACGCTTCTCAATAATGAGGAAACACAAGGATTGTGAAATCAACGGATAACCACTCCCCAGGTATATGCCCATACATATACCTAAGTTATCAAGTGACCCATCTCAATCATGAGGTAAACACAAAGGTCAAAAGTCTCAGCTCAAACCAAGATTTTCATTATCGAAACCGTAACTGGTGAAGAGCTCCGTCTCTGGAGGGTATAGTGGTCCTGTCATGACTCCGAGGTACTGCTCACTAACTTAAGACTGCTGAGGTACTCCTCCTGTCGTGTACCGCGGGTCTACGGCCAACTACCGGGCGCTCCGTCTACTGTGGGTCTGTCGCCAAATACCGGGCGCTCCCCCCAATAGCCTACAGAGGTACTCCTCCTGTCGAGTACCATGGGTATGCGGCCAACTACCGGGCGCTCCGTCCACCGTGGGTCTGTCGCCAAATACCGGGTGCTCCGTCCATTGGGCTAGTCGACTCACTCCAAGTCGAGTCGGTCAAGCAGTCGTCAGGTCTCAGCCGGCTACACGGTCTCCGTACTCCGCACGCTCGTCTCCGGGAGGGTCCGCTCCACGAGCTACTGGTCTATACTCCAAGTATCACTAAGTCCCATGAAGAAGTATCTCAAAGGAACGCCTCGTCATAGGGGTCTCAATGCAACAGACGGCGCGTCAATCGGACGCCCGGTCTGTGAGTTATTAGACTTTTCGTCCCAGGGGCCCGGTTGGTTTCATGTGCGAACCAATCCGGCCGTAACTCAACTATACCCCGAACACTCATAGGTTATACTCATAGGGACCATTTCTCAACGTGATCACCAACGCCGCTGATGGTTCGTCAAACGGACGTCTGGTCTGAAAGATACCATCTTTCTTCGTTCTAGGGGCCCGGTTGGACTTCGGGCATAATCCAACCCGGATATAACCCAACTGCATCCAAAACTCGGGCGGAGGATGCCAAAAGTTCCGTATCGTCAACATGAACTCAATGCAACAGACGACGCGTCAATCGGATGCCCGGTCTTGAAGTTATTGGCTTTTTCGTTCTAGGGGCCCGGTTGGTTTCGTGAGAGAACCAACCCGACCGCACTCCGACGACATCCAAACCTCGAGCGGAGTAAGCCAAAAGATCCGTCTCACATAGAGGAATCCATCAAAGTCGACGATACGTCAATCGGACGTCCGGAACTCAAGATATGAGCATTTCCGCTCCGAGGGCCCGGTTGGTTTTGTGGATGAACCAACCAGGCCGAACCCAAAGTAATCCGAAACCTTGAGTGCGATATACCGAAACGACCATCTCGATCCAAGGATCGCGTTTCCACTGACGACGCGTCATTCGGAGGCTCGTAGCTCAAGTTATGGGAAAAAGATGGAAAAAATGGTCAGAAGACGGGGGGGTCCGGGCCCAGACCGACCCGGCCCGCCCCCCCTGGGTTGGCCGAACCGGGTCGACCCGACCCAATCCAACCCGGCCGGACCCGGTCTTGTCCGGCCAGGGCGCGGCCTGACCGGGCTCGGCTCGGCCGAGCGGCCGAGCAGCTGGACGCCGCGGGGCGCTGCCCCCGCGTATTTGAGGTGCCGCGGCCCCGCGTGGGGCCGCGCTGGATCGATCGGACGTGGCATGTCGCCGCGTCCCATGCGGCGAGCTGGACCCGCGCGGCCGCGGGTCCGCTGGCCGTCACCGCCGACCGCTTCCGCGGGCCACCGGAGTTGCTCCGGTGGTCCGTTTTCCTTCTCGTCTGTGCTGTTGTTCCTCCCGGGTTCCGTTCTTCACTGCGGGATCGTCAAAACGTCCTTGCGTCACGTTTTGTTGTCGCCCCCCTAATCCGCACAACCACGAAGAACGGCGGAGGGTTGTCGAGCCATGTTCGTTTGGCCCGCACCCTCCGCGTTAGATAAAAACAATGGGAGAAAATTATTCAACACATGAACCAACAATTTTAATAAAATAAAATTGTTCATATAAATCCGGTTCTTTAATGTTAAAGAAACGTTCACGGGAATATAAAAGTATTCCAAAATAAAATCCATACCTCGTCAAGTCGTCGCACGCGCGTTCTTCACGGATTTGATCACCGCGAAAGGAGGCGATCGTCGCGTCGCGGAAGGGTGTCGCGTCATCGCGGAAGGGTGTCGCGTCGTCGAACTCCGAGGTTCAAGAACAAAAAGATTTAATTAATAATAATTAAATCCATCCGTTGATAAAAACCACAAAGGAGTTCTAAAAGGAACCCGAAATCTCTTACCTCCAACAGATGATTGAAGATTTCGTTGCGGAGGAAGGAACGTCGCAGAAGAGGAAACGTCGGCGTCGCGGAACACGGCGTCGCGTCGTCGATTCCCGCTGTTTCGGCGTTCTTCATCGGAGGCCGGCGTTCTTCGCGTTCTTCATGTTCTTCGCATTCTTCATGAAGAAGGGTGAAGGCACAAGAATTCTGTCAAAGGCCTCCCAATGTGTAATCCTCAAGATGTGGCGTTGGTCTTATTTTATTACTACACCAACGGATTTCAAAATGGTTAAGAAACGAATAAAGAGATAAGTAACGACCCAATAATTCGTAGAATTAATTCAATGAAATAAACCTCCCAATTAATTCAACGAAGAAAACCGACCAATTAATTGGTGTGTTAAGAAATTAAGAAAACGCGTCAGTTTACTTTCATAATGATGGGTTTTTGTGGGTACGTTACTTAGCGGAAAAGAAACGGTGGGGCTCGTGCGGGTCCCACCTCACAAATATCCTACCAAGAGGGTAGGATATTTTTGGATAGCACCCTATCCGCAACAACTTAGCTTAAGCTGCTTTAAGTGGCTTCAAGTGGCTTCCAAGCGGCTTAAGTGAAATAAAATAAAGTTAGTCGTACAATTATTTTATTTCTTAACCTTAAGTCTGAAAATTAAAAACCACACCCGAGCAAACGCAACTCCGGAAGAGGCGTTTCTAAGCAAAAACCGGAGCTGCGATTCCATCAGTGCCCTCAGAATTTGATTCCGAGCACCGGTTCAAAAGTTAGAAAAACCCGCCCGTCCGTTCACTGAACGTACCCGAGCCAAACTTCGGAAAATGATTCCGGGCACACCGGGCCTCGGAATCAGGTGCCGTCAGAAACTGCGCCCTTGTAAAATTCCAAAGAAAATTTAGGAAAAAAATTTCCCTTGAAATTTCCGGGTCTTTACATTACTCCCACCACATGGCTTTACGACCCCGTAAAGCTTCAACATAAACTAGGGTCACAAAAGCGGTACAGAGCACGCATCTGAGCCTTCCGCTCCCATGTGCACACATGGAGGTTCCCGTACTGCCAAAGAAAGTGCACCCGAGGAATCGATCGCCTCGTAGGATCCGCTCCTGTCGATCCTCGATCCCCACTGGAACCTCTGTGAAAGACACTCCATCGCCATCGTCCAGCTCCTCATGGTTGATGATATGCTAAGGGTCGAGCACGTATCTTCTCAGTTGAGATACGTGGAAAACGTCGTGCACCTAGTGCAACTGAAGTGGATGGGTCAAGCGGTAGACCACCTCGCCTACCTAGCTGAGGACCTAGAAAGGTCCGTTGAACCTTGGAGATAACTTGCCTCCCTGGACACATCTCCATAAACCTCGTCGAGGTGAGACCCTTAAGAAGACGTGGTCGTCATCCTCGAACTCCAGAGGTCTCCATTTTCTATTAGAACTGGAACTCGAAACGACTTCTGCTATGAGGGTAAGGTTGACCGACTCAAGAGTGATCGGCCGCACCCTCCTGTGAAAGAGTTTATCCTGTGCTGCCTGGGGTTTCCTTTTTCACCGACCAAGGAAAACGCATCCTGACTTCGTAGTTAAACTACAAAATTTTTGCCTAATACCGTCAATTTGTGTATGAACTGTGATTGCCCAGTCCATACTCAAACCAACGTCATAAGGCCTCGATGCTGCCACCAAGAGATTCCAACCGAAACTCTCGCCTCGAGGATCTGACCACACCGTCAGCATAAGTGTGATTATCGAGTCTCCTCCCAAGGTATCTCCATATGTGAGGGTCAAGTCCATGGCTTATCAGAAACTCTAGGTCTTGGAACAAAATTTGAGAAAGCAAGGAATGATTCATATCGACGTCCGTTACTATAGTAGCTAGTAGTGGTCACAGACTGTCCCTTGAATCATTTCTAGAGACATTGGGTCACATTCCTTGACCGCACGTAGCCGCACTCTTCCACCGCCCTCCATCTCCCTAATCCTGACGGGGATAACTAAGGCGGGTGGTTGTAGCATGTTAAGATGTACACCACCTCATACTACTCTCCTAGCTCTGCCTCCACGTCTACTGCTTCACAGACTCATCTATCCTTAAAGCTTCCACTTCATGAAACATTTAACACGCCCGAGTCTCTAAGACTGGCACTGGTTTCCTATTTCTTACTACACTGTGCAGTCTTCATCCGATCTTGGATGACCTGGAACTTCTTTATTCTCACAAGAGCTGCTATGATTTCTTCTTTTCCGATAAGAGAAATCTGGTCTCATCCCCTGGATGAACCACATTCGTTGCCTAATACAGTCAATCCTGACATGAATGATGCATTCATGCCATGGATGACGTCGTAAGGCCTCGACGTAACTACCAAGAGATCCAACTGCCACTCTCGACTCCAAGGGTCGAGTCACACTGTCAGCATTAGTGTGAGGTCACTGGGTCTCCTCCAGTAGAAATCTAGAACGTGAGGGTCAAGTCAACATTTTAACCGGGACCACTCAGTATCAACCAAACAAAAGGACAAAAAGCAAACAAAGATAAGTGTATTTTTATTATTGCAGCTCATAGTACAAGACACAAAGCAACTACAGACAAACATCAATAAAACCAGAAGCAACAGAATCAATAGCCTCCAGGTCGGAAGCTAGTCCCACTCCTGTCCATCTGCTTCCGGAGATCCATGACCATAGGCCCCAGCTGTCTGAAGCTGAGCTCTCCCATGTCCTACTGTCCCCTGCGGTCGGGGTGGGACTCCTGGTGGTGGTGGAAACATCCCGAAGCATCGTCCACCTCCAGCTGCATGGCCAGATCCTCTGCCATGGCCGCCTGCTCCTTGCGGTCTGCCCTAATCGAACCTCTGCCTCTGCCTTGGAGGTTCTTCATTTAACTGCTGGTCATCTGCATGGCGGGTCGGACAGTCACGTGCCATGTGACCAATTCTGCCGTAGGAGTAACACTGTCCACTCTCGGCATGTCTGGCTCTGACTCCACTCGGGTTTCCCCGCACAACTGAACCTGAGTCGTGTAGTCGGCCACCGGTAGGTCTGGTCCTCTTGGACCTCTGCGTCATCTGTCTACTGCCTGCTGTAGAAGAGTCTGCCGCAAGCCGGCTAGTGGTGGGTCCTGCTACTGGAGACTGCTCAGCAAGGAAACTCTCCACTAAGAGGGCGCTCTCCAACACCCCTGTTTGCATCAGAATGTTGTGCGATACAACCGAACCTCTGATCTCCTGCCTGAGCCCCTGCTCGAAGGTTCGGGCCCTGAAGAACGGGTCCCGTACCATATCTGTGGAGTAGCACGAGAGGTCTGTGAATCTCGCTGAGTACTGCGCCAATGACATGCTACCCTACCGCAGCTGAAGTAGCTCCTGTATACGCACCGCTCGAAGGGTGGCTGGTACAAAATCTTCCCAGAACAGGCTCTCGAAGTCTGCCCATAGAAGTGTCACCCTGTCATGCATCTGAAGCATCAGGCTCCACCATCTGCCTGCTACTGCCTGAAGAAGGATGGCAGATAGGATCACCATGAAATCTTTCGGCATCCCCACTAGCTTGAAGACTCTCACCACAGCCTCCATCCAATCCTCAGCCGCCTGCGGGTCCGTCCCTCCTTGAAACCTGGGTGGCCTCTGGCGCTGGAACTCATGCAGTGCGCTCAAGCGACGTGCATCCTCTACTGCTAGGGCGGGTGGCATTGATGACCCAACGGGTAGTAGTACCGCTGGTGCCTCAACTGGGATAGGGCCCTGTACTGAGGCCTCGTCGCTCGGCGGGCTGTCAGTACGTACCACTCTCGGGGCTCTAGCTGGCCGTCCACGGGGAGGCATCCTGAAAGAAAAAACGTGACACGGTCAAAAGATTATACCTGGTGAGATGACCTGGTTTGAGCTGACATTTAAATAAAACTTCTGGAAAACACACACGCAATCCGTGTTTTTGTGCACATAGTCGGAAATCAGTTGTCAGGGTCCTGGTGTATGGATACGTCGGCCGCTCGCACCAACACTGGACTCCCTGAACTGAAAACCACACTCGGTACTCTTAACACTATTGCCTCACAGAAAGAAACATCAGAGTTATAAGTTCTGCAGTAGAACCGAACTCCTCTGATACCAATTTGTCACGACCTGTCCTTGGGGCCCGTGCCATGACTACCCCAAGCCCGCCTTCCATAGGCCAGGGGCTGGTGACTAGCACCAAAGGCATAAATCCCGATAATTGGGAAGGCATTGCCTTTATAAAAGAAAACAAGCACCACAGAGTACAAGCAGAAGCAAAAAACTAAGTACAAAAGAAATGCTGAAAAGTAAATGGGCCAGAATAGAAACCCAAAAGAAAGTACAACTACAACTGAACAAGGTACAATAGCAAAAAGACAAACAGCTGGAAGAAGGAAGCAGCTCCTGGATCGTCCTTCTCGGATCCTACCTGAAAGGTAGGTACAGATAGCCTCCTCCACGCTCTCGTCCGTCAACCTCCTCTGTGTGTCGTCTCATCGTGTAGTCCACCTCCGGGTACTGACTCGTCGTGTAGTCCACCTCCGGGTACCGACCAGTCCTCGAACACTCGGCCTCCGTCAGCACTGCCCGTCGTCTGCAAACAACACAATGAGGTGCAGGCATAGCCCGTGCAGGGGTGAGTATAACTATACTCAGTAGGGACCCCAAGACCCTCAAGGTCTCACTAAACCAACAAGGATAACCACAAAAAGATCTCAACAGATAACCTCTACATAGATATATGCCCATACATATACCTAAGTTATCAATTAACCCATCTCAATCATGAGGAAACCCAGGGATTGTGAAATCAACGGATAACCACTCCCCAGGTACATTCCAATACATATACCTAAGTTATCAAGTGACCCATCTCAATCATGAGGTAAACACAAAGGTCAAAAGTCTCAGCTCAAACCAGGATTTTCATTATCGAAACTGTAACTGTTGAAGAGCTCCGTCTCTAGAGTGTATAGTGGTCCTGTCACGACTCCGAGGTACTGCTCACTAACCTAAGACTGCTGAGGTACTCCTCCTGTCGAGTACTGCAGGTCTGCGGACAACTACCGGGTGCTCCGTCCGCTGTGGGTCTGTCGCCAAATACCGGGCGCTCCCCCCAATAGCCTACAGAGGTACTCCTCCCGTCGAGTACCGCGGGTCTGCAGACAACTACTGGGCGCTCCGTCCGCCGTGGGTCTGTCGCCAAATACCAGGCGCTCCGTCCACTGGGCTAGTCGACTCACTCCAAGTCGAGTCGGTCAAGCAGTCGTCTGGTCTCAGCCGGCTACACTGTCTTCGTACTCCGCACGCTCGTCTCCGGGAGGGTCCGCTCCATGAGCTACTGGTCGATACTCCAAGTATCACAAAGTCCCACGAAGAAGTATCTCAAAGGACCGCCTCGTCATAGGGGTCACAATGCAACAGACGGCGCGTCAATCGGACGCCCGGTCTGTGAGTTATTAGCATTTTCGTCCCAGGGGCCCAGTTGGTTTCATGTGAGAACCAATCCGGCCGTAACTCAACTATACCCCGAACACTCATAGGGTTTACTCATAGGGACCGTTTCTCAACGTGATCACCAATGCCACTGACGGTTCATCAAACAGACGTCTGGTCTGAAAGATACCATCTTTCTCCGTTCCAGGGGCCCTGTTGGATTTCGGGCACAATCCTACCCGGCTATAACCCAACTACATCCAAAACTCGGGCGGAGGATGCCAAAAGTTCCGTATCGTCAACAGGAACGCAACACAACAGACGGCGCATCAATTGGACGCCCGGTCTGGAAGTTATTGGATTTTTCGTTCCAGGGGCCCGGTTGGTTTCGTGAGCGAACCAACCCGACCGCACTCCGACGGCATCCAAACCTCGAGAAGAGTAAGACAAAAGATCCACCTCACTTAGAGAAATCCATCAAAGCTGACGGCACGTAAATCGGACGTCCGGAACTCAAGATATGAGCGTTTCCGCTCCGAGGGCCCGGTTGGTTTTGTGGATGAACCAAACCGACCGAACCCAAAGTAACCTGAAACGTTGAGTGCGATATACCGAAACGACCGCCTCGATCCAAGGATTACGTTGCCGCTGACGGCGCATCGTTCGGAGGCCCGTAGCTCAAGTTATGGGCAAAAGACCGAAAAAATGGTCCGAAGACGGGGGTCCGGGCCCGGGCCGACCTGGCCCGACCCCCCCTGGGTCGGCCGAACCGGGTCGACCCGACCCGGTCCAACCCGTCCGGACCCGGTCCGGTCTGGCCAGGGCGCGGCTCGGCCGAGTGGCCGAGCAGCTGGATGCCGCGGGGCGCTGCTCCCGCGGATTTGAGGTGTCGCGACCCCGCGTGGGGCCGCGCTGGATCGATCGGACGCGGCATGTCGCCGCATCCCGTGTGGCGAGCTGGACACGCGTGGCCGCAGCTGAAGCCTCGGTGGCTCTGTTCGGCGGCGCGCCGCTGCCTCCGGCTGCCGGCACCGCTGCGCCGGCGACCCGCGCCGCTGCGCCGGCGACCCGCGCCGTCGGCCACTTCCGCGGGCCACCAGAGTTGCTCCATTGGTCCGTTTTCCTTCCCGCCTACGCCGTTGTTCCTCCCGGGTTCCGTTCTTCACTGCGGGATCGTCAAATCGTCCTTGTGTCACATTTTGTCATCGCCCGCCAAATCCGCACAACCACGAAGAACGACGGAGGGTTGTCGGGTCGTGTTCGTTTGGCCCGCACCCTCCGCGTTAGATAAAAACAATGAGAGAAAATTATTCAACACATGAACCAACAATTTTAATAAAATAAAATTGTTCATATAAATCCGGTTCTTTAATTTTAAAGAAACGTTCACAAGAATATAAAAGTATTCCAAAATAAAATCCCTACCTCGTCAAGTCGTCGCACGCGCGTTCTTCGCGGATTTGATCACCGCGGAAGGAGGCGATTGTCGCGTCGCGGAAGGGCGTCGCGTCATCGCGGAAGGGCGTCGCGTCGTCGAACTCCGAGGTTCAAGAACAAAAAGATTTAATTAATAATAATTAAATCCATGCATTGATAAAAACCACAAAGGAGTTCTAAAAGGAACCCGAAATCTCTTACCTCCAATAGATGATTGATGATTTCATTGCAGAGGAATGAACGTCGCAGAAGAGGAAACATCGGCGTCGCAGCACACGACATCGCGTCGTCGATTCCCGCAGTTTCGGCGTTCTTCGTCGGAGGCCGGCGTTCTTCGCGTTTTTCGCGTTCTTCGCGTTCTTCGCGAAGAAGGGTGAAGGCACAATAATTCTGTCAAAGGTCTCCCAACGGGTAATCCTCAAGATGTGGCGTTGGTCTTATTTTATTACTACGCCAATGGATTTCAAACTGGTTAAGAAACGAATAAAGAGATAAGTAACGACCCAATAATTCATAGAATTAATTCAACGAAATAAACCGCCCAATTAATTCAACGAAGAAAACCGCCCAATTAATTGGTGCGTTATGAAATTAAGAAAACGTGTCAGTTGACTTTCATAATGACGGGTTTTCTCGGGTGCGTTACTTAGCGGAAAAGAAACGGTGGGGCTCGTGCGGGTCCCACCTCACAAATATCCTACCAAGAGGGTAGGATATTTTTGGATAGCACCATATCCGCAACAACTCAGCTTAAGCTGCTTTAAGTGGCTTCAAGTGGCTTCCAAGCGGCTTAAGTGAAATAAAATAAAGTTTTTCGTACAATTATATTATTTCTTAACCTTAAGCCCGAAAATTAAAAACCACACCCGAGCAAACGCAACTCCAGAAGAGGTGTTTCTAAGAAAAAACCGGCACTGCGATTCCATCGGTGCCCTCAGAATTTGATTCCAAGCACCGGTTCAAAAGTTAGAAAAACCCGCCCGTCCGTTCACTGAACGTACCCTATCCAAACTTCGGAAAATGATTCCGGGCACACCGGGCCTCGGAATCAGGTGCCGTCAGAAACTGAGCCCTTGTAAAATTCCAAAAAAAAATTAGGAAAAAAATTTCCCTTGAAATTTCTGGGTCTTTACAGGGGATGAGTGTCCTTTTATTATGGAGGAGTGGCATTGAAGTAGATATAAAAAGTAAAACACTATTAAGTTGTCTCCCTTACAACATGTGACTCTAATAATTGTAAAGTTTCTAGAAAATACAGTACTTATTTAAAATATTTCCATTCAACGCCTTTTGGAGAATTTTTTTGGTCATTTATCCTTTTAACATAAAAGTTTAACCATTAAGTAATTTTTTTTACCTTAATCGCTGTAAATAATTTTAATTATATTCACATATATTTTTGGTCAAAATCTAGGTTTAAATTAAATGAAATTATAAATTATTATTATTCCCGACATGGAATCCATTTTTACATTTTATAATCACTTATGTGGTATTAATTAATTTAAATTTATTCCGGTAGATGGGATGAGACAATATATTTTTAAATTAAACAAGTCCAAAAGTTTGAATTTTTAATATAAATTTTCAATGTGAAATTTATTCCAGTGACCAAAATTGGATTAATTAAGGTATAATTAATCTAATTATAAATTATAACCAAATTAAAATACAAAATCATTATATAGATAAATTATATGAAAAATCAGTTTTGAATTAAAATTTATTATTGTTCACTTTTAATCAAAATATGAAAGTACACAGAAAAATTACAAAACATCACAACATTAATTTTGATACATTGATTCCAAAAATGAATTTTATTTTTTAAAATAAATAGTATAATTTTTTTAAAAATTATATTTAAAATGGGCTCTCCTTTAAAAGGGAGTAAAATTACATTTGTGAAAAATAAATCTCTTTAATTATAAAATTATATTTATTCTAATCTTATTCCTATGAAATCAGTTGGATGAGTGTAAATAAAATATTGAATATATAAAAAATAAATTTTTTTAAAAAAATAAATAAAAAACGGTTTGTATAATTTATTATGATAAAATGGTATTTGTACATAGATAAATAGTTTTCTTAGAAAATGAATTTCTTCCCTCCCAAATTGTTATTTCTTTAATTTCTAACAAATAGACAATGAAAGGAATATTTATATATATGTTTGTAGATCATATTTTCAAAAAAAAAAATATTATTCTTAACATACATTTTAATGTTTAGGTGGTAATTATAATAATATTTTCATATCCGTAATAATAGTATATTTTAGTTCATTAAATGTCATCCTGGTGCTTAACACAATCTATCAAAGGAACTCGACATTGTGTGTAACACAATCCAAAAATTGTGTTGCATCTACTACACGCTAATCAATGTGTTGCGTTTAGTACAAGATTAACTTGGTGTTGTGTAATAAACAATCAAAACTTATTGCTTTCATATAACACAATCTATATTCAATGTTGAGTGAAATGAAAAATATCAAAAAGCATAAATTCATTCGAAAAAATACTTCAAAAAATATCAGGGTGTTATAGAAAAAAACATACATAACTAAAAAGTAGACATGTCATGGAAAATAAGTGTCAAGGGTCAAAATAAAAACTCAAAAGAAAGTCACATAAAAATCCCTTAATTGGGTCCCAAAACCATGTTGTGTTCCCTCATCCATGCTCCATCCCAACTCAATCATGTAACATAGATCTATTTACCTTATCCTGTCCTACAAATAAGAAGTATATTCAGGTACCAATCACCCGTCCTATTTAGGGTGCATGTAAACTTTAATAGGCCACCACAAATGGTGTTTAAAATAATATCTAATCCATAATAGTGTATATTGTTATATAAATAATAAAATACAATTTATAAAATGTTATAAAATTTCATTATACATTAATGAACCACAAAATTTATATAGGTTCATGATAACACCCATACAATCAATACCTACTTCGGCCCATGATGAAGTCTGAACTATCTATATCGTATATCACATATCAAAATACCATCATTATCATTTATTATTTCATTTCAATTCATATCATGACCTAATGGAACCATAGTATAATTCTAATATCAAGGTCATAGAACAACATGTTTACCATCCTGAGGTTATTTGGAGCCCCTGTCCCTATCCCACACTCACAACCATATAAGGGTATTTGGATCCTCAGTGTCCATCCCACCCCTTAATGTCACATATGGGTATTTCGAGGCTCAGTCCCTAACCCACAATCACTAATAAATATATTACAAATATCACAATACCACAGCATTAAAAATTTCATATACATTAATGTTATGAATCATTAAACTTATTATAAAATACTATCATTAAAGTGTACCTTTTCAATTTATCATAACAATTATAAATATTGATGTCAAAATCATAAAATAATATGAACAATTCATCATTAAACCCTTTTTCAAAATTTAGTCAAATAATTTATTAACCCATAATTGTTAATCCAAACATAACTTAATTCCCATTAGTCAACCAATTCAACATTATTTTAATCAATCAATTCAACAAATATAATTAATTTACTAGATACACCATCCCATTAATTTCCTAATTTAATTACCCCTTTAATACATTAATTCCACTATCCATTAATTAATTAACCAATTTAATTAATTAAAATCAAGATGCAATTTATAAATTTGGAATAGATATTTGAAAATTATACACATGAAATTGAAATAAAGACTTTGGGAATTGAATAATAGACTCCCTACCTCATGATCATTAATAAACACATTCCAACAGAATCCCTAAAATTAAAGTGGAATATTCAATGACACAAAAAAGAATGAGATCTAGATCCAAATCCTAGTTCCAAAATATAATGGATTAAGATCTAACAAAACATAGATCTATATCCTTCACAAATGGAGAAACAAATCCCTTAAAAAGATGAGATAATGATGGGAGAGAGGGAGGAAACCAAGTGGGATGATATCTCATACTGGTAGAGGTGCAGATTATCTAAATGGATCTCTGATTCTCCCATATTTGGGTTTGGAATCCCTAAGAATTATTCTAGGAGCCTCTAAAAACTATTAAAATTAGTTTGGCTCTAGATGATGGATTTAGGGTTATAAGAAGGGGGTTCTGGAAAATTTTAATGAATTTTCAAGTGTTTATTTTTCTGAACTCAAGGGTTCCTGTACAGGGGAACGGTTTGACCTAACTATATGCCAAATCACGAAACTCCTATTAGGGGTTGCATAGTTAATACTAAGAGAGTGAAATGTTAGGAAAACACCACACCAACTATATCATTTCCTGACCCAATGGGATCTGACACATGACTACCCCAATCCCACCTCTAATAGTCCATGGGAAGACGGCCATCCTCGAGTAGGCATATCCCATAAATGGGAGTCAATAGCATAAGGTACCTATACACACACACACACATATATATATCTAAGCGTAGACAATGTAGAAATGTAAAACAACTAAAACAAATGAATTTATACATCTAGGATCCCATAATAGAGTACGACAGTAAAGTACTGAATGTAAGAAAAAGAAAAAAATACAAGAAAAACCAAAACCTTAAAGAATCTAACCAGCACCATGGGGAATGACTAAATTCAAATTCAAGATCCTAGGAAACACCTTGGTCTTAAAAGCTCCAGCTATACTCCACCTTGTCCCTGTCCTCCCATTACACCATCAAAAGGAACATCTTCTTTTTAAGACACGAAACATATGGGAAATACCTTGCATAAATAAGTACCAAAATACCCTATAAAACAACGTGAAAACACTAAACAAGAATCCATAAATATATTTGGATCAATACCAGAAATAACCGTCAATTCATAATAGAAACACACAAATATAGTTAGTAAAGACACCACGCCACTGGGAGGTCACCACCAACTGTCATCCACAAGATTCTACTTGAAGAAAATCTCATTCTAGGAGATCCCACTCCATGATTGATATTATCACTAAAGAAAATATAAGAGGAGGTATAGATCATTGGTCCCCACCAAGGAAAGGACATTAATCTAAGAAGACCAGGATGCAAAAATTGGGGGTCACACCTAGAAATTCTAGGGGACAACACAAACCCAATCAATATCCATACACTATGTCGGGGGTTGTATAACAATGATACCAAAACCATATTAATATGGTCCTTTAGGTGGAGGATCAACACCCTAATCAAAGAGGTCTCTCAGATCCCCTAATTCTTGCCTAGGGTATAATGGTGATAGGAGATGACACTCCAATCTCACAGAGGGACACCATAACTCTATTTGAGACTCAGCCTCTAGAGGGAATCACTATATTCTAATGGGGATGTAATGCCACACTGTACTCTCCAGTTAGTAGAACAAGAAAATACAATAAACATATTCTAGTAAAAACTAAGGAATAAAGGAGCTTTGAACACTATTGAAGGTGGGTATATGGCCTATACTAGGGGGTATAGGTTGTGTCCAACAATCCATAAGCTATCTTGTGTGGTGAATCCTCAAATGAAAAGTAAGTATCAAAATAAAAGTCATGAAAAACAATTACATGACATGTAGAAGAATTAAATGGCCTATATAGATGTATGACACCCTTTTCGTGTCACCAAGCTGTGTCGATGTCCTTGGCCTATCCATATACCAACCCATGTATAGGTTGTCATGTCTGTGTCCAAGTACATGTTGTTCCACTGGATGTGAACTTATTCCCATGTCCATGTAACCTCCAAGGAACATTCCAAGCATCACATAGTGGTCACACAATGTGTGAACAAGTCACACATCATGTGATATATTCCTCACTGAAGAACTCTAGCACCTAATAGGGGGTACCACACTGTGTGCCTCTCCAGTTTATACTATATATAACCTATAAGTTTCTAGAAACCCTAGTTTTTCATCTAATCTATCTGTAACATCTCCAGAGGCTCAAAGATCACTTGAAATAATAGATTCTAGGCTAGATAATCCTTAATGTCATTGCTAACTGGGATTCGGGTCCTCAATCTTCTCAAAGAACCAACTGCTCGATCCATCTGTAACTGCACGACATGTCTCTTGATAAAAATGAAGAAATACCAATATGGTCTCATTCTCCCTCGATCCATCCACCATCATTACCAATCCTTGAACCACAACTTTAATCATGTTACTAACCCAGATTTTTGATCCTTTCCTCCATATAATAGTCGTGTAATGATCGTAAATCGGGTGTTGGTCGAACCGTTGGTGAAAATAAACACAACCAATAACTGACAGAAGGAGTTAATGAGAAATATACAATTTGTAAAATGTGAGTAATGAACCTGGGAAATTATTCATTTGGACTCAATTAATTTTCATATAAGAATAAGAATTAAGAGGAATATAATCACAATGAAGAATTATAAAATTCTATCAATTTAATTCTACTGATGATGAATGTATTAATTATGTTGATGGAATTGATATGTGTTTTTATGATATTATGAAATAATATTTAAAGCATAAAAATATCCTAAATAGTGTTTGGATCTATCTTTGACTAAGAACAATTTTGTGTTGTCATCTTTGACAACATACGTGAACTTATTCAGCGTAATGATCTATGATCTGATCCTGATCTATTATTGATTAGAATGAATTATCTCCTCTAATGGATTCTATGTCTCCATGGATTAATATTCAACCCTGAGGAAAAAATGAAAAATGTATATTTAAATAGGATTTAGGTCACTTAATTGAATAAAAATAAAATAAAATAAATAATTTCAACAATTTATAGATTTTACAAAATTTGTGGTCGCGATAAATTTTTCCCAAACAACGCACATAGATAGAGTTGATGGTCCACCCAAGGTATAAACCATGTTATTAACTCAATAGTTCCCTTAGATTTATGATATGACCCCCACCACATTCAATAGTCATTCCACATTTTCATGAAAAATGTGTTCATGTGCTATATGATATATTTCAAACATTTATTTTGAGAACAATGGGTATCAAAATTGAACACTGTCTCATCTCCTAGTTTTGAAAATAATCCATATAATATCCAAAAATAATACCTGGAAAAATCTAAATTATTATATTCTCTCTACATTAGGTATTATCGTTCCAAAAAGTGAAAAACTACTAAAAAGAATAGGGTACTAGGATTGAATATAGGTATCTTGCTCCCAGGTTCCCCCCAAGAGATTGTAATGCTACCCTAGGCACAAAAAAAGAGGAATCAGTCCCCCAAAAAAGGATCCTCTCCAACCCATCCCTGATCTTTAATAGGTATTCTACAAAGGTAGCTTCATACTTGATGTAGAAAACACCCTAGTTGATAACATGTGACAGTTCATTCATGTACCTCCTCAGTTGCGACATGTGAAAGAGAACACATACCTGGTCTAACTGTGGTAGTAGATATAAGTGGTACACTACCCCTACAACTCTTCGCAGTATCTAGAAGGGACTAATAAATAACATAGATAACTTACTACCATAATCAAATATTCTCAATTCCCATATAAGTGATACCCCCATGAACATGGGGTCTCCCTCCTAGAACTCTAGATTTTTACATTATCTGTCTATATAATACTTCCAAAGGCTCTATAAAATATTAATTTTCTATTGGATGGTCTTGAACTTCTTTATATTAGCTCACACCAACTCTATGCCCATGCATACCAACTCACCTAGATCATACCAACAGAGTGGTGACCTATTTGGTTGATTTTACAAATCCTCGAATGATGCCATACCAATGTTGGAATGGTAGTTGTTGTTGTACAGAAACTCCACCAAGGTTAAGTGATCCTCCCAAATATAGTCAAAGTCTATCAAGCGATATCATATCATTTCCTCCAAGACCTAAATGGTCTGCTATGTGTTGCTAGAATTTTGGTGGTGGGAATCTATGCTCAAGAATAATTGAGTCCCACTATCATCCTATAATCCTCTCCATAATTGAGATGTGAAGTGAGAATCAAGACTAGATAAAATCAACAAGGGAAATCCATAGATTTGGACTTTTTACTAAACATATAGGACTCTCAATCACTCTACTGAACTCAGTTATCAAATAGTTAGAAATTGGGGTGACTTGGTGAGTCGATCAACAATCAACAAGAGGGCATCATGTCCCCTAGAAATACATGGTATGTTCATTGGGAAGTCAATGTAAATCACTTCCCACCTCCACTCTATCACCTCAAAGGGTTGAGCTAAAAATTAAGGAACCAAGTTCTTATCATTCACATAATGACAAGGGAGGCATCAAGAGAGAAACTATGAAATTACCTTCTTTACTATTGGACACTAAAACTGACATCAGAGGTTTTGTTACATCTTTGAAACAAATGGATGTTACACCAAAGGGTATGTATAAAACTCTAGAATCACCTTCACCAATAATATCAAACATACCATCATCCATACTCTGAAAAGGATAGCCTTCTCCCAAACTTCAGAATATCCATCAGGACCATGTCCATTGGATATCTGAATATGTTAGGTCTCATAGTTGGTATCATCATGCTGAGAATCCATGACATGATATAGAAGAAGTGGGGTAACAACTATTGACTAAATATATGTGGAACAATCCTTGTATATGAATGACAACTACAATAATTCCAACCGCTCTGATGCCTCAACCAACAAAAAAAAGATCTTCTTCTGAGATAATCTGACCCTATGTTCCCCTTCCCAGAAGTATAGAAAATTTCATAGTCATAGTACTGGAGGCACTCTATCCATCACTTCTATCTCATGTTAAGATCTTTCTAAGATAATATATTCTTGAGACTAATATATCCAAATTAAATGCTAAACCACTCTCTTATTAGGTGGTGTCACCACATATTTATTGAAAATACTTCTACTTCTAAATCAAGATCATGAGTCATGTATTTCTCCTCATGTTTTTTTGAACGGATGTGAAACATAAAAAATGTGCACCTACCTCTCCATTAGTACACAACCCTGTCGTGTCCCTGATGCATCATATAATAGTATGTACTTGACACCCTCCTCTATAAATCTCATGATGGGATTGATCATTACCCTTTTACTTAGAACCTAAAATCATTACTGGCACATTCCCATCCATAAGAAAGGTTTTCCTTCTTGGTCAAATATTTTTAGGGTTCTTCCACTCTGTAGAAAAATGGTACAAACCTCTGATAGTACCCTTCCAAAACTGGGAAACTCCGCACCTTGGTTAAACTATTATGTGTCTCACAAGAAAGAACATCATCAAAATTTTCTTAGGTCCACTTATAATCTATATTTCTATATGAAGTATAAATTAATGTGGAACTCCTAGATCCAAAACTGTCATAAAGAGATATTCTCATAAATATATTTCTCTTAGAGTGAGTCTAGGTCCATCCTCAAGTGTCTCTCATGCTCCTCCTCGGATGCCAAATATATTATAATGCAATCAATGAAGACCATCATGAACCAGTCAATGAAATGATAAATGATACAATTTTTGAGTCCAATAAACAAAGATGGGAAATTCATCCCAGTAAATGAAATACCCAAGTACTCTTAGTGACCATATAAACATCTAAATTTCATCTTCGGTATATCCCATTTGCATACTCACAGCTGGTGATAACCTGATCTGAGGTCAATCATCAAAAACCATCATTACCCAATATACTAATGATATAGGTATTTGATCATCAATAGTGGATACTTATTCTTCAATGTACCTAGAAATATATAACTAGTAATCCCCACAGAACCTCAAGATCATATAATCCTTCTTCGAGAATAATACTGGGGCAGCCCATGTGGGGAACATCGGGTCTCACAAATCCCTTCTCCTACAAGTAATCCAACTACACCCTTATCTCTCAGAGTTATATGGGTTCCATCTGATGTATCGGTGTGGAAATTAGTTCCATCCAAGGATAAAATTATATGTTTAATTATAGATCTTCATGGGGAGGTAAACTTAGTACTCCCTCAGGAAATACATCATCATCCTCTGCCACCACTATAGAAAACTTATATCTCAAAGTTCCGACTACTCCAAGAGTATTTATATCTAATTAAAGAATAATCAGCTGCACAATTCTATGCCTGAAATAATCATACTCTATCATGGTTTCCATTTCACCCACAAAAGAAAACTTCATTTTTTTTGCGGACACAAAAAATCCTCCTCCTAAACCAGTCAATCCAGGCATGAACTATAGATATAAGTCTATACCTAAAAGGATATTGTAAGGCCTAATTGAATCTATAAAAAGATCCCACACAAAACTATTACCTCTAAGCATTAGATCACACTATTAATATAAGTGAACTTTTGTTGAGTTAGTTCCTATCGAAGTCTCCAACTTCACGATTCGACCTAATAGCTCAACTATAATCTCGAAGTCTCGAACCAGAGAAATGGGAAGAAATGAATGATTTAAAACTATGTCTATCAATATAATAGATAAATTATAAAATAAAAATACCATACATTTTATCATCCCTAGATCATCGAGGTCATAGGACACCATATCCTTCCGTTTGACTCATCCCTCTCCACCATCTCCATGAGCTTGGGGAGTGACACTTTGTTGTAGTGGTGGTAATAGTTAAAACCTCAATCCATCTCTTGATACCCTATCATCCCCTCTTTCACATCCACTAACTTGTGAAACATGATGATCCTACCTCTGTCTTTGTCTTGATGGTCCCTTAACCATTTGAAGATCAGGTGTATGATGGGAGAGAAAATCCTGATCTAAATATCGTTGACCAACGTAAGAGAATAACTACATCTCCCTTGGATGATTATATCCACCTTGAGAGCTTTGAAACACTGAACCTGTGTCTTAGGATCACCTCATAAAGTGTTTGACATGTTTAGATCCCTCTGACTACTATCGACTACCCTCATTTGTGGTCTCAGCAATTCGGTACCCATTTCTAGCACCCACTATTTGTGTCTGCTCTGTCAGAAATATCTCCACAAAAAGGCTCTATCAAGTACCCTAGAATAGGTGGGAATGAAAATGGGTACTAATGAATCCAAAAATGTCCCAACATAGTCCCTTTTCAATGGTCTTTGTTCTGAAGAACTGATCCTACATTAGATCCAATGAGTAACTCAAGAGATTAGTAAACATCGTTGAGTAATCCACCAAGGGTAAACTACCCTATTATAGATAAATATGTTCCTGTATATAGACTAATATCAACGTGGTGGGATAAAACCCATCCTCAAATAGATGACCAAATTATGCTTAACAAAAAACTGTCAGATTGTGTGACTGATCACTATGCTCCACCATTTCCTAGAAGATCCCTAAATAAGAATCACTATGAGGATAATCATTTGATCTACAAGAATCCTAATAAAGAAAAAAATTAGAGTTACTACATATAACTAGTCATCATCTACCTAGGGGATTGGTTATTTCTAAAACATGGGTGGTCGTTGCCTTTTAAATTCGTGAAACACCCTCAAACTGCATGCATCCTTAGCTTGTATTACCAGTGATAGATACTTAATAATTGGTCATGGTATATATGGTATCCCACCCATAGGTTCTATATCAACTACATGCCCCTATACCAATGCCTCATTACTAGGCAGATCATCCTTGTCATCACATAGTGTAATCCTAGCTTTCTGTCCTCATGGAGGCATACTGTAATAAAAAAATATGTACCATGTTCAAAAGAGTAAATCCAAGGATATGAATCAATAAGGACATGGAAAACATAGCCATTCCGATATGATGAATGCACTAAAATTTTTCCCTATAACTAATGCTTACATGTACCGAGTCAAAGGGAAGGTGATTTGAGTTATGGTGTATGGATACATTAGCTAACACGCAAATAATGGAGTCCCTATCCTGAAAACAGGACTCAAAATGCTAAACACTGTTTCCAAATACTAATATCATTGAATCTAGTACTAAGGTAGATCCAATCCCCTTTGATACCACTTTTTGTAACCTGACCCACAGGGTTCAGGCCTATGACTACCCCATGTCCGCATCAATAAGGATAGGGGTTAGAGACCAACATTGAGTAGGTATATCTGAAAAAGGGAGGAATTATCCCACAGTACCTGTAAACAGACACCTCTAATTCTACACTATGATGAAATATAGAACTACTAAAAACAACGAATGAATACATATAAGATCCCAAAATAGAGTATGATAGTAATTTAATTAAGGTGGGAAAGGGGATAAATAAAAGCCCAACCCAATGTTTAAAGAGTCCAATGTACTCCAAGGGATATGACTAATGTCAAATGAAATCTCCCAGAAAAAAAATCATTATGAAAAGATCCAGATACAATCCACCAACTTCCTGTCTTCCTAGGTCATTGTCAAAAGGGCCATTATCTTAATAAGACACGACACATGTGGGAAAATCCCATGAAGGGGTGATTTTAACAATACCCAGTAGGACACCCTGAAGAAATTTGACACGAATCACCATGTATAGTTGGATCAATACTATATATAAAAATCAATGCACAACAGAAATGCTCAAATATACTCAAGAAAGACAACTCCCCAAAGGGAGATCATAAACGACTTCTAGACACAAGGTTCTTCTCAAAGAGACACTCATTTCATAAAATCCCACTCCAAGAGTGATGGTATCACATGAGAAACTTATAGGATAGGTCTAGATCATTGGTTCCTACCCAAGAAAGATCACTTGTCTAAGAGGACCCTAATGCAAAGATAGGGGTCACACTTAGAACCACTAGGGGAAACCACAAACCCAATATAGATCAACCCTCTATATATGGAAATGTATGCCAATGATACCACAAACCATACCGATATGGTCTTCTAGGTGTGTATGAACTCCCTTCATAGGGAGGTCACACCGATTCCATGAACCACACCTAGAGAACAATGATGATAGAGGATCATACTCTAGTATCATGGAGGGACACCACAACTTAATCTAAGACTCGACCTCTATAGGGGATAATAATCCTATGATTTGGATGTAATGAGAGACTATAACCTCAAGGTAATGGACCAAGGAAACATAGTCAACCTATAATAGTCTAAACTATAGAAACAATGAACTACAAACACTCTTTTAGGGGGTACATGGAATGCACCAGGGGGTATATGACGTGTAAAACTATCCCTAATTCCAACCTTGTGGTAAATCCTCTCATGAAATGTAAGTATCAAAATACATAGTGTGTAGAAGAAGTTGATGATGTATAGAGATACATGACACCCTACCCATGTCGCATGGCCGTGTCCATATCCTTTCGATAGTTGTATACCAACCTGTATACAGGTTGTCATGTCTGTGTATGAGTACATAAAGTGACACTAGAAATCTACTCCTTCTTTTAATCATGTACCCTCCACGGTACATCCAGATCCTCAGAAATGGGTCACATGGCGTGTGACCTAGTCACATGGTGGTGATATTTTTCCCACCATGAAACACTAGTGCTGCATGAGGGGGGGGGGGGGGGGTCCTACATGGCATGCCCCTATGGATTACATGACATGTTACTCAAGATTTCTATAATCAATGGTTCTTACTCCATGTTATCATTCATGTCATTGGAGGATCCAATATCATCAGAACTCATAGATCATGGGTCAATTGACCCTTTCCATCATTTCTAGCTAGGACTTGGGTCCTCAATCTTTTCAGAGAACCAAATTCTCGATCCGCCCATAACCGCGCCACATGTCACATGGTAAGAACAAAGGACTCCCAAGATTTTCTCTGTATACCCTGATCCAAGGTCCTCCATTATTGATCCTCGATACCAAAATTCCATCACATTATGTAAACTTAGTTTTGATCCATTGCAGTAAATAACAGTCACACATCAATTGTAAACCAAGTATTGGTCAAATCGTTTTCCAAAAGAAACACCAATGATGATCAAATAATGAAACAAGGGTGAAATCACTAAGCCATGAATTGTGAGGAATTAACCTTGTCCATTTTTCACTTTTCCTAGATTCATTCCCCTATAAGAAGAAAACAAATATAAATAAAATCACAATGACCAATTATGCAATTCCATCAATTTAATTCTACTGATGATGTGCCTATCAATTAGGATCATGGATTTGATCACCATTCATTTGGGATTAAGTAAAAAGATGGAAATAAAATATCAAAACATCCTAATTGGATTTTGGATTGATCATTAATGAAGAGTGGTTCTACATTTCCATAGTTTTTGATATCCATGTGAACCTTCGATACAAAGATCCATGATCTGATCTTGATCCATCATCGTTCTCCAAGAACACTCTCCTCCAATGACCTCTAGGTCTCCAGCGTTTAGTGGCCAACATTGAGGTATAATCCAAAACCATTTATTTAAAGATGAATCTGGTTTCTATTCCAAATAATGATAAAATAATTTCTTTAATTAAATTATTTTACTAATTCATTCTCGTGAAAACTTTTTCAAATACATCCCACGTTGAAAATTTTTATATCAAACCTAGGGTAGAAAACAAATTTTGAATTCAATGTTGCCCAAATATTTCTAATTAAATACCCCATTCTAGATTTATTCCATTTTTTTATGAAAACTATACACACATGATATTTAATATATTTAACTTATTTTAAACATTTATTCTGGGCACACTGAGCATTGGAATCAGAATTTTTCTCAGTTAGTCATTACAAACCATAAAATTCCCCTATACCAAGGGTTGCACAGTTTGATGGGGTAGGGTGCATGGGGTGGGAAAAACATGTTCCAACCATGAACCACCCAAAACCCCTAAAAATGGTTAAAATCATCCAAGAATTCAGAAAACTAAAACCCAAACATGTTATAATCAAAACTACATTAAAGTGTTATGTAAAAACGAGAATTATTTAGCTCCAGAAAATTTCAGAATCTTACAACCCTATCCACCCGATACCACTAATATGAAATCTCTTTCCAGTATCCGTTGAATGATTCCACATCAGCAATTTGAATGCTACATATTTTCTATTTTTGTATTATCTTTCCATCACATCATCTGTTAGGTACCAACTGATATGAAATCTATGTACTGTAAATGTCTTTTTGATGTATCTTCACAAAATTATTTCTCATAAAAGTTCTATATTCTAAAAAACTTTTTTACCCCTTAATTTATGAAAAACATACTTTTAGTTCTGTATGACTACCCCCTATATATATTAGTGCTTTAAAGATAATTTATGGGAAGCCATTTTATTTTCCCTCTCATCAAAAACTAAAAATTTACACCTCCCACTTATTTCAATTCAAAATAAGCTTCTCAAAACATTTAGAATATTATTGAAACTTATTCTAAAAGTTATAACATCTACATTATTATATGAAATTCCTTAACCTCGTCATTAAGGAACTTTCAAAAAATTCCTTATCATTAAAAGATAATCATACAATGAATGCTCATAGCAACATCATCATTTTTTATCTTTATTAAAGTCTCATAAAGTACATTAAATTGATAAAAATTATACCATTATATCATTTATTAAAATATCATAGAAAAATTTCGATTATATATGACTCCATCTGATCTTATTATCACATATTCTCTTATAAACTTCATATATGTCCATGCGATAGACTTTCAAAAAAAATTTATGATGGAATCAGACTGATTATATTGAAAGAGTTCATATGATGGTATTCATATTATTAGACTTTTTTCAATTATAATTATTTTAATGAAATCCCTGAGAATCTTCCCTTTATACTTCAACAACATTTCTCTAAATGAAAAAAAATTCTTTAAAAATTTTATGCTTAGAAAATTTCACAATAATCGATCACTAACTTCATGAAATTTCATATAACCTTATGTAGAATTCGGAAATAGCATGTTACCATTGAAAACCTAGATCATATAACTTTAATAAGTATAAAACATATGTTTTACCTTTATTTAACATGTAAATAAACCCTTACACTTTTCATTAAAAACATTAAAAAATATTTTTTCTGTCAAACCTCTTTCCGATTATATATGTATGATGAGCTTCCTCAAAATTCTGTAGTATGATATTTTTTATATACAAACAAATTTACTGCCTTTTTTTTGTACAATTGGATCATGAAATCATACATTACTCATTATGTTGGAATCATTAATAATATAATAGAATCATAAATGTGTTTATCCAACACTCTATCTAATGAAAATTGACAATAATAATAAGATAAAACATTCTGAAAATGCCTCATCCAAAACTCTTTATTTGATAAAACATAATATATTGAATTGGTCCCTAAAACAATATCTTAACTTATTCATCTGATCAACTTTGATAAAGAACATATAAAATTTAGGGTGATTTATGTTTTTTTTAAAAAGAGAAAACTTTCTTAACATCTTTATAAAAACTTCTAGCTTCCAAACAACACATTCAACCATTTTGGTCCCAAACATAACGTATCCAGTATATTTTACTCATATTGTTCTTTCATTATAATCATATAATTATCTTCATCTTCTAAGAGGTATTCATCTACTTGATCCAACCTGAGTGGTCAGTTCAAAACTGTATTATTGAGGGGTGTTGGATGGCCTGAATCTCCCCTAATACATTGAAGGTTATGAGATTTTAAGGTGGGATGGTTGATAAAAATTTACTTATACATTCCTTAAATTGATAAGATTTATCATTATTTAGAGAAGAGTTTATTAGTTTAGATAGACTCAACTTCTATAGTGCCTCTCAATATGAGGGTGTTCTCAGAGTGATTTCGACAAGGGGGTGGCCTTTAGGTCAAGGTAAGGTTCCACATAGGAGAGGACCTTCATAGTTAATTCCAAGGGTAGGACCTCCATGAATATTTTTATAATCACCATTAATGTGGATGGTCTATATTCCATAGGGAAAACATTCATGGTTACTAGAATTCATATTTTTGAAAAGGGTGGGAGATTATTTTTTATTGATATTTTGTTTGTGATGAGGAGTTTAAAACTCTTAATATGAGAAATATTTCCATGATTGTTTTCTTTGTTTCCACAGGGATGAGCTTTATGACTGATGCTCTGGGGAGGATCCTTAGAGCTACTGATTGCATTACCATGGGTAGGTCCTAAATAATTGCAACTACTTTATATTTTTGATGATGATCTAGAATATTCTTGAGCCACTATAGATATATATTCGTAGGATTTATAAAAATTAACCTCAATTAATGTAGGGATATGGGCTGGCTCCTGGGTCATATATTTCCCTCAATGAGATTATTTTTTAGATATTATCCATCAAGTAACTGGGGTTATGTATTCTGAACAACTAGATTCATATGTGGGACCCCTCATAGGTGACTCCCATGTTGTTTCAAGAATATATCAATGAGTTTCATGAGACCCGGTATGAATATGTTCCTTCCTTTTAATCACCACTAATATATGACGATGAGCTTCTTTATATTGAGATAGAATATATTCCGACCTCTTAGTTTCTATTAAGATAAGATGGAGGCCTTCCCCATACTAATGATTAGGAATATATTCCATACATTGGGTGACCATAATAATATACTAGTGATTTCAAACTAAATTGGTAAGAATAATAGCCTTCCTTAGTATGGTTTCTATGATACACCCACAATCTTAAGTTAGAATGAACTTATAATATAAATAATATTCTTTATTAATTTCTAGGACATTGCTACTATTATCTTAAATTAGAGTGAGGATTGGTTGGTCGTTTAACCGAAGGTATGTTATCGGTGCCCCAAATTGATATTACAAACTCTTAAGCTTAGTATAGTGCAAGTGTGGGGTCGATCCACAGGGAACATGGTAGGTCTGTGAATTTAATTGAGTTTAGAATTAATTCCGTGAGTTATGCTGATTTTAGAGTGGATTTTCTTGTTTGGGATTATTGAAGCTATTTTGTTTACTTGAAATAATATTTAACAATTTAAGAGAAAACACCAAGCGAATTTTTGATGTATTTATCAGGAAAAAGAGCATTTTGGGGCTATGGTGATTATGGATATTTAATGCATATTGCTTATATAATTGTGTTGTTCATGATAATTCAAAATTTTAGATTTTATTAATGATAAGGTTCCCTTGGTCCGGTTGATTTTGTGTTGGAGTTGAAGAAACATGACACATTGGTCCGGTAGTCAAAGTTTCACAATTCTTTATTTTTCTTTAGTCCATTAATGAATCGACGAACATATTCAATGTTCATGAAGCTGTTTCATCGTTATTCTTCTTTTAGTCCCGGAGAATTATGTCCTTGGTCTGGTTCAGAATTTTTAGTAGTAGTTAACAATGGTTTAACAAGAATAAGAAGAATTTAAAATAGAACAGACACAACCACATAAATCAATACAACATGCAATCCTTCATCATCCACATCCCCAACACAAGTGGTGTTTAGTTACACATATATGACATAATGAAAATAACACCCTAGATACCCGATGAGATCATTGAGTAAGCTATGAGGAGAGGTGTCGGAAGGTGGAATGGCAGAGTAGCGGTACAATGGTGGCTCAGAAGGAATGGAAGCAGAAGTTCACCTTTCTTGAAGTGTTCTGGCTCCCCTTGGTCTGGAGGCCAAGCCCTCTATTTATAGAAAAATAAAGTACACGGCGTGTATAAAAGTACACGATGTGTAGTCGTGTTAACTCTCTTTTGTGGCGGTTTTTCTTCGGTAGGTTTCTAGCTACGCCATCTTTGACTCACACGACGTCAGTGGCTGGTTGGTGGCCAGTACACAGTGTGTAGAGCCTCCACACATGGCGTGTAATCTCTAGCAAGCGCCACCAACCACATCTAAAAGCTGGTACACAACGTGTATTGGCAATCCACACGGCGTGTAGTCTATGGCTGGTGACTTGGGCGTGTACTTTCCCTTTTGATCTGTGTCCCTGTCTGAATGTACATAGCATGTATAAAAGTACACACCATGTAGTTGCAGAATTTACACAAACTTCCCTTGATTTGGGTATCATTGTCAGAAACTACCTTAGGATAAACAGAATCACCAAAATCAAAGAATATGTTCATGAAACATCAGATATTTTCTGAAAACATGTTTTTATTTTAAATAATATATATGAAAATGTATACACAAATCAGGTGCATCAAACTCTCCCACCCTTAGTCATTTGGTTTCCCTCAAGAAAAATATAAACATCTAATTAACAGAGTCTATACTTTTAAAAGGAAGGCATTCAATTAATCAAAAAGTAGAAATGATATAGTTACTGAGGAAAATTCTAAAAGGCAAAAATAAATTCAATTCATAAGATAGTTGAATCATGCCTCATATATAATTAAATTAACTACTTACATCCTCTTTTAACACATGTTTCAACCTTACAAATATAAGCAAGCCACATGATGATTTATCTTACCAAAAAGACACTCAACACTCATGTTGTTTTTAAACTAGGTTATGCTCAATCAAAGACATATACACTCTATCCATATGTTTTCAAGAATTCTAGATCTCCACTCTAGAACTTGTGTTTTACAAAAATCATGAGGACTTTCCAAAAAGGATCACATGTTTCTATGGCTAAAGGTTGGTAGGTAAAGATGTGAAAAACAGCTCTGAGGCTTGAAAAAGGAGGCCAAATTTATAAATAAAAATGCATGTTATTCAATGTTAAACTCAATGTAAAAACGTCCTCAACAAGATTTATCAAAATATCTCATCACCACCATATCCTTTAGCTGAGTAAGAGTAAAAAACCAAAAAATGTGTATAAGGCCCTTTTATTCTTACCATTTTTTAAAGATCACAAATGGAACCTTTCTGAATTTCCCAAATAGAGGTTTGGAACTATTTTTCACCCCAAATTATCAAGAAGCACTCCCCCATTCTTCATTTCTTGACAATTCATGAATTTATACCAAGTGTTTCCAGTCCCTTCTTTTGATCTCAAATAAATAATCATGCAATATCATAAAAGAATTAGGGTAGGAAGGGAAATAGGCTTGTAATATTGATTCCTATAATGGCTATCCATGGTCTCTATGGGCTTCATGAAGATAAGATGTAGGGTAGTCTCAATATAAAGGGGTTAACAATCTTATGCCTCAATAATTTTAATGTAATTCAAAAATTTCTCATGTTTTGAAAAGAAAACTTGAAAATTATGGTTGTTAGGTATATTCTATGAATCTCTCAAGAAAGATGGTATTAGAAAGAATATGACAAAGGGGTTTAGAATACCTCTCTGGAGTGGGAAAGATAAATAAAGGGACAATCTGGTCATGTCTTGCAAAATAATTGATTAGCATAGTCAATTTAATTATCCAAGGATTACAGTTTCAATTTCAAGTATATTAGAAATCATTTTAAAAAACATAAGAATCAGAAAAAGCATGAAACCCTCAAAAAGTTCCTACTAATTACTTTAGCATTTATAAATATGATTAACCAAAATTGCTTCAAATTTGAAAATATATAATCTAATAATGATGTATACTAGATTAGTTCAAGGGAAAATACTAAGGTAAAATAGATAGAGAGGCTCCCCCACAATGAAAATCACACGTGGTCCACTAAGTTCTCGATAAAGATCAAGGGAAGGTGGTGAAATAATAGTGAACTGGATCGAGGGAAAGTAAGTAAAGAAAGAAAGAACGAATGAAAGGAAAAATAATGGAAAAAGAAAACTCCCCCACCCCCCGTGTCGAAGCATAGGATAATGGTAAGTGATGTAAAAGTGCATCCCAAAATGTTCTGGAGTACTTGTGATAGGGAAATAAAAAGAACACTACAAGAAGGAATAACAAACACAGGCACAATAGATCACAAAAATATATATACAAGGAAAAACATGTGTTCCAAAACTAGTCATGAGGTCGCCTAAGAAGAGGCATCATCCTGTACAAGATTAGATGGAAGAGTTGGCTTAGGAGCCATGGAAGTTGGAAGCTCGGACTTGGCGGCGGGATGGGAAGCTGGAGAAGCCAGAGCGACAGGAACCAGACTTGGTAAAGGAAGATTAGAATCCCCCTTAGACTGACAGCAGTTGTGGTGGCAGGAGAAGAAGCAACAGAATGACCAGAAACCGAGGCAGGTGGGGGGGGGGGGAATGAGAATACCCACATGCTGAAAAATAAGGCCCAAAAACTGCACTATACGGTCCTGGAAGCTATCTATACGAACAAAATGCTCCCCAATACTATCCTAGCGGCCGGCAAGACGAACCAACTACTGCTCCATCGCAACTAGGCGGATGGAAAAGGCAAGAGCAGCAAAGGGTGCGATGGTAGGTGGTTCTGGTGGTGGTCTAGAAGAAGGAAGGCCAGAAGAGGTGGGGTCAGTAGGAAAGGGGTGGGGTGGAGAAGCTGGAGGGGGTGGGAGAGGAGGATCTAGCGCATCATCTAGGGTAGGAGGGTCTGTAGGTTGGTGGGGGAGATCTTGGGAAAAGATGTAGGCCCCCCTGCTTTTGGACCAATCCCATGTGAATAAGCATGAGATAGTCCATCCACTTGGGAGAACCTAACAAGTCATGGGGTAAAGAAGGCTCGGAAACCCCAAGGTGGTGGGCGAGGAGAGTGGCATAAAACCCGCCGTTCATGTTGCCCTGACGGCTCGTAAACATAGAGTGGAAATAGGAGGTGGCTAGATAGAGGAGGTCTGGGTAGTCGTTCCAGAAGACACAGGTAAGGAGCTCCATGTCACGGATTCTCATGACACCCATATCCCCATGGCAGGGGAAAATGATGGCACTGATGCAGCGGTGGGTGAAGCGAAGGATGGGGTCGGGGATAAGGGTGCTCTTTTGGGAAGTGGGGGAATACCGGTGGTCAGGCCCAACGATCTCCCGCCACATGGCAACGAGCTCAGAGCGCTCGGGTCGGGTAAAGGTAAAAATGGGGGCCGGGGTGATAGGATGGGGGTAAAAGCTGCACCGTCAGCCAAACTCAGTCATGGTGAGGGAGAATTGTTGGCCGCCCAGCTGAAATTGAACAACGGGTACTGCATCACCCGGTGTTTCCCGGTACTCAGCTCCATCAAACTCGAAAGTGGCCGCAAACTCAAAAAAAAAATGACAGAAGTTAGGAGTGCTAACCTAGAAAATAGAGAGAAGTGGAGAATGCCCGAGAAGCTCCTCCAAGTCTTCCTAAATACCTAGCTGCGGCAGAATGCTGTTGTCGAGGGAGCGGTCGCTCAATGGAATCAGACAACGAGAAAAGCGCCGAACCCTGTCATGTGCCCGATCGGTGACCGGGAACACCATGAAGGGTTAGGGAACACCTACAGGTCTTTTCCCAGGTGCAGGTGCAGCAGCAGGAGCTGTCTCTATGGGTGGATCGGCTATAGGTGGTGAAGGCTCGGTGGAGGATGCAGTCGATGTGGGGTCAGCTGCTGATGAAGATAGCACAGGGAGAGTGGCAGCTGGTGTAGAGGAAATGGTGGTTCTTAGTATCTCTATGTTGGAAGGTGGAGGTACAACTATTCTAGGCCCAACCTCTACGAGGGCAGTCAGTGTAGGAAGAATGGAAAATGGAGGGAGCTCGTAGACCGGAGCATCTGGTTCTGGCTACGTCAGAGGTCGGAGTTGAATCCATTGAAAAATGGGCCTCTCGCCCTCACTGGCGGAGGCTGGCTGCTTCTCCTGGGTAGGATCGTGATCTTCTATAACCTAAAATAATGAAATAAAAGAAAATAGAAGAAAAAGAAAACAAAACATAACAAAGAAAAAGTGAGAAATAAGAAAACTAAAAGTACACGGCGTGTACATCCAGAGTACATGGCATGTAGTACAAGCGGAGCAGTAGCCAATGTTCTCTCGATAAACACGCCGAGGGTGAAGAAGAGTGACCATGTAAAGGTACATAGCGTGTACCTAACATACATGCCAGTTGTATACAATGTGCACGTGGTCGTGTATTTACAAACGACACGAACTTATTTTTATCAGTTCGAAATATAAAGGACAGGCCGTGTATCGGACAAACACGGCATGTTCTTTACTCGAGGAACATGGATTTGTGGGGGCGAGACATGGGCCAGCTGAAATAAATAAGCTACATGGCGTGTGCCGAACATACACGCTGTGTATGGGAACATGGGGTGAGAAGTCGTGTTATGTACTACACATGGAGGGGCCAAAGGAAATGCTATACACGGAGTGTACCAAACACACACACCATGTACGTGAAAATGGTGTGTGAGGCCATGTGCAAAGGGGTACTCGTGCACGATGGGGAAAAGTAAACGGTGTTTACCGAACATACCCACCGTGTATATTTAAATTTCCAAGTATTTTGTGTGTGGTCGTGTACAAAAGTACACAGCGTGTGTTCTTCATTTTGTGGCCATGTATCGTGGAAGCCAAATGGTCGGCAGATCCAAAAACACCCTAAATGAATTTGAAAACTAGAAATAGAGAGTGTAGAATGGCGTACCTTGAACGAGTATCAGAATGCAAGAATAATCAGAACCCAAAACGCCCTAAATCGACGGATCTGAGAATTGTGGTTCGGGTGGAATTCAGGAGAAGAAAACGGGAAGAAGAAGAGGAGAGGGGGAAGCCGCGTGACACGACGTGAAGCCAGGTGGCCTGTAGCTTATATAGCCGAGGTACATGTCATGTACCTCTGGACTACACGCCATGTATCTCATTTTTTTACAACAACACATATATATATAAATATAATTATTATTGTAAACTTTATAATTATTATTATTAGTAACTAAAATTAAAATAGATATATATAGATACATACATATTTTATTACAAATAAAACTATTCATGACGTGTATCTAGAAATACACACCGTGTGTTTTAAAATTGGAAAAAGAGAAGTATAACCTTTGGTCCAGTGCTTGGGGTGAGGTTTGAACCGACGATCGGCCATTCCAAGGAGATGTTATGGTGTACCCATGTGATGCTTCACCCCATATTTCGACATCACTCTTTTCATTAACGCATTGTCAAAGTGAGTCTCTCTGTCACTGATCAACACACAGGGAATGCCGAACCTATTGAAAATGTGCTTTTTTAAAAAGGTCACGACTAGCTAAGCTGTGTCGTGGGCTATCGCAGTGGCTTCCACCCATTTGGAGATGTAATCAATGCATACAAGGATGTAGGTATGCCCGAAAGAAGGGGGAAATGGTCCCATGAAGTCGATGCTCCACACATCAAAAATCATGACCTCCAGGATGGGGTGCTGGGGTATCTCGGCTCTACATCTCATATTACCTGTAAGTTGGCATGGATCACAATAGGAAATGAAGGATCATGCATCTTTATGCATGGTGGGCTAGAAAAACCCAGATTGCAGAATCTTCGCTATTGTACGATCCAGTCCATGATGTCCTCCGATGGGTGAGGCATGACAAAATTCCAAGACCCCTTGGACCTCCATATCTAGGATGCATTTTCAGATCACCCCGTCTCTACAGGATCGAAATAGGAGTGGGTCTTCCCAGAATAATCGCTTAACATCAGAGAGGAACCTTTTCATCTACTAGAAGAAGTGGTCAGGATGGATGGCACATGTCACTAAATAGTTAGCAATATCAGAAAACTAGGGCCTAAGGGATTCAATAACTGAAAAGAGATGCTCATCAGAAAAATCCTCCCTTATCTCTCAATCCTCTTCCTTATCCAAGTGTGGCAGCTCCATATGGGATAGATGATCAGCAACCATGTTCTCACTCTCCTTCTTATCACGGATCACTAAATCAAATTCTTGTAAGAGGAGGACCCATCATATCAATCGGGGATTTGCATCCGTCTTGTTTAACCGGTACTTAAGTCCTGCATGGTTAGTGTAAACAATAACTTTAGACAACACAAGGTAAGAACAAAACCATTCGAAAGCGAATACTACTACCAGCATCTATTTATCTATAGTAGTGTTGTTCCGTTGGGCCTCATTGAGTGTCCGGATGGCATAGTAGATGCGTCAGAAGATTTGGTCCAGTCACAGACCCAGGACGGCTCCCACCACATAGTCGCTGGCATTGCACATCACTTCAAATTGTGCCTCCCAGTTGGGGGAAATAGTCACTGGAGCTTCGACCAGGTGTTGCTTTAGTTGCTCAAAAGATGAGGTGCATGCCTCAGTGATTTCGAAAGTGGAATCCTTTGTTAGGAGATTGGTGAGGGGCTGGTCTATCTTCGAGAAATTACAGACTAACCTCCAGTAAAAACCTGCATGGCTCAGGAAGCTGCGGATGGATCTAACAGAAGTGTGAATGTGATGTCGTGAAATGACTTCTATTTTCTCCGGATCTACCTCTATCCCCTTTTCTGAAATTCTGTGGCCAAGGACTATGCCACTTTGCACCATAAAATGACACTTTTCCAAGTTTAAAACTAGGTTAGTGTTTTTGCATCGTTCTAGTACTATCTCCCGGTGCTGCAAACAGGTGGTAAATGACTTCCCATAAATGGAAAAATCATACATGAAGACCTCCAGGATTTGTTCCGCCATGTCATGAAAAATAGACAGCATGCATCTCTGGAATGTGGGGGGAGAGTTTCACATACCTAAAGACATCTTGCAGTAGGAAAATGTTCCGTATGGGAAAGTGAACGTGATCTTCTCCTGATCTTCTGGGGAAATGGAGATCTGATTATAGTCGGAGTAGCCATCGAGGAAACAGTAAAATTCTTTCCCTACTATCCTTTCTAGCATCTGATCCATGAAGGGCAGGGGAAAATGATCTTTTTTTGTGGCATCATTCAGCTTCCTGTAATCTACACAGACTCTCCGACCCATGACTGTGTGAGTGAGGATGAGCTTGTTCTTGTTGTTTGATACCACAAGGATACCTCCCTTCTTAGGGACCACTTGTAGGGGACTTACCCACAGGCTATCTCATATAGGGTAAATGATGCCTGCATAAAAAATCTTGATTACCTCCTTCTTTACGACTTCCTTCATGGGAGGGTTCAGACGCCACTGGGGTTGTCTAGATGGCTTTATTCTTTCTTTGAGTAGCACCTTGTGGGTGAAAATGGTAGGGATGATACCCTTCAAATCTTCAATAGTCCATCCAATTTCTTGCTTTCTCCGCTTCCAAACATGAAGAAGTGCATCCTCCTGTTCCTGTGATAGTGCTGCACTAAGTATAATAGGAAAAGTATGATGATCCCCAAAATACGCGTACTTTAAGGAAGGTGGGAGAGGTTTCAGTTCTAGTTCAGGTGCCTTGAGAACTGAAGGTAGCGGTGGTTGTACTTCTTCCCTCTCTAGGATGTCAGGAATGACAGCTCATTGCCGGTAGTGGCCGCCCTGGCCTTCGATGAATTTCATGTCCTCTGGTGCCTCATCAGTGCGTATGTCTGGAAAAATCATATCATCTGAAATGGAATAAGATACCAGATCATATCCTTGTCTTCTCATTTGTTCATACATGGTAGTCACTTTGTTGCAATCCTCATGTTTGGATAATGATGCTTTTTTGACAGCCTTTAGAACATTGTAGGGGACTCTTTCGTCCCCTACCTGGAAAATCAACTATCTCTAGTGCACGTCGATCAATACTTTCCCTGTGGCCAGGAAAGGTCTTCCCAATATAATTGGTTCCTCCTGATCCTCCTCCATGTCTAGGATAATAAAATCTGTTGGGAGGATCAATCGTCCCACCTTCACGAGCACATCCTCCAGTAGCCCTTTTGGATATTTAATGGATCTATTAGCAAGTTGAAGGGCGACTCAGGTAGGCTTCAGATCGTGGAGTCTAATATTTTGTAAAACTCCGAATGGCATGAGGTTGACACTAGATCCTATGTCACATAGAGCTTTTCCAAATTCATAGGGTCCAATTGTACAAGGGATAGTAAAGCTACCTGTATCCTGGAGTTTCAGAGGAAGGGAATGTTGTACGAATGCGGACCACTCCTTTGTCAGTGCTATTGTAGATACCCCTCTCTTAACATAAATAGACATTACATTACTTTTGCGGATTATGTAATACATAGCAAAAATAGACACCAGAGGACCGTAATAGTTTAGTGTCTTTGGAAACTCGGAATATAATCTTCTAATCTTGGTGAAAGATCCTCAGCATCTCCAATAAAGATATTCCTTTTTTTCTTACCTAAAACCTTTCATTATAGCTTGGGGAAAAGAAAACATATAAAGTGTGAGCTAAAATTCTTATTAAGGGTATGAATGGTGAAAATAAAACAAATCGTATACATTTGAACTAAACAAACATGAAAATTATGTTTAAAGATCAAGATCTTGAGAAATGACATAAAACATGGCAGTATGTAGGGCATAGATCATAAATAAACATTAATCATGATAAAATATCACTGGAATAAAACATGTAATTGTGGAAAACCATTAAGCACATGATATGATTTCCATAGTAGACAAGGCATTACTTCCAAGACCATCTTAGTGGACAAAGTCCCATTCTGAATCGAGTTCACTCCTCGTTCCAGTCCTGTAACACCGAACCGGATTAACTTACCGTTCCAGCCGTGTCTATCTCAGGAGATATAAATATTTACCCAATGCATTAGAGGGAGATATAGGTCCCACCCATCTCATAATGAAATCATTCTTATGTGTGCCACAACATGAACATAAATTACTCATCATTACCCAAAAGATAAAATGGGTTTCATAAACATCATCCCATTATAACATAATCCATATAAAAAAATGGATATCATTTCATCATAAGAAAATTGAAACCAAGAAAATCTTAGAGACGTTATAATTGAAACATCCACATATGAAATAGTTCCATATTATATGGAAAATGGTTTTGATACAACAATTCAAATGAATTCTTGAGGAAAATATCCTTTATTCTTACAAATAATTTTCTTTTCACAAAATGCCATGAAATTTTATATGAAAAGGATTTTGTTGAAAATAGTAATTAAATATTGTAGATTTTTTTTATGAAAATAAGGCATTATGAAACTGTAAAAATCTGTTCATTCCGTATAAGTTAAAAAAAAATTCTTCCCATACTTTTTCCGGAAAAGTCAAAAAAGTACCTCGTAACGTAAACCAAAGAAATATTCCTTACATACCATGTAGTAAAAGTAAAAAATGGGTAAAAATAAATTTAAACTTACATGATTCCATTTTTAGAATAGAGGGTCATGGATGAAAAATATAACCCCAGTAAATACTTACGAATAAATAATCTCAGATAAAAACGAGATTGGAATAGTTATCCCTTACCTTAGATCTGATAGGCTTCGTACGTATCTAAACATCCTGTAAAATGATTTAAATAATGTCATTGAATTATTACAGAATCATATTCATTGTTATGATATCATATATGGTTCAGTTATGACAATATATTACCCGTTCTTTTGTAAATTCAATGTTAAAGTAGCGTTTTGGGTAAAATCGTTTTATTTATCGTACACGTTTGTACTTGTTTTTCTTGATATTATTATTACTTATATCATGATTTAATTATATCCAGAATTTAAATCATGATTTATATATCATATATATTCAGTATATATATATATATAATAGATAGATAAATGAAATGAAATACACCGTTCAAGGAGACGGTTGGTCGTACGTACGCATGAACACTGTTTTCTTATCCTTATTGACTTGAATGGAAGTAAGTAGATGGCATATATATATATAAATAAATCCATTAGTTTTATAATGTCATATATTTCATTATTATTAATTATATATACTTTATAATCATTATTGAGTGGTTAACATGGAGAATGAATCTTATCACATCGTGGAGACGGTAATCCGTAAGTACGCACGAGCGATGATATCATTCCCATAATTTTTGAATTGAATTGGAGTGGATGATATAGTTTCTCAAAATTAGTATGATGTTATAATAACTATATATAGTTATTATTTACACCATTATACCCATCCAAGTAAGGTGGTGGTGGAAATATAGATTACACCACGGCGTGGAGACGGTATTCCGTACGCACGCATGCACAGTGATTCCATTTTCTGTAGGATGGATAGAAGGTGAAATGGGGTTGTTTCATATTTATAATAAAACATAAGTATATTATTGATACTTTTGAAATTAATTTTTGATGAAACAAATAAATAATAAGAAGTTGAAGAAGAAAGAAACTTGAAAGAATCGGTAGAAGAGATTACCTCTTCTTCGACGCGGCTCCTCTTATCCTCCTCTAAGGGCATTATAGTTGGTCCTTAAAGAACACCAGGACCTCTAGTAGGTTTCTATGGAATTGGACAAGTGAAATGGGTAGGGTTTTACCGAGCATGAAGACTCAAAATTTTTTAAAGAGAAGAGGGAGGAGGTGCCCTTATATAGGAGAGGAGAGGGGAACCTTCAGAAACCTCAAAAATATTAATTTATAATAAATCAAACCCCACTTAAAAACCTAAAAAAATAACTTAAATCTGAATATGATATGAGATAGGGTTGTAATATCATCATCCAATAAAACTTAGATATGTTGGGAATTTATTTTAAACCTTATCAATTTGATTTATCCTTATTTAATTTATTCAATCTTATTTGTGGTAATAATATTCTAAATTTTGAATTGTTATAAATAATTACTTATGTGTTGTGAATTATCCATAATTGGGTAATTTATGACATTTTAGAACTTATAAATTTCAATTTATTATTTTTATATATTTATGTGATTGTTAAAAAATTTAATAATATGTTATTTTTATAAAATAGGAATAGTGTTAATTTCGACACTATTCAATTATTTGAATTTAAATAAAATCCACATAGAGGATATATTCGAAAAAAAATGTTTAATATTTTACTAACATGACATATTCATCTAGAAATTTGTGGAGAACATTAATTAGTTCATATAATGTTTATTTTAATATTTATAAAACCATTTATTTGATATTTCTCTTAATAAAACAATTACTACATCATTTTTGTATAATCATTTAATATACTTATTAGTTACATAAAATTTAAAAATAAAATCCTATGATAAAGATAAATATAATAAATTTCATAATAATATTTTTAATAGAATTTATCATCTAAAAAATCACAACATTTAAATTGTTATATTCATTAAATTATGAAGGTGACATGTTTGACATCATTTAAAATAAAATAATATAAATGTCCTAATCGGATTTATATGACTCCTAATTGTACAAAATTATACCCTTGGATGTTTAGGATATATATATACTCGACCGATAATTTTTGGTCATGTTTCTGGTGCATTTGATAGGTATTATTATTTTAATCAAAACCATATTATTGATTTTTCACTAAATAAATAATTTCTACATCATTAATGTATAAGATATTAAGGTAATTAAATATTTTTTAAAAATTAAAAATTAATTTCCATTAAAAAGAATAACTTTTTATCTTTCAAAAGAGTATTTATAATTGCATTTATATTCTGTATAACATTATATTAAAAATAATCTAATTATTAAAGATTGAGTGAGACATTTCACTTTCCTTTAAATAAAATAAATAAAAGGTCTTAATCAAATACAATTGGGCTCCATTAGATTCTATTTAGAACCAAGTATGATTTAGTGTAAAATATAATCATCCAATTATATTATTACAAGTGGTAAAGTAATTTTATAATATTATATTTACCCTTAATGACCCGATTTACCTTTAATTATGGTAAATAAAATTTACTGTAGTTACTATTCATAATGAATAAAAATAAAAAGTAGCTTATTAACATAATCTGGACCTAATGATTCGAAATATGGAATCCATCTTTACAAATTCAAATCACATAAGTTGCAGAAATTAATTTAAAATGAATCCCGTTTTTAAGAAAATGAGTTTTAAAAGTTAAAACATTGCAAAAGATTGAAATGATTTTACCTGTGAATTCAATGTAAAATAAATTATATTAAATGGTAAAAATATATTCTATTTATACTTTAAAACCATCCAATATAATAATTTTACCATATAAATTATTACGATGAAAAAAGATGTTTTTAATTAAAATATAGCGTGTTTTTACTATTCATTAAAATATGAAAGTTATCAGAATAATATGAAAAATTTATGGAAAGTAAATATTAACATCTTTATTCCAAATAATAATTTTATTTTTTCATATTGAACTTATAAACATGTCAGAAACTAGATTTAAAGTGGGTGCGCCATCAAAAGGTGACAAAACTGCATTTTTTTGAAAAATACTTATTTTACTCGAAAAATTTATTTTGTTCTCATACGATGTTCTAGAAAATGTGTAAGATGAATAATAATGTTATATAAATCAAAATGTAGTTAATACAACTCATAACTTCTAGTTCATAATAATATTATAACAATATATTGTTGTTTAGTGAAACCCAGTATTGCGTACTACACACGCTATCGAGGAAGGTCGCGATTGCGTGTAATGAAAGCCAAGTCAAGGTTTAGTGTAGTGAAAGATACCTTTGTTGTTGCGTATAAAATAATCTAAAATTATTTCATTTATACATTAAAAAAATATAATTAATGTTGCGTAGAATAATGTCTACAAAACGAACTTGAAATTGTGTGTAACACGAGCCAAGAATAGTGTTGCATACACTGCAAGCTAATACGGTGTTGCATATAGCACAAGATAATTTTGGTGTAGCGTACAACACAAGACATTAATGAAATTAAAAAGAATAAATCTCATAAAATCTCGGGTTGTTACATTCTACCCCCCTTAAAATGAATTTCACCCTCGAAATTTGTCGGGGTTATAAATGGTTTACTACTTGAAAGTTTCTTTCATAGAAACCCACATCGTAAAAAGTAATACTAAATCTTCATTTTAAAATGTGATGTATGAAACATATTGGTTACACAAATTAAGTCATCAATGGGTTTCCACATAAGAGAACATAGGTGGAAATATGGATATGGAAGAGAAACCTAACCATCATGTTCTGATAGAGTGTGGTAGAGAACATGGCTATAAAAAAGCCAATAATCAAAAAGCCATAAATTTGTGATGATCTATGGTACCATCTGATTCATCAAATATGCAGACACTAGGAAAACATTTTTCGTTTTCAAGATCATTTCCCTAAAGTTGAAGAATTTGAATTAGAAGAAATACTTACTTTATTTCAGTACAATCTCACCGTTGTTCATGCCAGGAACAATTTACACTTAATATCTTAATTAAATTTAGTTGAATTTGTCATTCTTGACGTGTTAAAAGATCATGTGATAGAATGATGGGTCATTCCATCTGTCTCAAAACAAAAGGTTAGCAAAAGTTATCAAATATACATAAGTCCATATATGGTGATGTTAATCATATATGATTCCAAAAATGGACATATACTTCATTTATCATACCACTTAATAAAATAAAACTAGTTTCTACTAACCAGGGACTTCCTGTAGGCCAGTGGTAGGCGATAAAGTCCTGTTGCACTTCGGTTGTGGGTTCGATTTCCACAGCCTTGTCCGACGCGACAGGTTGTCGCCCGTCCTACATGTTTTACTTTTTCTAAAACTACATTATTGTAATATTCCATCAATAATATTGAAAAAAGTTATAGCCTTAAAAAATAATAAATTATGTCTAACATAATCCATTCAAATATTTAGGCTTTATCCAAAATATTTCCATCCAAGATCATAGTATAAAGAAAACAATTACTAGAAATGTTATCTTCCGATCATGTGAATACCATCATTTATCCCCCATATATCATACGATATGTCTTGTTGGTAAAATTACAAACATGTGAATACCTTAATCATTTATTCTCTTGAAAAATGAATACCCATAGAAAATTAGTGAAAACATGAATGCGGTCGAAAAATAACTCTTTCCACTTACCAAATTCAAAAAAATTCAATATACTCAAACCATGATATAACTTTTTCCTTATATCAGTTATGAGCTCATTTCATTTTATCTTTATCCCTTCATTATGCGCATATCATTTTCATTCCAAAAATATTTCAATCACTTTTCATGGATACCAGTACCGTATTCCTATGGAAACCCATAATGGACCAATTCATAGATATTCCAATATACCATAAAAATATCTCAAAAACATTATTCTCCTATTCCAATACATAATCTATTCAATCCATCCTCTTAAATTATTGGAATGTAATAGGTCATTTGTCAATTTATAAGTAACCTCTTAGGTCAGGGCATTGAGTTGGGTAATGCTCATGTTCTCCACAGATAAGACAATGAACTCCGTAACAGTTTGTCACTCTATGACCCTTTTCCCCACATAGATAACATCTTCCCCTCCATTTGAGGTATTCCTCAGGGTTCTTATTCCCTTATTTAGAAATCTCAATCTTCCCTTATTTATTATTCTCACCATACAAACATGCATAAAAGTCCATCTTCCTATTATTTGACGAATAAGGAATACCACTAAAGTTCACCTTGTTAATCATATATCGCGATGTCTAATTCGACATAATCAAAATATCTTTCTCTCTATGCATTATGAAATTTCGCTTCTCATAGTCACCAATTTTTCCATTGTATTCAATTTTAACCCAATTCCTTCTGGCTCGCTATAAAAAAAAACCAGAAACCATTGTGTAAGAAACAGTTAAAATAATGAGGAACCACATAATCATAAAAATTCACTTATAGGATGTATAACTTATGACACCATTTTTAACCTATGACAACTTAGGTTCAACCTAGGTTATTCATGATCTTCAACATAATTCTAGGACTATACCTATAGTTATACTAAACCTTAAGGACATCCCTATACATACCTTAGAAATATCTCTAGGGATCTCAATAAAGTTTTGGCATCCTAGTTTCCAAAGGTTGACTAAACCTTTCCTCTGATACCAACTATAGATACCCATTGCTTTACGTACATAGACATTTCATTACTTTTTCATAATATTGAATAATTAAAAAAAAGACACCAAAGGACCGTAATAGTTTAGTGTCTTTGTAAACTCATAATATAATATTCCAATTTTGGTGAAAGATCTTCAACATCTCCAATAAAGATCTTACTTTTTTTCTTACCTAAAACCTTTCTTTATATCCTGGGGAAAATAGAACATATAAATGGTGAGATCAAATTCTCATTAAGGGTAATAATGGAGAAAATAAAACAAATCCTATACTTTGGAACTTAAAAAAACATGAAAATAATGTTTAAACATTAAAATCTTGAGCAATGACATAAAAAATGGCAGTACGTAAGGCATAGATTATAAAGAAACATTAATCATGATAAAATAGCACGGGAATAAAATATGTAATTGTGGAAAACCATTAATCACATGATATTATTTCCATAGTATCCAAGGAATTAGTGCCAAGACCATCTTAGTGGACAAAGTCCCTTTCTGAATTGAGTTCACTCCTCATTCCAGTCCTATAACACTGAACCATATTAACTTACCATTTCAGCCATGTCTATCTCATGAGATATAAATCATTACCCAATGAATTTAAGGGAGATATAGTTCCCAACAATCTCATAATGAAATAATTCTTACGTGTGACACAACATGAACCTAAATTAGTCATCATTACCCAAAGGATAAAATGGGTTTCATAAACATCATCCCATTATAACATAATCCATATAAAAAATGGATATCATTTCATCATAAGAAAAGTGAAACCATGTAAATAATAGGGACATTATATGTGAAACATACACATATGAAATAATGCCATCTTATATTGAAAATTGTTTTGATAAAACACTTAAAATGAATTCTTGAGGAAAATATCATTTCTTCTTCAAAACCATTTTCTTTTCACAAAATGCCATGAAATTTTTTAAGAAAAGGTTTTTTTTTGAAATTAGTCCATAAATATTTTAGAGTAAGCTTCATGAAAATAAGGTGTTATGAAACCGTAAAAATTCATTCATTCCGTATAAGTTAAAAAAACATTCTTCTCGTACTTTTGCCAGAAAAGTCAAAAAAGTACCTCGTAATGTAAACAAAAGAAAGATTACTTACATACCATGTAGTAAAAGTAAAAAATGGGTAAAAAGGACTTTAAAAATACATGAAAACATTTTTAGAAAACATGGACATGGATGATAAATATAACCCCAGTAAATACTTACGAATAAACAATCTCGGATAAAAATGAGATTGGAATAGTTATCCCTTACCTTAGGTCCGATATGCTTAGTACGTATCTGAATCTCATGTATAATGATTTAAATAATGTCACTGACTTATTATATAATCATATTCATTGTTATGATATCATATATGGTTCACTTATGACAATAAATTACCCGTTCTTTTGTAAATTCCATGTTAAAGTAGCGTTTTGGGTAAAATTCTTTTATTTATCTCACGTGTTTGGACTTGTTGTTCTTGATATTATTATTAATTTTATAATTATTTAGTTATTTCCAGAATTTTAATCCTTATTTATATATCATATATATTCAGTATATATATATATAATATATAGATAAATTAAATGAAATACACCGTTCATGGAGACGGTTGGCCGTACGTACGCATGAACGTTGTTTTCTTTTCCTTATTGACTTGAATGGAAGTAAGTAGATAAAAAATATATATATATATAAATAAATAAATCCATTAGCTTTATCATATAATATACTTCATTATTATTCATTACATATACTTTATAATCATTCTTGAGTGGTTAACATGGAGAATGAATCTCATCGCGTCGTGGAGACGGTAATCCGTACGTACGCACGAGCGATGATATCATTCCCATAATTATTGAATTGAATTGGAGTGGATGATGTAATATCTCATAATCAATATGATGTTATAATATCTATATATAGTTATTCTTTACACCAGTATACCCATCCAAGTAAGGTGGTGGTGTAAAAACAGATTACACCACGGTGTGGAGATGGTATTTCATACGTATGCACGCAAAGTGATTTCATTTTCTGTTGGATGGATAGAAGGTGAAATGGGGTTGTTTCATATTTATAATAACATATCAGTATATTAGTGATAATTATGTTATTAATTTATGATTAAGAAAATAAAGAAGAAGAAGTTGAAGAAGAAAGAAACTTGAAGGAATCAGAAGAAGATATTACCTCTTCTTCAACGCGACTCCTGGTATCCTCCTCTTAGCGCACTATAGTTGGTCTTTAAAGAAAAACAGGACCTCTAGAAGGTTTATATGGAAGTGGAGAAGTGAAATGGTCAGAGTTTGGCTGATCTTGAAGGATCAAAATTGTTTAAAGAGAAGAGGGAGGAGGTTCCCATATATAGGAGAGGAGAGGGGCACCTTTGGAAACCACAAAAATATTAATTTATAATAAATCAAAACCCACTTAAAAACCTCCAAAAATAACTTCAATCCGAATATGAGATGAGATAGGGTTGTAATCGCATTACCCATTAACATTTAGACATGTTGGGAATTTATTTTAAACATTATCAATTTAATTTATCCTTTTTAAATTTATTTAATCTTATTTGTGGTAATAATATTCTAAATTTTAATTTATTATAAATAATTACTTATGTGTTGTAAATTACACATAATTGGGTAATTTATTACATTTTAAACCATTTAAATTTCAATTTATAATTTTTAAATTTTTATGTGATTTTTAAACAATATAATAATATGTTATTTTTATAAAATAACAATAGTGTTAATTTTGACACTATTCAATTATTTGAATTTAAATAAAATCCACATAGAAGATATATTCGAACCAAAAAGTTTAATATATTTCTATCATGTCATATTAATCTAGAAAATTTGTGGAGAACATTAATTAGTTAATATAATGTCAATTTTAATATTTATAAAACAATTTATTTGATATTTCTATTAATAAAACTATTACTACATCATTTTTGTATAATCATTTAATATACTTATTAGTTGCATAAAAATTATAAATAAAATCCTATGATGGATATAAATATAATAAATTTCATAATATTATTTTTAATAGAATTTTTCATCTAAATAATCACAAAATTTTAATTGTTATATTTATTAAATTATGAAGTTGATATCTTTTGCATCATTTAAAATAAAATAATATAAATGTCCTAATCAGTTGTATAAGACTCAAAATGGTCCAAAAATTTAACCCTTGGATGCTTAGGATATAGATATACTCGACCAATAATGTTTGGTCAAGTTTCTGGTGCTTTTGATAGGTATTATTATTTTAATAAAAACTATATTGTTGATTTTTCACTAAATAAATAATTTCTACATCCTTAATGTATAAGCTATTAAGGCAATTAAATATTTTTTAAAAATTAAAAATAAATTACCATGATAAATAAAACTTTTTATATTTCAAAATATTATTTATAATCTAATTTATATTCTGTATAACCTTATATTAAAAATAATCTAATTATTAAAGTTTGAGTGAGACATTTCAATTTCCTTTAAATAAAATAAATAAAAGGTCTTAATCAAATTCAAGTGGGTTCCATTAGAATAAATTTCGACCAAGGAATGATTTGGGGTAAAATATAATCATACAATTATATTATAGCAAGTGTTAGGGTAATTTTATAATATTATATTTATCCATAATTACCCGATTTACCTTTAACTATGTTAAATAAAATTTACTGTAGTTACTATTCATAATGACTAAAAATAAATAGTATCTTATTCACATAATTTGGACCTAATAATTCCAAATATGGAATCCATTTTTCCAAATTCAAATCACAGAGGTTTCAGAAATTAATTTAAAATTAATCCCATTGTTACGAAAACGAGTTTAAAAAGTTAAAATATTGCAAAAGATTGAAATGATTTTACCTATGAATTCAATGTAAAATAAATGCTAATGACATAAATTATATTTAATGGTAAAAATATACTCTATTTATAATTTAAAACCATCAAATTTTATAATTTAACCATATAAATTATTATGATGAAAAAAGTTGTTTTTAATTAAAATATATCGTGTTTTTACTATTCATTAAAATATGAAAGTTATCAGAATAATATGAAAAATTTATCCAAAGTAAATTTTTATATCCTTATTACAAAGTAGAATTTTATTTTGTCAAATTGAACTTATAAACATGTCAAAAACTAGATTTAATGTGGGTGTGCCATCAAAAGGCGGCAAAACTGCATATTTTGAGAAATACCTATTTTACTCGAAAAAATTATTTTTTTCTCATAAGATGTTCTAGAAAATGTGTATTACGAATAATAATGTTATAACTTTCAAAATGTAGTTAATACTATTCATAACTTCTAATTCATAATAATATTATAACAATATATTGTTGTTTAGTGAAACCTGGTATTACGTACTACACACGCTATCAAGGAAGGTCGCGATTGTGTGTAATGAAATCCAAGTCAAGGTTACATGTAGTGAATTCTCACTTTGTTGTTGCGTATAACATAATAAAAACTTATTTCATTTATACATTAAAAAAATCATTAATTAATATTGGGTAGAATAATTTCTAAAAAACAAATTTGAAATTGTGTGTAACACGAGCCAAGAATAGTGTTGCGTACACTGAAAGCTAATACGGTGTTGCGTATAGCTAAAGATAATATTGGTGTAGCATTAAACACATGACATCAATGAAATTAAAAAGAATAATTCTCATAAAATCTCGGGTTGTTACAGCTATGGTGCCCAAATCCTCCATCTTCCTTTTATTTGAGAGGATTTCCTTCATGAATTTTTCATATGGGGGCATTTGAGTCAGGGCCTGTACAAATGGTATGTTGATGTGTAGCATTGTGAATACCTCCATGAATTTTCCAAAATGGTGATCCAGCTTCCTCTTCTTCATTCTCTCTGGAAAAGGTAATGCATGGTTGAATGGTTTGACGATCCCCTTTCCTTTGCTTAGTGGAGCCTCCGATGATGGATTTTCAGATGAAGAGGGGTCTGAAACTGTACCTTTGTTGTCAGCTGGAAGTGTAGGTTCAATTTAATGTGTTGGTTCCTGCTAATAAAGATTATTTCCACTTTGTATAGTGATGGCATGGGCCTCCTCCGTTGGGTTATTTTCGGTGTTGCCTGGTAGTGTACCGGGCTGCCTCCTTGAGAGCTGGTTTGCTAATTGGCCAATTTGGTTCTCGAGGCCTCTAATAGAAGCCTCCTAGTTCTAAAATTGGGTCTCAGCAGTAGAGATAAATTTCATCAGAAGATCCTCTAACATGGAGGTATTCTCTTCCTGAGGTGGATGTACAGCTGGTGGAGGTGGTTTCTTCCTTGGATGTTGCGGGCGAGGGTTTTGATACCCTTGCTACTGGTAGAAACCCAACTGATTCTGTTGTTTCCTTGGGTATGGGTTCTGATATTATGGATGAATGTAGCCAGGCAGTTGCTGGGGTGGAGGGTTCTACTGCTGTTGGCCCCATCCTGTTTTCTGATTATCTTGCAATGTCAGGTTCTGGTATTGTGGAAACTAGTTCGACCCTCTGTTTGGAGAAACATAGCTCACCTCACTTGTTGAAGGGTAGACTAAAGGTCCTTGGCATTCTCCCATGATGTGGTTGTTACCACAGTCACCGCATGCTGGATGGTTCGCCGCATGGACTTGAGATGCACCCTTGAGATTCAATGCGTTGATATTTTTGGATAATGCATCCAAATGGGCCGCAAGCATGGCAGTAGCATCAATACTATGCATACCTAATTTTTGGGTCCCCGCTCGGAATGCCACTAGAATCTGTTGGAAGACATATATTTCTGTAGTTAGAAAAGTTCTTCGAGGGATTTTTGCATTATCGTACCTCCAGCTGCTGCATCCAAGTGTGTCGTTTGTAAATACACGACCACATGCACTTTATATACACATGGAGTGTATGTTCAGTACACGTAGTGTATCGTTACATGGTCACTCTTCTTCACCCTCGGCGTGTTTATGTAGAGAACACGGCCTGCTACTCTGATTGAACTACATGCCGTGTACTCTGGATGTACACACCGTGTACATTTAGTTTTCCTATTTCTCACTTTTTTGTTTTGTTTTCTTTTTCTTCTGTTTTCTTTTCTTTTATTTTTTTAAGGTTATGGCAGATCACGATCCTTCCCGGGGGAAGTTGCCGGCCTCTGCCAATGAGGGTGAGAGGCCCATTTTTCAGTAGATTCAACTCCGACCTCAGACACAGCCAGACCCAGATGCTCTGGTCTATGAGCTCCCTCCATTGGCCATTCTTCCACCACCGAATTCCCCCGTAGAGGTTGGGACTAGCACAAATGTACCTCCACCTTCCAGAACAGAGCTGCCGAGCAACACCATTTATACTACACTATCTACCACTCTCTCTACGCTTTCTTCATCAGCAGCTGACCCCACGTCGACTGCATCTTCCACCGAGCCTTCACCTCCTGCAACCGATCCACCCACAGAGCCAGCTCCTGCTGCTGCACCTGCACCTGGCCCAGAACCTACAGGTGTTCCCTATCCCTGCATGGTGTTCCCGGTCACCGATCTGGCACATTACAAGGTTTTACACTTTTCTCGCCGTCCAATTCCATTGAGCGGCTGCTACCTCGACAGTAGCATTCCGCAACAAATGACCACAAAATTTTTTCTTCTTATGTTAGACCATTGGGAGGACCTCCATGGTTGGTTATTTATTAGTTTCTACCATAAAGAGGGTCTATATTTTTGGATTTGTTATTATCATGGGAGGTCCTCAATGATGAGTGATCTATTGAATATCTCAAAAATCTATTATAGGAACTATCACTATATGTAAGACCTTTTCCAGGGTTATCATCTTCCCCCATTGGTTAGGGTATTATTGAATTGACAACCAATGTCTACCTCAACATGATCTAAGGATTCATTACATTGTTATTTAGAATCATCCTTGAGTCACCTACCAAATATACCAATGGTTTCTAGATATTTTTGTGGCATCAGAAGATGGAGCCTACATCTAATTATAGATAGTCGATGACCCTTAATATGATATATTCCTCGGTTCCCCGATATGGATGATGATGGTTAATATAATTTCATCCATAACCTCTTGAAGAATCAAGGTTTATTAGTGATTATAGAATCCATGATGAATGGTAACCTTCCATGGTGTCTCTTATGTTTGCATTATAACATAGTGAATGTTTCCCACTTCCTTTATAATATATTTAAGATAGTTGTTTCTTTATTTTTATGAGATATTTTCAAAGAAATTTAAGGTGATGACATGAGTGAATTGTCTCCCACTATATTGATGTTGATGGGATGACCTAATGGGATTCATATTATAATGTATTTAAAAATATTCTTCTATATATTATATGGAACCACTTTTTTTTCATACCCAATAATGTCGTTCATCACTTGACATTGGATATACTGGGTGGGTGACTCAAGTAGTTGTGATTCTGGGGTCATGGAAGTCATTGAGGGAAAGTCATAGATCTAGGAAGTCACCCACTTGGGATTCACATACACCTGGGTTGAACCCCGATTTATACCAGCCCAATTGGGATTTTAATGCTTGATGATGTGTTGAATGATGATTATATTTTGATTTTACATAAGGGAGATGAAGGAAAAACCAAAATAAGAAACTATTCACTGGATCATAGTAGGTAATACTGCACAACCAATCAATAAATTTTATAGGTAGATGATTTCTTTTCAGGTTCCCTAAATTTCCTTCTCTTAATTCATGACCATGTTTTTTAGTTTCAGATCTAATTTTCAAAGGTTTTTAGTCATTAATATGAACTAAAAAATTCATTGAATTATGCATCGAGTTTTTTAGGAAGAGTGGTCAAATCATCTAATAAAGGGTCTTATTACATAGTTTAGTATTATATCATTGATTTAATAAATATTCACAAAATCCTTCCCAGAAACAGTAATGGTAACTCATTTTGTGAAAGTGTTTGATTGAAAGCATGAATTAACATTGATTTATATATATATATCTGGGGTTCTCTATTAATACATATGATAGATTCTCTATCCACCTTCTCTCTAGTTAGGTACACTATATTTTAATGCAATGTATTTGGAAACTCTAGAATTTATCATCATCTAGGTAGATGATATGTGTAATAGTGTTGGGATTGATCCCATGAGAAGGGACACCTTTCTATTCCTTTTATGTGAATAAAAACCTATGTAGTTTGATGAAATTTTATGAGGCATATCATGAATTTTTATATCATGTTACAAGGGCCATTGTGATTTCTTTAATTGCCATGAAATGAAGATAAAATAAAATAATTTTAATGACATATATCTTGGACCATCTTGTCATTTAGTTTAATTTATTATGATTTAGGAAAGGTTATATTAGTTTAGAGTAATCAAAAATAGACTGCTAGGTCAAATGGAACTAACAATTGTAGGTGTGGGATTTACAAATTAGAAAACATTTCTAGTTTTATCTCAAACATTTGTAACTAAACAAGAAAGGATGACTATAATCATTGTTTATATTATCTAGAAAATAATATTTGAGACATACACTAAATTGGTAGCCTATTTTATTTCCTTATATTATTAATTAGATTGAACATAGATAATCAAGTGATTAAAGCATATAAATATGGGCGAGGAGTGTCTATAATGAACATCTTATGCTTGTAGGGATCTCACTTTTTTACTAATGAAAAGTATCATCATTATTAATGGAATATATGGTTATATTTTCTTGGAAGAACCTATTAGTTATGAAGTTAAAATGGGGAAAATCTTCAAAAAGATTCATGATTTATTTTGTCAAATGTATAAATTATTGAATGAAAGTACAGAAGAACATATGGTGAATTATTTATATTAACCCACTAGCATTGAAGGCAGCCTTGAAAAAATAATATTTTTGAGGGTTTTGACCTTGATTAAAGTAGGTCAATATGGTATTTTTGGTTAATAATACGGTTTAAATACCCTTAAAAGGAACATTTTATGAAATGGAAGACTATTGGTTTCATTTTTATACACTGGTGGAGCATTGGGAAGAGTGATGTAAATATAGGGAATCCATAAACTAAATAAAATTTTAAATTCCTATGTGGATTAATGGGTTCTATAAATTATAGAAGATCATTAAATATGGAAACTATATAAGAACTACAAGGTAAGCCCTCTATGAAGACGTCACATTGGGTAATGATGGAGATCTCAAAATGGTTTTATAAGGACTAGCCTATATGAATTTTATACAATGGAGGCATATAAAAAAAGTCTTAAACAAGAAACCAACCCCCTATACAAACATAAATTTAATGCATTCCTACGAGAATTAATCTCTAAAGAAATGTGTAACCACATGAGGATTCTACCCCACTACTACAAATGATAAATCTATCCACATACATCTATGTGACTATAAGGGAAACCCATTACACTAATTCAAAAGATGAAACCATGACAACACATCCACATAGCCATAAGGGATCCACACTTTAATGTATCAAGTGATAAAGAAATCATGAGATATTCACTTTCCTAGAAGTGAACTTCCTCACTAACATAAATAACATCCCATTCATATAATATATTTAAGCACACAAAGGACACCCTATTGATCTTTACGTATGATGATTCCGATACAAAAAAACCATGCCACTAAAGGGGAAAGACTACCTCACCACCAAAAATTATATCCAACAAATATGATATGAACATGAAAAAAATATGTTTTAGGATATTCCAACTACATAAAACTAGGAAACACATAAATTTTCTTGGTATATTTACATATTCAATGTATATTTTTTTGATTTACTTTCCTTTCAAAATATTATTTTGAACCTACATGAACATGTAATGATTTTATTTTACATGTATTGTCATAAATATCATTTTTGTTTTCAATGAGGAGGTTAAAAACCCACCATTGAAGAAATATATTGAGTTTGGAATACGTTTATATTAGGGAATGTTTTCATATTGATGGATACCTCTCATATAACACATATTGAGCTTTGGGGGATTCAAATACAGTTTAACAATAAATTGAAATGGGGATTTTTTTCCCATTTTCACATCTCTATAGAGAACCCTTATGTTGTTTACTAAGAATAATGATTTCATTTTGAGGTTTCAAATAAATTATTAATAGGTTAATTAGGTTACCATGAATAATAAACATCCATTAATGAGGATTGATTCCTTTTTTATCAACTAAAAAAATCTAGTTAGTTCTCAAAGATATATTTTCATTTAGGATTTTTTAGTTGATGGAGAAAGCGGAGGATGACCAGGAGACATTTTTTTAGACATTTTTATAATAATTTTTAATGTCTAGCGATGCCATTTAATTTTCACAACGCACCACCAATGATTATACAATTTATGAATTTGGTGTTTAATCATTATCAGGGAGATTTTTATAGAATATATATTGGTTTAATTGAGGACTAATTTGAATCCTTATAATACTTTATTGATGGTTTTGTAGCTCCTTCTTCATATTTAGTTATGTAAAAATATGTCCAAGTGTATGTTTAATCATTGGGGGATTTATTTTCTTAGGCATGTTTTTTCTCCATAAGGAGTGTCAAAATATCCTTCTAAGAACAATGTGGTGGTTACATTAAATGTATCGAATAACACATATATGAAATATAGATTTCTTGTTTTTGTTAGATATTATCAAAGGCTTTGGTCTAGTTTTTCTATGATTTTAATACCCATTTCAACATTAACCAAGAATAGTAAGTACATTGTTTTAACACCATAATGTCAATCATCATTTGAATACTTAATGAATAAGTTAACTAGTACCACTATATTTTCTTACCTATTGAAGGAGTTATGTATGTTGTGTATTTTAATGATTTGGACTATATCATAGGGAAGTAATTGATAAAATAAATGGTTTTTTTATCTTATGGGTTCTAATAGTTATGGCCCCATAAATGAAATTATAAAACCCATGATATCATGTTGATAGTTAGTGGATATTATAAAAATAAATGGGTAAATTACATGATTGAATAATTATACATGGTATTTCTTGATTATTGGAGCTTATGACATAATTTCTCATTAAGAGATATAAATATTTATAAGTGGATATTGATTGATTTCCTCTAGGATTTTGATTTTAGATATTGTATACTCTAGGAAAAGGTAATGTGGTATATGATGAATTAATTAGAATGGAAGAAAGTGATAAACAGAGAATAAGATAATTATTTGAGACCTTTCACTTGGATTTGGATAAGGTTGGTGATAGAGGTTTTCTATATCAAATAAAAGTAAATTTTACCTCGTTATTGTAGTTGAATGAGTATTAATTCAGAGATCGTGTTGTAAAATTGTAGAAAGGTCATATATTTAATGATGATACTTCCGATATTAGGATGAAATATTGGAAACATCATGTTTTGATTTAGGATAAGTTATATATTACTTGATGAATGAAAATGTAATTTATATGTGAGTATCATAGATCAACTATCACAATAAATATGAGTGTTGTGAAGATATATAATGCATGGAATAAATTATTTTAATGTTATTAAATGAATAAATTAGTGTAAATTTTTATATATAGATGTCTTACTAGTCAGAAAGTGTGTAACACCCCAAGCTTCCATGGTACTTTTCCCTTTGAATAATGCAATAGCTTGCATTGTACGCATCTTCGAGATTCTAACACACCATGAGCAATCAAACAAGCCGTTATGAATAGTAATATCTACTTTTTAAAAGTTTACAAATTTTATTTTTCAAAATGGACTAAAATTTTGAATTTGGAATATCGATATTAGCTTACAGTGATTTTTTGTTATTTTTCTCAAAACATTCAATTTTTGATGAATAGTGAAGAACACTACGTTACGGGTAAAAACTGATTTTATTTAAATAATTAATTATTTTATTTTAATTTATTTTAGGTAAAAATAGGTACATAATACATATATATGTTCAATTTAGGTCATTAGAGTAATTTTGTAAAAATATTAGATATAGAATGTTTTATTGAACTTTTCACCGTCTTTTACCCACCTCTTAGGAGCATTTGCAAATTCATATAAAACATAATTTTACGGCTTCAATGAGTTGAATTTCAAAAATCTGAGAGACACGGTTGATATCAGTAAAAAAATGTGGTTCAATAAGATGAAAATAATTTTTGGTGAATAATAACTTTTTACTTTTATTTACCACGTTTAAAATTAAACAGGGTAATTAAGGGTAAAATGATATTATTATTACCCTAACACATGTCCTAATTCTATTGTATAAGTGTAATTAGACAAAAAAAACCTTAGGAATAAAATATTATCCTTTAGGTCCACTTAGATAAGATTAGGACATTTAATATTATTTAATTCAAAGAAGAGTTAAAAGTGTTAAATTAATGTTTAATAACTAAACCATATATAATACAGTGTTATACATAAGATACATTCGACTATAAATATTCATCAGAAAGCTATAAATATTTCCTACATAATGAAAGTTTATCTATAGTTTTTAGACTTTAAATAATTTAATTTATTTACGTCACAATGATGACGCAGTAATTACCTTAATAATGAAATATTAAAATAATTGATATTATAAATATGTAAATAAATATAATTTGAGGCTTTAGATGAATTCCATTAATTTTATAGGTTAATAGAAAAAGTTAGAACTGATCTTATGAATTTATTTCGAATTAATAATGTTTTTAGAACTTTATCAAAAATCATTTATTAAATAATGTCAAAATGGACATAAATGAGTTTTCAAAAAAATATTATATTATTAATTGATATAGTATTCCTAAAAATATAAGGTTCATAAATAGACTTATATAATGATAGGTGTATAATTAATGAACCAATTGGGGTTCTATTGGATGTTTATAGTATGTTTATTAACCAAATAAAATAAAAATACAAAGAAACATGATAAATGTCAATCTATTTAACTAAGAGTTAAATCTAAAAGATAAGGTTACAATGGTAACTTAAACTTTAAAAAAACACATCTTTTGAGAGGATTTAGAACCATTCACACATTTTCATCGAAATAAATCAATTTTGATCCATTAGAAACTGAAATTTTTTTTATTATAAAATAATATTTCAATCTCTCCCTAAGGTGCCCCTCACCTGTCTTATAAAACGACACTTCCACTTATCTCATATTCACACCTCCAAATCTATTTGGCTCAGCCAAAACCTACCCAAATATCCTACCAACTATCCTCCCTTAATCCTAGAGTCCTTATTTTGATTAGAAAGACAACCTACGGAGCCCTTTTGATCTAATCAAAAGGAAGAACCGGAAGAAAAGGTAAATATCTCACCACCTCTTTCAAGTTATTTTATTCTTCCACTTCCTATTTCTCTGTTGTTTCCATTATAAAATAATAACTCCAGTATCTTCTATATAATATGATTATATTATAAAAATGTTACAACCATATTCATTATGTTATCCATCCTATGAATAACATGTCACCATACGTGCGTGCGTACAACTCACCGTCTCCATGTCATGGTGTAGTGGTTATTCAATAAATTATTATTTGTATGGGTATAATAATGATGTATAAGTGATGTAAATAATAGATATAACATGTTAATGATTCTGTATATATGATATACCATCTGTTTACTTATGATTTTAATTACAAAATAATGATATTGTCGCTCATGCGTACGTACGAATTACCGTCTCCACGAACGCGATGAGATTCATTCCCCATCATAATCATTCAAGAATAATTTTCATGTCATGATTAAAAATAATATTTAAATAACTTATTATCATTATGTATATTAATCAAATAAATATTATCCATAACAATCATGGCTTACGTAACTAAGCATATAAATGAAAACAAATCAATTAACACCCAAAATGATGATACTACTAAAATATCATTAACAAATCAATATTAGAAGATCATATATGATATCATATTAATGTATACAGTTCTTGTATAATTTAATAACAATTATTTTACCATTATACAAGAGGTAAACCTACCCTTAACCAAGGATAAGTACAAGGTAAGGGTTAATTTCACAATTTCTTTATTATTCGAGGTTGTTTTACGTAAGTGTCTAGTGGGACTTCTTTATCATCCACATCCATATTTCTTAAAAATGTATTCAATTTTTTTTAATATTTACTAGACTACGGGTTAATGTAATTTATACCCTTGTTTGAATTTTTATAAAATGGGTTGAGAGGAATCTTTTCATCATTTTCCAAACAAAATACCTTATGACCCTTTTAAGGTAAGAATGTTTTTTTTAACTTATACGGTGGGTGTGGCTATTTTACGCCCTTATAACATTGTCAAAGATTCCCTTACAAGCTTATAAGAATATTTTCAAAATAAATGATTTCTTTTATAATAATACGACTTTTAAATTATTTCAAAATAAAAAGAGATATTTCTCTAAAAAAAGTTTTGATTTCATCTATGTAAACATCCTTTGATGGCTTTTAAGTTCATTTGAAGTTGATTTATTATGATACAAAAAATATCTACTGTAATGAAGTTTATTTTATATGTTTGACCATGTATGTTTTATTTTTATACCATTAATAGTTTATGGATAATGTGTTGACATTTCGTATGCTAGTTTTGATACAAATGTTTATGGTAGGTTTAATCTTTTTCATATGAAGAATGCATTAGAACTAGTAAGTGACGGGTGGATCCCGATATATCTCTTTAATGCATTGGTAGGTCTCATGAGACAAAATCGTGTCTTGTAACAAGGCTTTGAAAAAATCTTATTTGTAGTCTTGGCGCAAGGACTTGACTATGTGGTTATTATGCCTGGCATTATGCATTCCATCATTATGAAAGTGGATATTGATATTTCAGGTGATTATTTGAATAATAGAATATCCATGTGAATAAGTAAATGATATTATTTGATTTTATCTTTTACATATTCTTCTGAAGTTAATATTTAAAAGGATTTTGTTTTAGTCTTATACATTTTCTTAAATTTTTATGCTTATTTATGAAAGTTTCTACAATATTGTTATCTTTACTGAGCATCTGAGCTCACCATTTTCTATGATTCATTTTTCCCACGATGTGAAAAAGTATATTATGACTGACCTGCAGGGATAGTATAAGGGATATGAGTGTGGCCTATGGAGACTATGTTGTTTTAGTTTCCATTTTATAATGTAATGAAAAACGTATTAATGCATCTAGTATTTTCAAGGATACTAAACTGATAGGACTTTCAGAACATGATTCCTTATATCATGCCAATGTTATGTAATAATAAACCAACTCTGGGTAACTGGGGTTGAGGTGTTACAGTTGGTATCAGAGAAAGTTTAGTACTAACATTGGACACTAGATTTAGAAAAAATATGATTAGAGCACATTACTATAAGATATACTTTGAGGATTAGTATAAAAGATATTCCTATAATTTTGGAACTATAGTGATTTTTTTATATTCTGAGAAATACATCCCTCTATGGATACGAGTAGGTAGAGGCATCTCTGGAACAGAATTACCGATGAGTGAAAACTTCGATAAGGAGTTTCAGGCTTGACCTGGGGTATCCTGGTATATGAAAATGGGCCTTGCTGCACTCTTGGTGAGGACACTCCCGGGGGATATGCTTAAGATAATACACATTTTCATTAAAAAACATTATGGAGGATTTATGAGCATATACTTCCTCAAAGAAAACATTTGTTATTATTATGGATTATATCCATAAACTGTTCAATTTATGTTAACTATTTTAGAAGTTTGGAATTATGTATTGTGATTCATAAACTAATCTAGTGTATGCCATTGTTTAGAAATGGAACCTAGTATAAAAAATGGAAACCATTTCAACCCACGTAATCCATGTAGGGATTTCCCTCCTACACAAGATAATTATAGTAGAGATGGTGAAGTAATTGTTACTAATCAGCTTATCACCATGCTCAAACAACTCACCCAGGTTATGAATAATAACCTTACCCATATGGAGCACCCTGATCGACAACATGGAGGATCAATGTTAGAGCACTTCATGAGGCAACAACCACCAACATTAAATGAGAGTAGAAGTCCATTAGTAGCTGATCAATGGATAAATTCCTTAGAGAAAATAATTCACGCTTTGGGGAGTAGCGAAAGGGAAAAAGTTTTCATGGAAGTTTATTGCCTCATGGGAAATGCTGATCAATGGCGGTCATTGATTTAAAACACAAAGGAAGATGTTGATGTATCAAATATGGAATAAAGGGTGTTTAAAGAGTTTTTCATATAAAAATACTTTCCTTTTGACCATCGAGTGGATTTGGAGAGGCAATTTCTCGTTCTGAGGTAAAAGGAGGATGAGAATGTCACAAAGTATGAGGCTACTTTACAAGGTTAGCAAGGCATGCATCAGATTATATATGTAACACAATGAGTAAGATTTATCGATTTGTTTATGGGTTAAAAACATTTCTCCGACGAGCATTAGTCTCATAATCCTTCTTGTCATCTGAAGATATTGTCTCATGTGCTATCATGGCAGAAAATGAATTCTCTAAGTCATACTACTTTGAAGAAAAGAAAGTGAAGAAGAGATTTGTTGAACACACTAGAAGTGTAAATAAGAGGAAGAATGGAAAAGCTGAATATACATCCTGTAGTAAATGTGGGAAGAAACACCTAGGTACTTGCCTCAAGGGAATAGAAGTTTGTTACAAGTGTGGTGAAAAGGCCAAAAAGCTCGTGATTGTAAGGGGAAGAAAGAGGCTGTCAATAATGAATGCTAAAATTGTAGAGAAAGTGAGATTTATGACAATGAATATCATAAGTTCCAAGGAAAACTACCTCAAAAAAGGACAAGGGATCAAAGCCAAGCTTATGCTATCACTACTGTTGAGGTTGAAGCTCCGAAAGATATGGTGGTAGGTAATTTAATGGTTTCCTCAAGTTTAGCAAATGATTTATTTTATTCCATATCGTCAAATTGTTTCATATATTCCCAGTTTGATAATAAAATTAGATATTTTTAATTTGACTTAACAAGGGAGTTGTCAGTCAAAACAACTAATGGAAGTATCATTGTAACAAAGTTTTGTGATTCAGTTCCCATTAGAGAATATAAATGTTCATTATCTTTGGATCTCATCGTAATACCCATGATTGATTTTGATATAATCCTTGGCATGGATTGGATTTCATACCATGATGAAAAAAATTATTGTAAGAATAAGGAAGTTATGATTTTTGATGATGATGCTAAATAACACCTTATCTTTAGAGTATAAATGTAACCACCTCATTATTATATAGATCCACCACCTGTAAATCAACTAAATTCAATTATTGGGGTGGAATAGAATAAAATAAACATGGGTGAGGAAAATAATGTTCAAAAAGAGGATGTACCTATTGTGCAAGAATATGCTGATGCGTTTCTATAATATTTACCAAGACATCCTCCAGAATGATAAATTAAGTTTTTTATTGATTTAATTCCTGGTTCAAGGCCCATATCGAAGACCCATTATAGAATGGCCACTATGGAATTAGTGGAAATACAGAAACAACTAGAGGAATTGAGTAATAAGGGATTTATTCTCCCTAGTGTTTCTCAATGGGAAGCCCCTGTCCTTTTTGTTATGAAAAAAGATGGATCTATGAGGTTGTGCATTGGCTACAGAGAGATCAATGCTATAACGATAAAGAAAAATTATCCCCTACCTCGCTTTGATGACTTATTGAACCAACTTCATGGAGCTCAATATTTTTCAAAGATTGACCTTCGATCTGGATACCATCAGTTGTGTGTGAAGAAGGAAGACATTCCAAAAAAATCATTATGAACCAGATATGGGCATTACAAGTTTACAGTAATGACTTTTGGGCTTCCTAATGCACCCTATGTCTTCATGGATCTAATGAATAGAGTTTTCAAGGAATATCTTGATGAATTTGTAGTGTTATTTAATTATGATATCTTGGTATAATCCAAAAGCTATGCAGATCCTAAAAATCACTTGTGCATTATTCTAAAGACTCTTCGAAAAAATTTATTATATGGGAAATTTAGAAAGTGTGAATTATGGCTTCAGGATATTTCTTTTCATGGCCATATTTTCTTTAATGATTGAATTTATATTGATCCTTTAAAGACCAAGGAAATCCAAGAATGTTCAGCACCGACAAGTATAACTGAGGTATAGAGTTTTATTGGTTTATCAAGTTATTATCGACGTTTTTTATATAATTTTGCCCGGTTGGATAACCCATTAATAAAGCTCACACGTAAAGTGGTTAAATTTGTTTGAAGAAAAGAGTGTTAATAATGTTTTGATGAACTGAATAGAATATTAATAAATGCTCTTATATTAACTCTACCATCGAAGAATGATGGGATTGTTATTTATAGTGATGCTTCAAATAAAGTACATGGTTGTGTCCTTATGAAGAATGATAGAGTTATTACCTATGCATCACGACAGCTAAAAAGTTCGGAGAAAAACTATCCTATTCATGATCTTGAGTTATAATATTTAATCACTTCTTTGAAGATATGAAGACATCATCACTATGGTGAAAACTGTGAGATTTATACTGATCACAAGAGTTTGAAGTATATTTTTTCACAAAAAAAAACTCAACATGAGGAAAAGGTGATGGCTTGATCTACTCAAGGATTATGATTACACTATACACTACCACCCAGGGAAAGAAAATAAGGTGGACAATGCTTTGAGTAAAAAGGATCACAGAGTTTTGAACAAGATGGGAGTTGAAAAGGGTCTTATATACATGGATCTAGTAAATATGGATAAAGGAATAACCACGGAATGTGAAACATCAATTCTTTTTCAAATGGATGAAAAACCATTTTTACTAGAAAGGATAAAGAGTTCTCAGACCGATGATGAGGAGTTTCAAAACAAGATTAATGCTATGAATGATGGGACTTTGATTGAATTCATATATGAAAATGAGATTTTGAAATTTGGGAAGATGCTTTGTGTTCCCGATATACCTGATCTGAAAAGGGAATTGTTAGATGGTGATCATAGCTCCAATTTCTCTATACTACCTGGTAACACTAAGATGTATAGAGATTTGGATGAATATTTTTGGTGGGACAACATGAAGAGGGAGATTGTTGATTTTGTGTCAAGATGTATAGTTTGACAATAAGTGAATGCTATAAGTCAACAACCTGGAGGATTAATGGAAACTTTTCCCATATCTGAGTGGAAATGGGAAAATATTACAATGGACTTTGTCATGGGACTACCAAAGACTCCTATAAGGAATGATGAAATATGGTTCATTATTGATCGTTTTACCAAGTCAGCACATTTTCTTTCTATAAGAGAAGATTTAACCCCTGAAATTCTTTAAAGACTATATATTAATGAAGTTGTAATACTTCATGGAGATCCCCTATCGATTGTTTCTGATCATAATCCCCGTTTTACATCATGATTATGGAAAAGTCTTCAGAAAGCCTTGGATACTGATCTTCATTTGAGCACTGCCTGCCACCCTCAAACTGATGGACAATCATAACAAACAATTCAATCCATCGAAGACATGTTGAGATCATGCTCACAAGACTTTCAAGGTATATGGGATCAATATTTACCTCGGGTAGAATTTTCCTATAACAATAGATTCCATTCATGTATTCAGATGGCACCATATGAAGCATTATATGGAAAGAGATGTCGCAAAGCAACCTTTTGGGATGGTGTTGGTGAAAGAAAACTAGTAGGCCCGGAACATGTTCGGGGAAACAATGGAAAAGGTGAAGGTTATACAAACCCACATCAAAGAATCTCAATGTAGGCAGAAGAGCTATGCTGATAACGGAAGGAAGGATTTGGAATTTCAGGAAGGAGATCATGTTTTATTGAATGTATCTTCATGGAAGGGAATTATACGATTTGGTAATAAGGGTAAATTTTGTCCCAGGTACATGGGACATTTGGAAATTCTAGAATGAATTGGGGCTGTAGCTTATCATTTGGTAATACCACCAAGTCTCTCCAAAGTGCATGATGTGTTCCACTTATCACTGTTGAGAAAATAAATGGCTGACTCAATGCATGTACTCACTTATGCGGAATTAGTACTGGAACCCGATCTGTCTTATTGTGAAGAGTCTGCCATGATTCTTGATACCAGAGAACAAGTGCTGAGAAACCGGATGACTCGTCTAGTAAATTTTTTATAGAGGAACTGTAAGATAGAAGAGGAAATGTGGGAACCCGAGGAACTTATGATGAAGAACCACCCGAATCTTTTTATTCAGTAATATTCTAGAAATTTTGAGGACGAAAGTATTTGAAGGAGGGGAGAGTGTAACACCCCAAGCTTCAACAATATGTTTCCCTTTGAATAATTCAATAGCTTTCGTTGTACGCAACTTCGAGATTCTAACACACTGTGACCAATAAAACTAGCCATTGTGAATAGTAATAGCAACTTTTTGAAATTTTATAAATTATATTTTTCACAATGTACTTCATTTTTTGATTTGGAATATCGAAATTACCTTAGGGTGAATTTTGAGTGTTTTTCTGAAAACATTCAATTTTTGATGAATAGTAAAAAATAGGCTGTTATTGTTTAAAATCGACTTTTTTATTTAAATAAATAATTATTTTATTTAAATTTATTTTAGGTAATAATATATATATAATACCTATATATATTCAATGTAATTTATTGGAGTCATTTTGTATAATATTAGATATATAAAGTTTTATTGAACTTTTCACTGTCTTTTACCCACCTCCTAGGAGAATTTACAAATTCATATAAAAAATAATTTTACCACTTCTATGAGTGGAATTTCAAAAATCCGAGAGACACAGTTGATTTCAGTAAGAAAAATGTGGTTTTATAAGAAGAAAATATTTTTTGGTGAATAATAACTTTTTACTTTTATTGACCACGATTAAAAGTAAATTGGGAATTTAAGGGTAAAAAAAATATTATTTTACCCTAAAATATGTCTTAGTTATAATGGATAAGTGTGATTCGAACAAAAACAAACTTAAGAATAAAATATTATCCTTTAGGTCCACTTGGATTTGATTAGGAAATTTATTATTATTTAATTCAAAGAAGAGTTAAAAGTGTAAAATCAATGTTTAATAAATAAACCATTTATAATATATGGTAATACATAAGATCAATTCGACTGTAAATATTCATTAGAAATATAAAACTATTTCCTACATAATGATTTTTTTATAATTTTTAGACATTAACTAATTTAATTTATTTATGACACAATTATAATGCAATAATTACCTTAATAATGAAATATTGAAATAATTGATATTATACATATATAAATAAATGTAATTTGAGACATTTGATGAATTAAAATAAATTTATAGGTTAATATTACATGTTAGTATTTAACATATTAATTTAGTTCTAAGTAATAAATTTGATAGTATTTTAACAAAAATCATTTATTAAATAATTTCAAAATGGATATAAAAGAGTTTTTAAAACAAATGTTATTTTATTAATTGATATAGTATTCCTAAAAATATATGGTTTAGGAAAAAGACTTATATAATGATATTTGTATCATTAATGAACAACTAGGGATTCTCTTGTATATTTATAGTAAGTTTATTTACCATATAATATAAAAATACAAAGAGACATGGAAAATGTCAAACTTTTTAACTAAGAGTTAAATCTAAAAGATAAGGTTAAAATGAAAACCTAAAATTGTATAAAACCTATTGGTTTAAAGGATTTAGACCAATAACCACATTATCTACAAAATAAATCAATTTTGATCCATTATAATCCAAAAATAATTTTATTATAATATAATATTTCCATCATTCTCTAAGGTTCCCCTCACCCTCTTATAAAAGGGAACTTCCCATTCTCTCAAATCCACACATCCAAAGCCATTTGTCTCATCCAAACCCTGACCAAATCTCCTCCCAAATATCCTCCCTTAATCCAAGAGGCCTTATTTTGGTCTGAAATCCATCCTAAAGACCCCTTTTTATCAAATTAAAAGGAAGAACCCAAAGAAGCGGTAAATATCTCACTACCTCTTTCAAGTTATTTTCTTCTTCCAATTCCTCTTTCTTTGTTGTTTGCATTAAAAAATTATAACTCCAGTATCTTCTATATGCTGTGATGTTATTATAAAAATGGTACAACCATATTCATTATGTTATCCATCCTATGAATAACATGTCACTATACGTTCGTACGCACGACTTACTATCTCCACATCGTGGTGTAGTTGTTATTCAATACATTATTATTTGGATGGGTATAATAATTGTGTATAATTGATGTAAATAATAGATATTACATATTTATTGTTATGTATATATGATATACCATCAATTTACTTATGATTTTAATTACAAAAAAATGATATTGTCGCTCGTGCGTATGTACGGATTACCGTCACCCTGAACGCGATGAGATTCATTTCCCATCGTAATAATTCAAGATTAATTTTCATGTGATGATTAAAAAAAATATTTAAGGAACTTAATATCATTATGAATATGAATCAAATAAATCCTATCCATAACAATCATGGCTTACATAACTAAGCATATAAAGGAAGTCTAATCAGTTAACACCTGAAATGATGATACTACTGAAATATAATTAACAAATCAATATTGGAAGATCATATATGATATATTATTAATGTCTATGATTCTTGTATAATTTAATAACAATTGTTTTACCATTACGCAGGATGTTAACCTATCCTCAACCAAGGAAAAGTAAAAGGTAAGGGTTAATTTCACATTCTCTTTATTATTTGAGGTTGTTTTACGTAAGTTTCTACTGGGACTTCTTTATCATCCACCTCCATGTTTCTTAAAAATGTGATCTAATTTTTTTTACTATTTAGTAGAATATGGGTAAAATTCATTTATATCCTTTTTTTACTTTTTATAAAATGGTTTTAAAGGAATCTTTCCGTCATTTTCCAAACAAGGTACCTTATGACCTTTTTTGGTAAGAATGTTTAATTAACTTATACAGCGGGTGCACCTATTTTCCGCCATTATAACATCTTCGAAGCTTACCTTACAATCTTATAAGAATATTTTCAAAATAATTTTTTTTCTTTTATAATTATATGACTTTTAAATTATTTCAAAATAGAAAGAGATATTTCTTGAAAAAAGGTTTTGATTTCATCTATGTCATCATCCTTTGAAGGATTTTATGTTTATTTGAAGTTGATTTATTATGATACCAATCTTCCATATTGTATGGATGGTTTTATGATATTTTTGACTATGGATGGGTTATTTTTATACCATTCATGGTTTATGGATAATTTATTGACATTTCATATTCTATTTTTGATACGAATGTTTATGTAATGTTTAAGCCTTTTCATATGGGGAATGCATTAGACCTGGTAAGTGATGGGTGGAGCCCGCTATAGCTCCTAGATGCATCGGTAGGTCTCATGAGACAAACTAGTGTCTTGGGAAAAGGCCATGACAAAATATTATTTGTAGTCTTGGAACAAGGCCTTGACTATGTTGTTATGAAGTCTGACATTAAGCATTCCATCATTATGAAAGTGGCTATTGATATTGCATGTGATTATTAGACTAGTAGATTATCCATGTGAATATGTAAATGGCATTATTTGATTTTATATTTTTCATATTATTTTTAAGTTCATGTTTAAAAGGATTTTGTTTTAGTCTTATACATTTCCTTATATTTTTATGCTTATTTATGAAAGTTTATGCAATATTGTTATCCTTTCTGAGCATCTGAGCTCACCCCTTTCTATGTTTTATATTTCCCAGGATGTGAAGAAGTATATTATGACTGACCTGAAGGGATAGTCTAAGGGATATGAGTGTGGCCTCTGGAGACTATGTTGTTTTAGTTTCCATTTAATAATGTAATGTAGAAATTATGAATGTATCTGGTATTTTCAAGGCTACTAAACTGATCAGTATTTTGGGACATGATTCCTTGTATCATACCAATGTTATGTAATAATGCACCGACACTGGGTAACTGGGGTAACGATGTTACAAATTGAATGAAGAGAATCAGGTTTTTGAAGGGTTTTTGTTTTCCTTGAATGTTCTGCAGTGGAAATGAAAGGAAGTTTCTTCGGTTTTATATGAATTTTATTTCCATATGTGCTAAATGGATTTATTTTAATTCGGTCCATATGAAATAAATTTAAGATATTAAATCACTTATTACTGATCCATGAATCAATATTATTATATTTTTTAGTAACACTTTATGTGGATGATGTAGTGATGTTTTTTGTAATTCCCTAGAAGACTGTCTTACATCATGATCCTTGATTTATGTTTCTAATATAGAAAGTATTATAACATTATTTTTGTTCGAATACATGACTTAGTTCTATATCCAACCCACACTTTTCTTGTCAAATAAATTTTATAATTAAAACATTAGAGGTTATATTGAGAGTATATATTCTCAATTTACGTGGATCATGGGGATATGATATGTACCTCATTGAGATCACATACAATAATATATTTTATTCAAATATCGTAATGAAATCATTTGAATTATTTTATTGGATTTCATCCAAATTAATTTTTTGTTGGGATGATATCGGTGAAATAGTGATTCTTGGGTTAGATTTTTAGTATGATATAAAAAAGAGGATACAATTGTTTTGGAAGTGAATTACCTATTGAAAATTTAAGGGTAAATAGACAACCTAAATAGAAAAAAAACAAGTGAACACATATGAAATAAATATATAAATTAAAAAATAAATTGATAAAAAATGAGTAGGGTGAGTATAACAACCCTTATCTTTATTACATTCATAAACCTAATTTATTACATAAAATATTCACTTGATACAACATAGATGATCGGGAGGTCTAGTGTATGTGGGGCTAAGAAACATTACATAATATCTTAGAACATAAAATAGACAACATATTTATTGAAAACTCCCTTTACATGACCACTATATTACCTCGTACTTAGCGTTGGATGGGATAACCTGAGGACATGCATAAAAAAGGGTGAGCTATAATGACTAATAAGGGAATAGACATGGAATAAAATGATGAATACAATACATGTTATACAATAGGCATATCAATGCAGCACAATAGAAACACGAACATAAAGGCATGATAAAGCATTATAATCATAACATGGAGATTTGGAAACAACACTTAACATGGAATTAGCATGAGTAAATGCTCATTGCACATGGAGCATGATTAAACCCTCATTCCACCTAATGCATGAGTAAAACCTCTTGGCACTTGAATTAGCATGATTTAACACCAATTTCACATGGGGTATCATGATACTATACTTTACCCATGCATTAGAGCGCTATCAAGGTGCACCTTTTCTTAAACATTTCATTTCATGAATAAGTGTGCCACAATTATCATATAACAAGGAATAAATAAACATCATAAGTTATTACACAAATAAGTAATGTGAAATAACTAAATAAAAGTACCATTAAATATTTATATTTGCATAAAGGTTAATACCCTTAATAGATAAATGTGTATGGTATTCACTACACAATGATCTTGGCTTGGAAAAACGCGGTGCAATTTCGATAGCCTAATGGCGTGACATAAGGATTCATGAAAATGGTTGATGAGAGAGAAATGCGGGTCTCATAATATTTACATGAAATAGACAATAATGTGGTTTATCATATAGGTACATGTCCCAACAAACGTAATGGAATTTAGATGCATAATACAAAATAATTACTTGGATGTAAAAGAGGAGAGAGAAATCTCTCACAGAATTTCAGCATGGTAACAGGTGTACATGTGAGGAATTTAATGAGAGATAAATGGGTGTATCATACTTAAAACATAAAGAGTTATGTATGAGAGAAGTGAAAAATCATACCCCAACATTTTTAATTGAAAAAAGGGTATATCAACTTAAATAAAATTTGACAAAAATGAGAAATGAAGAAATCCCATACATGGAAGTGTGATCTGAATGGCTTGGGAGAGGCTTGATAGAGTCTACTTGGGAGCTTGGGGAACATTGGGAGTATTATAGAGAGATGAGGTCAGGGGTTGGTTGAAATCCAAAGGTTTTTAGTGAAGAGGAAGTTGTGGCTTGGATGGGTTTATATAGGAAACGAGTGGGAATTCTTTATTATTTACGTTTAGGACACCTCACATTATACTAATCAAAACCACAAACCAGCCCATTGTTTTGACCATGTTTTTTTACCAAGGGGAGTGGAAAATAATATTTTATAATTCCAATGGATGAACATTTTAAAATGATAGGGTTGCTTATGTGGAGGTGAGTCACAATCTAAAGGAAAACAATTTATGAAGACAAAATATTTTATAAGCCTTGATGGGTCCACTAAGGACTTGTAAAATTAATAAAACAAATCTAAAATCACATTATTTTAATGGTAAAACATATATTGTCTGAAAAAATGTTGATAGTATTTTATTACATCACTATTGGGTCATTATGATCTCATAAAACACATTATATATTTAAACGGTATTTATATTTTATCCAAAAATTTGACTGTCTCAGAAAATTAGGAAAAATTAACTGTTAGATAATTTCAACATCCTGATTCCAAAAATAATGTTCAATTTATCTAGATAATTTTCTAAACATTTGAATTTTTACTTGTAAAATGAAAACTGACATTTACAAAAAATTTGGTCGTTTTGACAAAAACAACATTCAAACCTAAATAAAAATTACAATTGCATTCCTAAAATAATATGATCTTTTATATTTATTAAAAATTAATTTAATAATAATAATATTTTATTAAAATATTATTTAATAAAAAAATATATTAATTTATCAAAATATATTTCTTAGATGAATATTATCTAAAAATAAAATTTGTGCTTTAAAAACTATTTACAAAGTAACAATAATAAAATGAATTCAAATTCTCTATACAAAATAATGTACATTATCATAGTGCTAGGGTATTGTTACATAACCCCTTATAACACCCGCATAAGACCAAAGGGTAAGGTGTACGATAGTGATAGACTCTTGGGGTGGCTTAGATAACATCGCTCGTGTGGTAATCTCTATTAACTTCTAATTCTCCCATAGTCGGTTTCGCTCAAGCTTAATTTGTTCAAGATCATCTTGGGCATGGTCAAGATAGAAGCCCAATGATTCCACCACCTTTCTGAGCTCCGACAAATGGGCTTCATATGGGGAAAGTCTTCTGGATGAGGCCATCACTTCCTTTTTCTGAGTAAATTAGATTGGTTAAATCCCAATATTTATACTTATCATGTGATCACTGTTCAATGGATATATTATCAACAGTCAAAATTCATAATGATATTTTAAATTCCAGAAACATAAAACCAATGAAGTTCACATTTTATAAAACCATAATAAGAAATTTAATTAGATCAATAGGAATTTTCATTAATGAATGTTTGGATCATTACAATCTACCACCCCTTAAAAAATTTCACCCTCAAAATTTATTTTTCCCACACTAAAACAGATGTGGGTAACTTTTCTTCATCACTTCCTCTAATTTGAACATCAATTCTTCAATATTGTGCATTTTCCACAACACCTTGATGAGGGGAATTTTCTTATATCATAGAACGTTTTCTCTACGATCTAAGATCTTCACTGGTTCCTCCTTGTAAGAATGATCATCCTCTTGCAGTACAACCTCTGATTAGAGTACATGTGAAGGGTCTGGTATGCGCTTCTTTAAGATGGATAAACGAAATATATCATGTACATTGGCCATGGTAGGTAGAAGAGATATTCCATAGGCCACAACCCCAACACGATCAAGAATTTCGAAAGGGCCGATGTACCTTGGACCTAACTTAACTTTTTTTCCAAACCTCATGACCTTCTTTCATGGATATATGCATAAGAATATCATGTCTCCAAATTTAAACTCAAGTTCTCATTGAAATATATCTACATAACTCTTCTGTTGACTCTGGGCTACCTTGATATGCTACTGAATGGTTTTCACCTTCTCCACCATTTCTTCGACCATTTATGGTCCTAGCAGTTACGCTCACCGACTTCATCCCAGCATGCCAATGTTCTACACCTCTTCCTATACATGGCTTCATAAGGTTCCATTTAGATGCTCGAGTGGAAACTGTTGCTGTAGGAGAATTCAAAAAGTGGAAGATGTTGGTCCCACCCATTATTTAAATTCCATAGAACACGCTCTCAGCTTTTCCTCAAGTGTTTGGATAGTCCGCCTAGATTGGCCATCAGTTTGAGGATGATAAGACATACTGATGTTTACCTCAGTATCTATATCTTGTTGATGAATCTTCCAAAACATAGAAGTGAATCTTGGATCATGATCGAATACAATAGATTGTGGTACTCCACGCAGCCTTACCACTTCCCTGATATATATCTGTGCCAGCTGATCCAATGTAAAATCCTCCCGAATTTCAATGAAGTGTGTATAATTCGTAAGATGATCCACAACAACCAAGATTACATTGTGGCCTTTGGATTTTTTCAGAAGTCTGGTGACAAAGTCCATGGCGATGTTCTCCCATTTCTATGCTGGTATGGGAAATGGTTGCATCATCCCCTTAGACTTCGGCCTCTTTTCCATCACATGTAGACACACTAGAATCTTTTATGTATACTCATTGACCTGCTTCTTCATATTATCCCACCAATAATTCTCTCGGATATCACGATACATCTTTGTGTTTCTTGGGTGAATAGAGAAATTGGAACTATGTGCATCATCCAAAAGTTCCTCCTTCAGCTCTAGAATTTATAGAACACATAGTCTTTTCCCAAATATCAAAATTCCTTCTTTATTAACATTGAACTCTGAGGATTTCCCTTTTTTGATAGCTTCCACTCTCTTCTGAATTCAAACATCATCCTTTTGAGAATCCTTTAACCTTTCCAAAAGAGGCGGTTGAGAAATAATTTGTGAAAGGATTAATGATGTTCCCTTCTTTGTGATTCCCATGTTCATCTTCATCAAATATAAGAAGATTGGATCCTTCTCAATTCTCATCAATGATAGAATTGATGGGTCCATTCTACTTAGAGCATCTTCCACCTTGTTCGCTTTCCCAATGTGGTAATGGATTGAGTAGTCATGGTTTTTGATTAGCTTTAACAATCTTTGTTGGTTCATGTTCAACTATTTTTGTGTGAATATATACTTGAGGCTTTTTTGGTCCATATATATTTCACAATTCTCCCCAATGATATAATTCCACAAAATTTTGAAATTGAAGATCACCACAGCCAACTACAAATCATGTGTTGGATAATTCTGCTCAATAAATTTCAATTGCCTTGAAGCATAAGCAATGAATTTGTCATTTTTCATATACACACACCCTAAGCCCTTTTTCGATGCATCACTGAATACCACAAAAGGTCTCCACCTGTGAGTAAAGTGATCACATGCGCAGTGATAAGCCTATTTTTAAACTCCTAGAAGATTTCTTCACATTCATTAGTGCAAGAAAACTTTACCCCCTTCCGAGTCGGCTTGGTAGGAGGGTTGTAAAATCATGATAAATTTCTAATAAATCATCGATAAAATCCAGCTGACCCCAAGAATATATGGATATCTGTTATCGATGTTGGTCTTTTCCATCCCTCAATTGCATCTGTTTTCGAGGGATCCAAAGATATCACATTGCTTGTGATGATATGGACCAATAATGAGAACTCCTTCCACCAAAACTCACACTTTATGTACTTTTCAAAGAGCTTCTCATTCTGTAAGGTCTCTAGTACTATTATTAGATGCTCCTCATAATCCACCTTGGATTTGGAGTATATCAGAATATCATATTTAATGACTACCACAGATTTTTCGAGGTAATCCCTAAAGACTCTATTCATCAAGTCCATGAAGATTGTTGGAGAATTAGTGAGTCCAAAAGGAATTACTATGAATTCATAGTGCTCGTACGTTTTACGAAAAGCAATCATGGGGATATCATCCTTATTCACCCTTACATTATAATATCCAGACTACAAATCCACCTTGGAGAAGTATTTTTCTCCACATAGTAGACCAAACATGTCATCAATTTGTGGGAGAGGATATTTTTTCTTTATCGGGATTTTGTTAAGCTCACGATAATCAATGCAAAGGCGCATTGACCCATCTGTATTCTTTACGAAGAGGACTAGTGCACCTCATTATGAAGCACTTGGGTGTATAAACCCATTATCTAGATTCTCCTATAGTTTTTTCTTCATCTCTTCAATTCCACATCAACCATTCAATATGGATTCTTGGATATTGGCAATTCCCCAGGTATAAGATCAATTGAGAATTCAACATCTCTTCTATTAGGAAGACCAGTCAATTCCTCCAGAAAAACTTCAACAAATTCCCTCACAATAGGAATTTCATCAAGGATGGTTGCCTCCTTATACTCAATCATCTGAGTTAGATATGCATGCTCATAGGGCAGTAATATCCATGCTTGAGTTGATGGAGCTAAAGAAGATTCATTTTCTTCCTTACACTTGTATAGAATCAGGGGTCGATTCTACACATGGAGAGTGATTTCCCTCTCACTAAAATTTAAGTTGTCTCTATATAAAGAAAGCCTATCCATGGAAATAATTGCATAAAATTACACCAAAGGGAGTTTGATGTGGTTCGCTGGGAAATTCGATCCACAGATTATGACAAGAGAAGAGTTATATTCATGGGAAGCAATGATTTCCCCATTTTACGTACTCACCGACATATTTACTTCCATGATTTGTGGTGGTGCTGGGATTGTAATACTATACATTTGGGATATAAAAGAATGTGTAGAACCCGAATTAAAATTTATGTTCTCTATTATTGAATTAATAACTAGCATACCTATCATAGTTTCGTTGTCAGGGTTCGCTTCGGTAGTAGTGATGGAAAAATCTGTCCCTAGATACCTTGGAGGTTGTTGGTTGCCTCTGAAAACCCATAGATTAAGGAACTGATTTGAATGATGCCCCAGTTCTTTGCAGTTGTAGCAATGAAAAACGTGTTGAGGTTCAAATAGAGAGCTCATTTGCTCTGTTACGACCATATTTTTTTATTGTCGGCAATTAATAGCTAGGTTCCCTTCTCTTCCACACCAAAATCATTTCCTCATACCTTTCATGAAATTTCCAAGGTTCTTCTATCTACACCTTTGGAAAGTGGGGTGATGGATCTTCTTAGCACTGTTGGATTTATCCATCAGACCGCCGTCATTGAAGTCAACATTACGCTTCTTATCCTCATAATACCCATGAGATTCTCCAATCTCCATTTCGACCTTGAGGGCACATCAGAAATTTTTTTCATAGCTGTCGAAGTCATAGATCACCAGCGCTTTCCGTATGCTAGGTTTCAACCCACCAAAGAAGTGGTCAAACTTGCATTAAAGGGTAATGACAAATCCGAAGGTGTATATTTCAAGCTTGGTGAAGTTTTCCTCATACGCTTCGATAGATTCATCGTCTTTTTTCATGAGGTCAAGGAATTCCCTTTCCATCTTAAGTTGGAGGGTGCATGGACAATATTTATTAAAAAACATCTTCCATAAATCCTTACATTCCAACACCTTGATCTCTTCCTCATGCTTCATATTTTTGATCAACATCCAGCATTGATAGTCTACACCCTCCATACGATAAGCATCAATAATAACCTTCTCTTGTTCAGAACATTGATGGATGGAGAAGATCTTTTCAATGGAGTTGATCCATTCTCAGACGATTGAGGGATCAGATGATCCATTAAAAGTAGGAGGCCTTTGTCTTAAGAAGCTCTCGATAGAGACATGTTCTTTCATGGGGGGGGGGGGGGTTGAAAGTTCCTATTGACCCATGTTTCTATTTAATTATTGAGTTAACTGAGAGAGAAGTATGACAATTTTCTTGATTCCTTCTCCCATCGGATTAGGCATCTCATTAGCACATGCATCACATTGATCTTCAAATAGGTTTTTTTGCCCAAGTCCTCCTATTACCATCCATTATCTGGAAGAAAAAGAAATTTAGGGGTAACACATTAAGGGAAATCCAAAGACAAAATAGATGAATTATAAATAACTTTTATTTACTTAACTTATGAATCCATAGGATTCAATCTATGCTATTAATGATCCACTTTCTAACATATATTCTTTGGGGAATTTTTTTAATTCCCTTTATAAGGGTTCATAATAATCTTGTGAATTTACCAAAGCATATCCCCCAGGAGTATCATAACCAAGAGTGCAGCAAGACCCATTGTCGTGTACTAGGATACCCCAAGTTAATCCCAAAAATCCTTGTCAGGGTTTTCACCCCTAGGTACATCTATTCCGGAGCTACCTCTACCTGCTCGTATCTAGACATGGATGTATTGTCTGGATAAACCACTTACTGAATAGTCACCAAAACTTAGGTATGATTTTATAAATAGTCTTTTCTCTAAGGAGTTACTAGTGTTTTCTAATCCGAATCCAAAAAATAACTAAACCAATCTTTTAATACCAACTATAACAACCATGCTCTTTATTACACACTTAAACATGATTTATTACATAAAATATTCACCTGATACAACATAGAAGATCGAGAGAACTAGTGTCTTTAGGGCTTAGGAGCATTATATAACAGCTTATAATACCAGGAAAGCTAGGAGACAGGTGACCCTGCTCCTGAGATAAATAAATAAAATAAAGTGACAAGAGTACAAACAGGAGATCAGAGAGTCACTCAACAAAGCTGAGAAAAAACCTCACCACAGCAGTTTGCCTGAACAAACTGGTCACAGAAATCAGGCGACACACAAGACCAACAGGAGGTTCCCTCATTGATTGCCCTTTTCGCAAGAGCATCTGCAACTTGATTGGCCTCACGATAAACATGAGAAAATTCAATGACGAGTGAATCAAGAAGCCGAAGACAATCAATCCAGTCCGGAAGGATCTTCCAGGGAACATTCCTCGAACGCTCCTTCAAGATTTGGACAGCAACAGATGAGTCTGACTATATCCATATCAAATTCCAACCAAAGTGGACAGCATACCTGATCGCTTTCATAATGGCCCAAATCTCAGCTTCAATTGCATATCCACTGCCAATGAAATGAAAAAAGCATCCTTTTACAAACCCCCGATACGTGCGGAAAACACCACCACATCCAGAGGACCCCGGAGCACCTGAGGCGGCCCCATCAACATTGACTTTGATCCACCGTGGTAGGGGAGGGATCCATCGGATATATTTCACCATTAATGGTTTCTTTGCCCTGCCATTAATACCAAGAGATCTCAACAAAACCAGGTCAAAAACATCATTTTTCATGCAACCAGTTTGAATGTTGGAGGCCGTACAAACGGCACGATGCATCATTAAGACACCATCATGAAAACGTGGCTGAATATTGTTGAACAGCAGGTCATTTCTGGTCTTCCAAATGAAATCAATAACAGCCGCTATTGCGGCCAAAATAAGATCATGAACCTGCTCACTGAAATTTTCCATATTAATGTCCTGCATTAATTCCTCAAGTGACTGAAACTGAAAACAGCACCGAAAAATCTGCTGCATATAACACCATAATTTGTGCGCAAATGTGCATGAGAATAAAACATGGGAGAGAGACTCATCCGCTGCCAGACAAACAAAGCAAACCGGGGCAAGATGCAGCCCCTTGCGCTACAGCAGAGCCTGCAAAGGCAGCCTATTCTTCCAGATTTTCCAGATGAGCAGGGAGCGCGCCGGGGGGATGAAGGGCTTTGTGAAGTCAGAAACCCATCTAGGGGGGTGAGTCGATGACTCATAACGAGAATTGTAGCATACCTTCGTGCGGAAGATCCCATTCAGATCCAGAGTCTAAACTATAATATCATGATCTGTGAAACGGTACTGCATGACTTCCGTTCTGATTTGGCTGGGCAGAATTTCAGCAAGTGCCTGGTCCACCACGAGGTCAGCGATGGTTTTATACTTTGAAGATGGAGGAATGATGATGTCATCACAAATAGGCCGCGAAAGCGAAGGGGTGATCCAGCAATTCAGGCTGGACTGCTTGCATACTAACCACTTCGAGCCGTTCATCAGATCAGAGTAGGCTTTCTTAATAGCAGACCAAACCGAAGATCTCACATAGCTGGCATATCCATTTTGCAATTTCCCAAGAAATATAGTGGCAAGAAACTCCACGAAGGGATGGGGATTTGAAATCAGCCTCCAAACAAAATTCTCAATCAAAGTGTCATTAAAAATCCGAACGTCTTTAACGCCCAATCCGCCCATTTGAACTGGCTTCGTGCAGTCTTTCCAGGCAACAGTTACAAGTTTCCTTTCATTAATTGACCCAGTCCAGACAAAGTTTCTGATTTTGGCACTTAATTCCTTTATCAGCGATCCTGGCCATTTGTATATGGAAAAAGAGTAGACGAACATTGAAGTTATCACTGAGTTAACAAGATAGATTCTTCCAGCTTGGGACATATTTTTCCCTTTCCAGCCCGACAACTGATTTGTGATCCGTAGGGCAATGTTTTCTAAGTGACATCTTTTAACCCTGCCCCAAAAGAGAGGAATCCCAAGATAAATGAAAGGGAGGGAACCCCTTTTGACTCCCAGTTTAGCCGCAACTCTGTTTTTCCTTGACGAGCTAGGCCCATCCCCAAAAAACACATAGGACTTTCCCCAATTAATTGCCTGGCCAGCGACCTCTTCATAATGAGAGAAGATTCCTTTTATACAAGAGATGGTGGCATCACTTGCCTTCCCAAAAAGCAGAATGTCGTCAGCATAAAATAAGTGTGAAGGAGCACACAGCTCCTTTCCGATTTTCATTGATTGATACCAGCCAAAATTAGCAAGATCATTGAGGCACCAGCTTAGATAGTCTTCAGCAATAGCAAATAACATACCAGAAAGGGGATCACCCTGCCTGACACCTCTTGAGCATTGAAAAACACCCCTAGGAGACCCATTTATCAAGATGGACAACCTAGCACTAGATAAGACAGATCCAATGAGCCCAATAAATCTCTGCGAGAAGCCATGCCTCTTAAGAATAGTAAACAGAAAGCTCCATCTTATGGTGTCAAAAGCTTTTGAAATATCAATCTTAACAGCCATATTTCCTTCCTTCACCTTTCTTTTCATGACATTAACACATTCAGAAGCAGTGAAAAGACAGTCCTGGATGTTCCTCCCGGGAACAAATCCGAATTGATTTCCAGAGACAATCTCCTTAGCAACCCCACCCAACCTCAGGGCCAGAATTTTGCTGATTACCTTTGGTATTGTATTCCCAATGGCAACAGGTCTGAAGTATTTGATATCGAGGGCATTTTCCTTTTTAGGGAGCAAGGCAATGAAATTTGAATTCATCCCAAACGGCATGTAAGATGATCTGAAGAATTCATTCACTGCATTTGTGACATCAACATTCACAATATCCCAATAGAACATGAAAAATTTATTAGTGAAACTATCTGGGCCTGCCGCACTATCAATATTCAGCGAGAAGAGGGCATCATGTATCTCTTTTTCACATGGGACATCAGTGAGCCTCTTGTTTTGATTGTCCTCAATGGAGGGTTCAAAACAATGTATAATTTTATCAGAATTGTCAGGTCCAACATCTGAGTACAGCCTTTCAAAATGACCTGTCACAACCTCCACAATATCATTCTCTGAATCAAAAAACCTCCCATCAATGCTAAGGGCAGTAATACTCCTCCTGGCCTTCTTCTCTTTTGTAATGCAATGGAAGAATTTGGAGTTCCTATCCCCTTCCTTCAGCCATCTCACATTGGATTGGTTCTGAACCAAATTATCCTTAAGGGCCAGCAGCTTGTCTAGTCTTGAGGCAGCCTGTATTTCCTCTGGTGAGGGAACCTCCTGGGATGCACCATTGTCTTGAAAATCTGAAAGGATACATTCAGCCTCTCTTATATCATTATCAATAGAGGAGAAGGACTCCTTGCTCCATTGCTTCAGCCTGTCCTTTACAAGTTTCAGTTTACAACATAAAATGTGTAATGAGCTGCCCACAATACTAGTTTTCCAAACATCCAGAACAATCTCTCGGCATCCAGGGATAGTAATCCAAGCATTATTAAATTTGAATGGCAGAGGGGCTACTCTGGTGTTGCAATCAGAAATTTCAATAAGCAAGGGGTTATGATCAGAATGCAACCGTGGGAGAGTTCTCCCAGCCACATCAAGAGCCCTATTCCCATCCAGCACATGAACAAAACATCTGTCCAGTCTGCTAGCTTGTCTTCCATTAATAGTGTATCTGCTCCACATGAAATCAGAGCCAGAAATTGGAACCTCCACCAGGCCACATTTGTCAATGCAAGCAGAAAAATCAGAAGCAGCAACACGACAGAAATGCTCCCCAGTCTTTTCCCCAGGCCTAAGCACAGTGTTAAAGTCGCCAATAATAACCCAATTACTCGTCATACTCTCCGAAACATCGGCAAGGCTTCTCCACAGCGCACGTCTTCTTGTATAAAGGTTGAAGGCATAAACAAACGTCACTGCAATTGAAACATTGTTACAGCGGCATGATAGAGTAACAGACTGAGAATCATTCAGCATTGAGTTGACCACAACGCTATCATGTTTCAACACCCACAGAGATTCAGAATTTCCAGTAAGCACATTACGTGAAACAAATGAAAAGCCCATGGACTCCCACCTAAAGGAACTCCACTTCTCAAAATTCATTCTTGGCTCAGCAATACCAACAAGAACCGGCTTTTTGGTCATAATAATATGTCTAAGGGATCTGACCGTGGGAGGATTCCCAATCCCTTGACAGTTCCAGAAGAGGGTCTTAATTTATTTGATCTGAGCCTAGCACTAGGCCCAGCAATATTCTGTTTTACATCCTTCACATAAAGCAGAAGGCCAGTCTCAATAAGACCATGTGCCACCTGTTCATCAGTCTCAGTCCCACTATCCTCCCCAACCAGATCAAGCAGGGAGAACCTGTTGGCTGAAGCATCTGAGAATGACAGCAGGCTGGCAGGTAATATTCTCTTTGCATTTAGCGAAGCTTCACCCAATGCAGAAGGTTCAGAAGGCTGCCCCCTAGCCAATCCAGAGTCAGGTCCATGGCCTAGCCCATTTCCATGACCCACCAGTGGAGCCACCCCAGGATTTGAGACAGCCCCTTGGGCCATAGGGCATTCAACTTCAAGTGTTTCAGCAGCACCATCAGCATCAGGACTAGCTCCCACAGATGCAGTCCAGTCCGCATCCAGCCGCTCTGCAGTGACCTCATCCTCACCATTTTCATCAGGTGCCTGCTCCCTTCCGGGTGAGGAGTTCAGGGGAGGACACTCATGCAGAATTATTCCAGCAATTTCAGCAGCAGCAGGTCCAGTACCCACAGGTGTAGCCAGTTCTGTATCCTGCCTCTGTGCAGCAGCAGCAGCTTTAGCAGGTGTCTCCTCATGTCTGTCTTCACGGGAAGCAGCCAGCTCTCCCTTTTGAGCTTGTGCACCATTTCCAGATTGTGCACCATCACCAGGCAGTGCACCATCAATTGGCTCAATCCCTGTGCCAACATTAACTGGCACCGAACGTGCTGCATCATCCATGTTGATGGCCCTCACCTCCTTATCCTCAAAACCCTTATGCTGATCTCTGTTAATCAGACACCCACCATCAACCAGTTGTTCAATTCCAGATGTCTTGGTTGGGGCATTGGTGACTCTATTCTCATCTATGAACTTCTTTCCATCCGTATCATTGCTCTTGTTGAGCCTGCAATTTCCAGCCTCATGCCCACGACCCTTACAAAGACTGCAGATTTTATTTCTATTGCATTCAGAAATAGTGTGGCCAAAAAAGTGACAGTTCAGACAGAATTTGGGTCTTCTCTCATAAACAATACCAATATTGAGACTGTCATCTTGGGTGGTTAAGACCACCTCCTCAACAAGTGTGGCTGCCATATCAACTTCCACAAGAATTCTCGCATAATGTCCAAAAGTATGATTTTCAGTCTGTTTATCTAAACGGATTGGATTTCCAACCGATGAGGCAATGTCCCAGAGAATTTGAGGATGCCAATAGAGCCAATTAAGATTACACACCCGAATCCAGATCTGCGCGAAAGTGTTCTTTACAGTATTTGGATTAAAGTTCCGATCCCATTCATGGATTCGGAGGAAGCCAGGCTTGAGAGGGACCGAACCAAGACACCAGGCCCGACGCTTTAGTTCATCTGAGGGAAAAATAATGTGGTAAAAACCGCGCCCCATCGCTGTCATCTTCCAGTCGCTGAAGCCCCAAATCTCAGCCAGCCTTATCATGAGCTCATTGAATTTCCACGGCTTCACCCCTTTTGGAATCACTACTCTCGCAATAATCGAGTGCTTTCAGAGTGTGATCCTTTCCTCAACGGCTTTCAGATTCGCAGAGACATGTGCAACACGCCCTTTGCGAATGATTCTGCCCGAGGACGCATTATCACAATCAAGAAACAGGGAATTTCCCCCACCTTTGACCGCATCCGCGAAGCTTATTCCTGGTCTCGTCTCCTTGAACGTCTCGATCTTTTTTTTTTGCACACAAGCTGAAGAGATCCCTGTGTCCAACATGATCCACACCCTTCGCATGACAATCATCCAGCCTTGGTTCATCAGCGGGCGCCGATGTGAGAAGACCCAAATTCTGTCTGAACTGTCAGGGAATAAACCTGGAATAACAAGAGGAATACAATACATGTTAGAAAATAGTCATATCAATGGAGCACAAGAGAAACATGAACATAAAGGCATGATAAATAATGATAATCATAACATGGAAATGTGGAAACAACACTGAACATGGAATTAGCATGATTTAAGGCTCGTTGCACATGGAGCATGAGTAAACCCTCATTGCAAATGAATCACGAGTAAAAAATCATTTCACTGGAATTATCATGAGTCAACACCAATTACACATAACTTATCATGATACTATACTTCAACCAATGTATTGGAGCACGATCAAGGCACACCCTTTGTAAAAAAATTCATTTAATGCATAAATGTGCCACAAAGATCATATAACCTGGAATCAATCAACATCATATGTTATTCCATGATTAAGTAATTTTGAATAAAGAAATGAATGTACAATTCAGTATGTATATGTTCATAAAGGTGAATAACCTTGATAGATACATGGGTATGCTATTCACTACACAATGATCTTGTCTTGGAAAAACGCGGTGCAATTTTGGCGTCATAACGGCGTGACATAAGGATTCAGGAAAATGGTTGATGAGAGAGAAATGGTTGTCCCATATTATGTATAATAAATGTACCATGGGGGGTGTTCATATAGAAACATGACCCAAAAAACGTAATTTAATTTAGATGCATAATACAAAAGAATTACTTGGATGTAAAATAGGAGAGAGAAATCCCTCACGAAATTTCGACGTGGTGACAGGTGTATATGGGAGGAATTTAATGAGGTAGAAAGGCATCTATAATCATTAAAACATAAAGAGGGTAGCATGGGGAGGTGAAAAATCATACCCCAACATTTTTATTTGAAAACAAAAGGGCATAACAACTTAATGAAATTTTGAAAAAATGAGAAAGGAAGAAATTCATTACTTGGAAGTGTGATCCCAAAATATTGGTAGAGGTTTAAGAGGGGCTTTGTGGGAGCTTGGGCACCTTGGGAGGATTATATAGAGAGGAAGTCAAGGGTTGGTCGAACTCCAAAGGCTTTGAGTGAAGAGGAAGTGGGATATTGGGTGGGTTTATATAGGAAAGGAGAGGGAATTATTTATTATTTATGTTTGGGACAACATACATTAAGCTAATAAAAACCACAAACCAGACCATGGTTTTTGAAAAAGGGGAGCGGAAAACAATATTTTATAAGTAAAATGGCCTAAATTCTTAAAATAATAGGAGTTCTTATGTGGAGGTGAGTCACACTCTCAAGGAAAAAAATTTAAAATGACAAAATGTTTTATAATCCTTGAAGGGTCCACTAAAACTTTGTAAAATAAATGAAAAAATATAAAATCATATTATTTTAATTTTAAAAAATATATTTTATGAAAAAAATGTTTATAGTATTTTATTTCATCACTATTGGGTCATTATGATGTCGTAAAACACATTATATATTTAAACTGTATTTAATTTTTACCAAAAAAATCGAATATCTCAGAAAATTAAGAAAAATTCACCATTGGATAATTTTAATGTCCTGATTCCAAAAATAATATTCATTTTATCTAAATAATTTTCTAAACATGTGAATTTTTACCTTTAAAATAAAAACTGACATTTACTAAAAATTAATAGGTTTTGACAAAAATAACATTCAAACATTAATAAAAATGACAATTCCATTCATAAAATTATATTATAATTTAAATTTAATAAAAAGAAATTTAATAATAATAATATTTTATTAAAATAATATTTAATTCAACAATATATTAATTTATCAAAATATATTTCTTAGTTTCATATTAACTAAAAATACTATTTGTGCTTTAAAAACTATTTACAACGTAACAATAAAAAAATGAATGGATATTATTTGAAAAAAAATAAAGTACATAGTCATAGTGCTTGGGTCTTGTTACATAACACCCTATAAAACCCACATAAGACTGAAGGGTAAGGTGTGCGATGGTGACAGACTCTTGGGGTGGCTCGGGTAACATCACTTGTATGGTAATCTCTATTAATATACACTTCTTCTATAGTCGATTCCACTTAAGATTAATTTGTTCAAGATAGGCTTGGGATTGGTTAAGAGAAAACCCCAATGATATCACCTCCTTTCCGTGCTCTGAAAAATGGGCTTCGTACGAGGGAAGTCTTCTGGATGAGGCCATTGCTTCCTTTGGCTTAGTAAATTAGATTTGTTAAAGCCCTGTATCTATACTAATCATGTGATTACTATTCAACAGATATATTAGCAACAATCACAATTCATAATGATATTTTAAAATCCAGAAAAATAAAACAAATTAAATTAACATTTTGTAAACCATAAAAAGAAATTTAATTAGATCAAGTGGAAATTTCATTAATGAATGTCTAGGTCGTTACAATGAGTAGAACTAGAAGTTTTCTAGATCTTTATAGTGTAAGATACATAATGACTACCATGTCAAATCCTCTACTATCCATATATTTGAATGTCATCCGACTAATTGAGGATGATTAATGAATGAAACCTACATCAAGGCCCCATTACCTTGATCTAATAATCTCCCACTCAATACTGATATATTAGATCATTCATTTCATGTTGTTGAGGGTTTTTTATTACTAAACCATAAATCTATGCTGATAGAATGATGATGTACCAACTTCAATAAATCCACCAATGGAGAAAAAATAACTAAAAACACTATCCAAGAAAAAAAAATCCATTTCAAATCCAAAATAGCCATCCCAATAAAATATATGAATCCCTAGAAGATCCAAATTTACAACCAGATAGGGAATAAAACTAGAAAAAGAACACAAATGATCAATATCCAAAAGACCAGAGAATTAAAAGCCACAAACATCCCATAAGTACCCTCACACGGTCAATAAATCAATGGATTTTTACTTTGGAATGTTACTGTAGTATTATACATGCAACTTCCACTAGTAAATATCCTCATATAAACCTCTAGAGAGTCATCCATCAATGTTTATCAAAATAATGTTACCGTAGCATTATACACGTCACATCCACTAGTAAAAATGTTCTCAAGAAACTTTAGAGATGCTTCACACAATGTTAATCAAAATAAAATTGGAAAATAACATTGTAAGGATATGAGGGGGTTATGGTTATGAAACACCACAATCCTGGATAGATGAATGTTGTTGGATGGTGGATTCATACATGATAAAATCCAGCTCCACTAGTGCATCACTAAACTGAATGGAGAAAATGAGTCCAAGAAACATAATACAACTAACACACCATCAAACATTTAACAAACGTATCCCAAAACATCCATGAAAACCACTATACTAGACTTAATTGGTGTATATTATGATATATTTGGAATAAAAAGTTGCTATTGAACAAAAATATGTCCTTAAATAAGATAATTACCATGAAAGGAAAATATGATAAAAATGTCACATAGAAATGAAGTAACCAAAACACCTGAACAAATTATACCCATCATAATCCCAACCCATCCATATTTTTATCATGGTAGAACAATATAGGAATGTTTTAAAATAGGATATTTATAAAGATAAAAATGAGGTGAACAAGTATCATGATTCTATGAAAAAACACAAAAACCAAATGAAAAAATTCAGTTCAAATATGATTGCTAGAAAACCAAACATAATAAGAAAATTATTTAAATGGGAAGAAGTGGAAAACATTGAATGTGGGAAATCCACAACTTATATGTCTAGATGAGGTGATAATACATAAGTAAATAATATCTAGAGTACATACACATCACCTCCACTATAACCATGAGAGGAATTATAAGGAAACATAGATGATGCATAGCTATGGGAGAGTGGACTGGGGTAGTGTGGTTCCATCTTATCACTATTTGGTGTTGGTACCAAAAGGTGTGTGATAAAATACTACAAGATTGAGCTAAAAAGTAGTACAAATTCAACTACAACATTTTTTCGCACTAAAAATATATGTTGATCAAATGAAATATCTTCTTTTCAAATTAAAGTATAGAATGTCTAATTATAAGAGAATATTAAACAATCAGTAGGTAAATTGATATTCAAAAAATACAAAAATATCAATATAAATAATCATAAAATTAAATTTAAAACAAACAAATTAAGAAAAAAATCATGGATTATTTAGTAACAACTCAAATACTCCAAAATGTTATCAAATAGTAAAACACATCCAATACTTAGAATACCTTTATTTTTACACAATATAGTTGGTAGATTTTTAACCTGATTCAAAGTGTCCTTATTCTAAGCCTATAACATACTCTACTATAGACCCATTAGAAATTATAATTGTCTTATTTTTTAAAACATAGAATTTCTAGCCAATTAATGCCATAACCTTCTAGATAGGACATGATCTATCATTCAATCCCTAGAATCCCTTAATCATAAAGGACTATAAAAACAAAATCCCAACATGGAAGCTCTTCAATCTCAATAATAAAAAAATTATTTCAATAAGAAAATATTAGAGCATGTACAATGAAAAACTCACATGTGAATGGTGTAGGATAATAACTCTAAATAAAAAAAAATCAGAAGCACTCTGGGGAACAATATGTTGTAAACTTTTAAACAATAAAAAAATATCCTGATCTCTCAAGGTAACTACATCAAATCCTTAAATACTGATGTCCTATTTAAATATACCCATGTAACATACTTCAACAGGCATATTAAGATTTCTTCAGGTTTAGTTTCAATATTATCATATTCCATATTCCATCAGAAAATAGATCTAGCTTAGCATATATCATTTTATGTGTTCGAAAGTATCATAATATTTTCAACTTCTTTTGAAAGAAATTATAAAAAGTTCTTCTAGTGAAATTATTAAAACAATATAATATGTAATATAAAAATACATTATAGAAAACAAAAAACACAAAACAACCTGAAAATAGTTTGGTTTAAATAATATTGAATCACAAGTGAATTATCTTTTATAAATACAACTTTAAAAATGATAATTTTAATCAATAATTCCCCCTTTTTTGATATTCAAAATCAAACATGAAAATATTAAGTTTGATATAATATAAAAGAAAAATACCCTATAAATTATAATGCATTTTATAACATTTGAAATAATTAAACTTCTATAACATTCTCCAATTACTCAAAATTTATAAAATATAATATTCCCCCAATTTTTAAAAACTAACGAAAAACTTGAGGAACAACAATTAGTAAAAAAGATTATCCTCTCCCAAATTTCTCCTCTGTTATTTTCAAAAAGAAAACCAAGAAAAAGGAAAGAATTCATGTAAGATAACGTTTTGAAAGCATGAGTAATCATATCATGATAATTAAAGAATTAAATATTTCTATTTAATAAAGAAAAATATAGGATATAAATTATGAAATTATCTTTTATATTATGAAATTTTTTCCCTTGGGTTTAATGTCTATAATTAATAATGTTCAATTAAATTTTCATTGATTTTAAAAAATCTCAACCCATACGATATATTATTCCATATTTTATAAATTTTCTCTTTTGTATTAGATTAACTTTCTTGATAAAAATATCATTTAAAATAACATATTATAATTAAACATAATCAAAAATAAAAATATTGTTATATGTAAAATGATATTAAAATATTTGGCTTTATTTTGAGATTTAGAAATTACTGATTCTAACATTTTCAACCTCTTTAATTATGGTTCTATCTTCTAATTATTATCCTTGATAAATTTTATCAGCTTCTCTATAACCTTATCCTAATTATTTGAATTTTTGAAAAGATATATTTAATTTGACATAGCTGTATCCAAATCATTAAACAAATATTAAAAATAAAAAATTCCAGGTTTTATTGAATGCATTGATTTTATGATATTCTGAAAAATTAAATCAACATCTTAATTAATTTCATGCACATGTAACTTCAGATCTAAAGTGTAATAATTAAATTTATTTTTCTATTTAGAGTCCTGAATATTAATGATATGATACTATAAAAAACTAATCACTGAATTAACATTTGAAAAAAATACATCAAAAATGAAACTTTCAGGAACTACTAGGAAATCAATTTAATTTACATTTCTATCCAGTGGGGTTGAGAACATAATTTAGATTCAGATGATATATATAAATAAACATTTACTTAATCCCTATATTTTATATCATTTACATGAAAATATTTCATATTTTCAGAAACATGATTCAAAGTATCAATATCTAAATGGACTTCTTCATGGCCAAGCTATTTATTTTCGAGTTTTCAATTTATATTGAATTCAATTGAATGTCTCTAAAAGTATACTTATCCTATTTAGATTTAGCTTCAAAAGATCAATATTGCATTGATTAATATTTCAATTCTTATTGCATAAATTTAAAATATTTTTTTGGAGATACTTCATCCAAGAATTTTATAAGAAATTAAGATGGCTAATGTTTTTGAAAAAGAGTTTGTGGGAGTGTTTTAGAAAATAATTGAGATTCACCTTACCTTACTTACCCATTCCTTTTCGAGTTTATGTTCTAGGTATACTATAGTTCTTCAAAACAATTTGAGATTCCACTAGATGATCCTTGATAGAGATTGGGATTATTATGATTCAGTCTGTTTTATGCTTTATATAGAACTTCTTTTCCTTAAGATCAAACCATCATATCACTTCCACTTCTCGTAAATCATTTACTTACAAATTTGATATTCAACAAAATGAATTTATTGAATTATTTTCTTCAATTTTATAAACTATATAATATGATTTATGTGTCCAAAAATGTCATTACTCGTCAGAAATTCTGTTTTAATTCTCTTTGATGGTATTAGATATCTTCACATTGTTTTGAGAGATTTAAATAGATGATAGAAGTTACATATGTTTCAATAGATTTCTATTATTATATTTTAAAAAAAAAATCTTAAAATTAGTATATTATGGAAGTTTAAGTTTCAGTCGATATCTAAAAACTTTATTCTCATCACTCATATAGACTAGTTTATCCTAGATATGTCATTATGATTGAAATAGAATTCTTTATGTATAACCTCATATCAAAATTTTGAGACACCACCCATTTGAAGGATATTTACTCTAATACAATTTAAAATCATATAATGGTGTAAAATATTTAATTTAACAATACCATAAAAACGAAATTCAAGGTAATACTAGAAAAATTTCACAATATTCAACTTTCTCATTCTGGAGAAGAAATATATCACATATAGGTCTTGAAATTTTGGGGTATCTTCATCACCTTTTATCAGAATTAATAATAAATGAACCCATTGAATAATTATTCTTCATTTAGGATAAAGGTGGTTCATCTTATGAACTTCTTCCATTTATGATGAATATAGTTTCCTCATCTGTGCCCTTATTAAATTATCTAACATTTTCAGGATGATAATGCATAATGAAAAGAGAATCACCTATGATGGGAAGTTTAATGACCTCAATTACATTTATCTAGGTCATTTAATATTCAGGAACTTATCGTTTGGACTTAATTTTCTTTTCTCTATTATAATTACATATATTATAGGTATCATAAAACCAAAAAAATAATACATGTATATAATGGTTCTTGTTTCTTATAAGGAGAAATCAATGAATCCAAACATTAAAATAAGATTATATTCATTATAAGGGACTCTTGATGATTAATCTAAGTTGGGTCAATAAACCATTCATGAAAAATGTCTATAGTAGTGATCTCTTTTGAAATAAAAATTGTTATTTGGAAAAATAATAATTAGATATAAACAGTTAAAAATTAAGATGGACATAACATTAGAAATAAATATATAAGTGTCAACCAAGAGAATCCAAAACCCTTAATATTAGTGAATTATTTAACAATAGATCACAACTCATCTAATAGTATATATTATCTCTCAAAAAATCCCCAATTTTCTAATATAAATAAAATTTTAAAATTTCAATTTCTTATATAAATAATATGAAAAATTATAATAATTGTAGACTCACTAGTCTATGTTATATAATATACATGTATTGAAAGTAAAATATTAAAAAATTATTAAAAACCCCATAATATAGAGATGAAAATGAATGAAAAATTAAAGAATTTATCTTCCATAGAAATTGTTTGATCTTCTTTCATAAAAGATGGTTTTGAAAATATTTTAAAAAAATATCCTTATATTTCATTTAATATAACAATATAAATTCGTTTTCTTTTCATGAAAGTTATCCAACCAAATAACTACCCCTCAACAAGGGAGATTATATATAAAGAAAAAATCTCAATCAATTTTAATCATTATATAGAAATGAAACCTAATTTTAATAGTGTTCATTGTTGAAAAAATAAATGTTACATGGTACTAGATATATTAATTTAGTTTCTAGTATGTAACAAATTTATTTGATATGAAATTCCATTAATGTAGGAAAGACCTTCATATATCCATATTTATTGTAAATGAGAACCTATGGAACCTAGATATATCAAGTTCAACTATTCAAAAGAGCAGTAATATACATTGAAAATAGGAACCATAATAACAAAGAGATAAATTTTTTTTAAAACTCTTATTTTTCCAGAATATTCCTCTTGGAATAATTTTATATAAATGGCAACTTCTTGGTATAAAATAGTTAGACCAATAATGATAACCACTGGTTGTTTTATGTCCAAGTCTAGATTTTTTCTTCTTTGGTTTCAGCTATAAGTACTATTCTAAAAACATTTTCACCCAACTTTTATGTTTATAAAAACATATTTAGACATTTAAATTCATATTTTAGTCTCATTTATTCATTTTTATCATCATTAAAGGACTCATGATTCTATTTATTCATAGAAGTTAGTTTTGAAATTTTATCATAAGAATTATCAAACTTTGATATTAGTTTAGTATTATAATTTTTATTTTATATAATGTGTCAATAAATATTAAAATTTCAACATTATTTTCAGTAACATTAATTATAGTCCTTTTGTATCTTTTTATGAGTCTCTGATAAGTAACATCAATTTTAGATATATTTACCTCTTTCTACTCTTTATTTTGAAGAAATACTTATGAATCATCATCATATTGAAATTCCTTACTTGATGAAAATGGAAATTCATTCCCTAATGAAAATTCAGAAAATGTATCTAGTAAAATCATTTCTATAATTACTTTTTCATTTAGTAGAGTATATCATTGAATAATATCATAAAAATAATAAATTTCATTACATTAATCACTAATAGCATATGAACTATCAGAATTTGTTGATTCTTCTCCGTTAATCTATGTGTCTAACACATTCAAACTTTTCTATAATTTTTCTTTTATAATTACCATTGAAGATAATTTTTCCAATATCATAAATTATAGAAAATATGGTTGAAGGTGTGAGGGATTCATACACTTATAACATATCATTTCTGAGGATTTTTTACAAGGTTTATATTTTCTTTTAATTTGGTCAATCAAATAATCACTTTGGAAATTCCAACTGGAAAACATCCCTTTATCACGTTTAGAATATTTCCTTATAAAAATTTTAGAACTACTACCATGCAAATAACATTTATATGTTACTATTTTCAATGTACTAGGAATTGAATTGTATTTTACAAAATTTGAAGCTTTAAAAGTTAAAGAAAAATATTTTTTAATTTTATTTTTATACTTTTTTGGAATAACTCTTTAATATATTCTAATATTTTATGAGAGTACCAATAAAATCCTTTAGTATCAACATTTTAATGTTATACTTAATATTTATCATTTTCAATTTAGGTTCCCACACTTTTCAGAGGATATAAAAAACAATCTCACTTAGTTTATTGTTTGATATTTATTTACTTATTAGTGACTAACGACTATTTGTTATCATTATAAAGTAATAATGATTCTTGGATATAGTTTCCTAAATTAAAAAAAAATCCAATATTTGATATTCAACCGTGATAATTTATTTTATTATAAAACATTGAGGTTATAATATTAATTAATTCTAACTTCCTTTAAATTCCATTATGAGTATAACAATATGAGACTTAACTTTATATATTTAATTTTATACCACACAGAAGGGTATTCCTTGCACAAAAAACGAGTTAAAATTTTTCTCATGGATCCCTATTGAATCCAAAAGTATCCTTTTAAGGAATTTTATAATTTCAAATAATCATTATGTAATTATCAACACCAATATTGATCATGTATGTCCTTATATGATCTCTCTAGTTCTCATAATTCCCTATAAAAAATTGATATTTTCTTATTTAGACTGTTAATAAATCCAATATGAATTTATTCCATATAAGAAATATATATTTCTTCCTATATAATTAATGTGCGAAAATATATATTTTTCTCGTAAAACAATTGTATAATTAAAAAAATAAGAGAATAACTAAACAGAGGAGTTGAGATCAGATATCAAGAGATATTCATTTATACAACTTCTTGGTTCTATAAGTTATAAGAAATGAAACAATAGTGGGGGGGGGGGAGGGTTAAATTATAGTTCAAAATCCACTATAAATATCCATCTTACTCAAAATGTAAGCTGTGAAGATGATATATCTTCTGATCAAATCAGAGTAAATATAGAAAAACATAGTGGAATATAAAATTTTCAACCATTAAAACAATTTCATAAGAATAATAAATCCCAACAGAATTAATCATACAATGAAATTTATAATAAATAATAATTAAAACAAATCATAGAGTTTTGAGTAATAAATCCAACTACCCTAAAGGATATCAGCTACCAAAACAATTCTAATCCCTAGTAAGTCATCACTTTTACCCAAAATGGTAGGTTAATATTTAACCTTATCTTAGGTATCCCAATTCCAAGACTTAAATTTTCTCAAATTCAAAACCATCAAAATATATAAGTGTATTACTCCTGATAACTATGTATTACTGGTCTTGAATGACCACAATCAAAATGATTATTTAATATTTTTCTTCCCATCTATATAATCCCTTGAAAAAAAAGAAAATTATAGTAAAAAAATATTAGAGCATGTATAATTCAAATCACACACACACATTCTCTGGGAAAATGACTCTAAATAAAATATAATATGTGGTGCTCTAATAACTAGTTTTTGAAAACTATAAAAATATAAAAATAAATTTATCTCACTCAACATAACTGAGGTCCTCAAAACCATGAGAGATATATACATATATATATACTTAATAAACACCAACAATCAGATTTTGAATTCTTCATGTTTATTTTCACTAGAATCAGATGTTGTAGTCAATTATCCAATGGATCTAGCTTATATTTTATCACCAAATATGTTCAATCCCATCATAGTATTTGTATCATCCCTTGAAAACAAATCTATTCATTTCATATGGTGAACTTATCAGTATAACATAACATGTAATCGGATAATACATTATGAAAAATAAATAGTCAAAACCAAAAAACATCCAATAATTTTATTTTAAATAAGACTGAATCATGAGTTTATTATATATTTTAAAATCAAGTATTAAGATAAGTCTTTGAATCAATACTTATGGACTAGGTATTTTCAACGATTCACCCCCAATATAAACTATGTATATTTTTTTTATAGATATATTCATTCACCGAGGCATCTAAGACTTTATAGGCATTTGAGTGTATTTGTGAAATCATGTATCAGTTACCACTTTCACCCAAATTAAAACATTTTTTTTGAGGAATTTAATGTATCCTTGTTTCAAATATATCATTATAATAATACCATGTAATTGAAAGGGCTAATATCGATATATAAGAAGATGTGGTGTTTTTTGAGTGTCCAACAGAGATACTAGATCCTCAATATATGGTATTTCATGGAAAATTTATTCAATTAGTGCATGTTATATGAAGTAATAGTGGTATGAAGTAATGTGATTAGGAGTGATAATCATATATGGATGTTTAATATATGAGGTTATTTCAGATTTTTCCTTATGATGTGAAGTAGATGTTTAAATATAAATTTAAATGTTGATATTATCAAACCATATTAATTAAGTGATATTAATCGGTTTTTTGAGGATAAGAATATTTTTATAGGTATCTAATGTGATGGTTTATATTTTTAATTATTAAATTTATTTATATGTTATGGGTTTTTAGGAATAAATTTATTTTAGTGTTATTTAATGAAGAGGTCTTGATTGTTTGTGTTTGTTTTCTTTTATGTATTTTTAAGATTTAGATAACAAATAGGAATATAAAGCACCAAATTTATGCATAAATTCAATATAAATAAAAATCCAAATAAGGTATAAAAATAACATGTTATAGTTATTTTTGGTCATGGGTGATTCAATTAATTGTTATTAGAATGGATTAGATTACAAATATATGCTAACTCAGCGACATGACAAGTTTAACACATCATCATTATAAAAATTATGAAATATTTTATCTATAATAATCACATATTATGTGTGTGATTTGGAGAAAATTTGGAGGATCTACTAGATGCATAGATAATAAAACCACTTTATTTAAAAAAATTATTTCATGTGTTGTGAAGGAATTTTTCATGTTTTAGTTGGTCAATATGAAAAGGGTGAACGTCCCATAGTTTTATGTTATGATTTTTGTGTATTTCAAAAAAAATCATGTTTTTATTTACCACACTAAGTTATATTTTTTTAATATTTTCATTTTAAAATTGGAATATGGTTGTGTATTTTAAGGGATAAATTAAAAAAACTCTTATTTTCAGTATTATCTTTTACTTTAGGATATATGGGTTTGATTATGTGGACATGTCATGTTTATTGTAAATAATTGACTAAACGATAATGTAAAACTATAAAAAACAAACTATTGTATTGTGAGTCTTCTTTAAAACCTAAAGAAAGACCATATAGTGATTTTAGATATATTTTATAGGGTACTTTCTATCCATCAATGGATTTATTCTTAAGACCAACAATATTGAATCTTAGATCATTAAATATTGGGAATTATAATTTATATCATGATGGTACTTTGAAAGAATTTTCTTATCATTTTTCCTTTTGGAATTTGTTTTTGGATGAATGATTCATTGGGTTTATAATATGGAAAATGATTTTTTATGTTAGAGGATGATACTGAAATATGAAAGTTACAAGGATAAAAAAATCATGAGGCCCGGAATTATAACTTATTTTTTTTATTTTAAGTAAATTTTTATATTTTGCTTATGTGGAAATTGATAATTGATGTAAATCAAAGTAATATTAATTATTTAAAAATTAAACTAATGGTATATGTGTTTAATTCAAAATTGTAATGAAATAGAATTATGAAATGATTCATATGATGTAAAACATTTTAATTAACGTTTGGTATGATGATATAAATTATCATTACGAATGATAAGTGAGGAAAGGGTGGTGACTGAAATGGTGTTCCTAGTTGAATTTCAAAATAAAATTTATATATTTGTTGGAACTAATAAATGATAATCCACTTGGAGAATAAATATAATTTTTTAAAGAAAGAAGATGTTTCATTTTTATAAAATGCCCAAAATCATTCTACATGTCATAAAATCAATGAAAGTTTAGATTTTATTATTTATAAAATTAGTGATACCTCCATTATGAAAGATTATTTATACTCTTAGGCGTTAAAAATAGTTTTTTCATAAATGTGTGACTATCATAATAAAAAGTGATTATGAGAAGGTAAAAAATGTAATATGGATGAAATTATGGGAAGTTATGGGAACATGATCAACTATTATGAATATTGAAAAATAGTGGTTTTGAACACATCTATTATTGTGGTTTGAAGTTGTGTTCTGTGGTGTGTGGTATGATAAAGTTATATTAAACATTTATGGATGAATGATATTAAGTGGTTATGAGTGGTGAAAACATAGTGTCTTAACGCGGTTCATACATAGAATGTGGAGGTGTAATTGGGGTTATGTTGATTCAAGGTGGGTTTCAAACACCTTGTGATTTTATGTATGTATTCCCCTCTAAATAAATATTGTGTTGAATAACTTGTTTCATATGAAACACTGATCTAAAATGAACCATTATATATTTTATTGAGTTAAAATATTATAAGGAAAAAACAATCATTAATACATTATGATAATACATTATGAAATAAAATTATGAAAACAATAATTTGAATAAAAAACAATTAATGAAAATTCAATGAACATGAAATCCTTTCCCTCATGGATTTCTATGTTGATCATACCTATGATTATAATTATGAAAAGAATGAAAAATATTATAAATATAATAAGTATTTTTATAACGAATTAAATGAATATGATGAATTATTATAGGAAGATATGTAAGGATATATATATATATATATGAATGTAATATAACCATTATACATCTGGATATCAGAAAAATATTCATTAGAAAATTGGCCATTGGAAAAATGGCTACTGGATATCTGGTTGTGGGATATTTAAAAATTTTATATATTGATATAATAGGTATATTTATGCTTTGTAATTATTAGTAAAAAATTAAAAGTAAAATAATTAATAAATAATAATTAATTCTAGAATGAAATAAAAATAAATAAATAAAAAATTTATTATCAAATGTATCTTTTTGTAACATAATTATAATTTTATTATTTATGAAAATTATGATTTGATTTGTTAAAAAAATTCAAATAAAGACTCTAATACTGATGGATTTATAAAATTCAGTGTTCAGAAGATAAATAATGGAAAATTATCAAATTCATTTAAAAGGGGATTATTTTTATAGAAATAATTTTGAATATTTGGGTATTTTTCTTATTATTAAGTAAATTGATCAATATTAAACAATGATTTTATTGAAATGTATTTTTTATATAACTAATAAAATAAATAACCCTTCTTACAATGAGTATTATTTTGTAAGGAATAATAATAAATCAATTTTTTGGTTTTAAAAATTGATTTTTCTAAATAAATTTTTTCTTATGTTATATATCCATTATCTTAAAATTAATTTCGTTACATTTAGAAATTGAATCCAATGAAATGGATTTCACATTTGGAATCAAGATATAGAAATTATACATTATGTTCAACTTCATTTTTAAGCATAAAATATGTTTTTTAGGTAAAATTTTGCCACAATGGTAAAGGTTAAAAATTTTCAAATTGTTTAATTAAGGAGTCAAAGGCTTAAAATATAAGAAAAACATAAATTTGAATGGGGGAATGTCGGATATATTGATATATACTCATCTATTATCTATTATTTGTTAATTTCTTCCCATATTCCTTTAAAAAATATATTTTAAATAAAGGGGATTATAAATTATAAACAACCCATGCACCAAAGAATTACAATAGGTCAAACATCATCTGTCTGCATAAGGATTAAAAAGTACCCACTAGACCAATATTTGTTATATTTATATGGACTAAAGGCATAGTTTCTTTATGGTTCAATGTCTAAATTGAATTTGTCTTAAATACCCCTCTATGAGATGACCTTAATTCCTAGATGAGTAGTCTGCATCTTATCATGTCACTAGTCTTACACAACTCTACCCCTATTCATAGTCATCACAACATATTTCCAATTTGAATTCTACGTCACACCCAACAAGAATTATTTTATCCTTATTCCCTTTGAAGAACTTTTGTATGTAAACTCTCCATTTCACATCCAAAATCCATGTGGGAGGAGGTATGGATGATAGGTTCTAGTACACCCATCCTTATTTTGAGATTCCATCCAATTTATGCTTGTGTGACACCCCATAGAATCTCCCAATTTTCATGCTACAACATAAAAGTGGTATCACTTTTCTAATAATCACATTACATGGTAACCGTCCATCCCATGTTTGAAATCCATGAGGAAGGACGAATGATTGATTTTCACCAGTTCACCGAACCATCTTTCGAGGCCACACCCCATGGGTACCTGTGTGTCTCCATGGTGCACCGCATACTTAGTGTGATGATTCATTCTCCTAGTCTGAACATGTAACCAACTATCTAGTATTGTTATTTCCCATAGAGTGTTGCACTTTTTCCTTATAAATGGAAGGATAAATCTATCCATAAAAGAGGCATGCAAGACTTGAACCCTATTTTTATATATTTTACTGGGTGAATTTACCAATATAGTATTTTTACAACTTCCCTTTTCAAAAAGGCAACCTTATCCATTATGGAACGTGTATTTATTAAAATTCAACCCAAAAACATTTTTAAAATAATTCCTCCTCTACACCTACAAAACCACTATTTACCTTCATACATATCTTGAATCCTTTCCCCATTTTCCTATCCTAAATCCTTATCAAAATTTGGGTTAGTTTTATTCCCAAGAAGGTGGCATTAATCATTTATTCTTAAGGAAATAATTTTTTAACAGATCAAATTCATGGAAGTGGTTAAATAAGCATCATGAAAATTACGAGTAAATGTAAGGGATTCTTTCCAATATCAATTTGAAATTGATATTCTTTTGAATAAATATCCCTTGGTGGAAATTTCATGTTCATTATCTCTAAAAAACATATATTTTCTTATCCTATAGCCAATTATAGGTTTTACATGTCTTATTTTCATATCAATTCCACTTATTTCAGAATTCAACCAAAAATTTTCCTACCATTGGAGCCAACCTTATCTAATTTTCTTGATTTGGAATCTTTGTCCTCTATGATAAAATTCATTATTTTTTTCTATAAATTCCCTTTTCTATACATCAATTATTGGATAATTTCATTTTTTTTGATATTCAATTAATTTAATTAGAAATAATTAATGTAATATTTTTTAACATTTTCTACAAGGTTCATATTCTATTGACTTTTATTTTATTTATAGTAGTATTAAGGGAGTATTTATTTTTATCTCTTTATGCATGCACACATTTCCCATCATCTTGTTTAATTTGTATTATAAGGTTTCATCTATATGATTTCATGGTATTAAAAAGTAATTTATTTTCCTATTGCCTTATAAATTATTTTATTTTAAAATTCATGTTATAAAAAATGTAAAGTGAATTTATACATATTTATAAAAATAATTTTTACTATACCTATAAAATGTTTTTAATATGTGTAAAATTACATTAATGTTTATTATATTTAACTTTGGATATACACTAATGATATAATTCACCTTCTTAATCTTGATGTCTTATGGCCATGTATTTTATAATTTTTCATGCAACACGTCTCTTTCTGATAAGATAATTAAGATATAATGGAATTAGGAATATTTTTGTATTATTGTGTCACACATATATATAGTTTATCATTATGTCATTGGTGGGTCTGATATATCCATCCAATGAATTAGATAAATTTTTATTTCTCATTAGATCAGGATGGTACAAAGGTGGTTCACCCATATACAAAAAGTTATTGGGAACAGGTGGTCAGACTAAGTACATTATGTTTTAGGAAGGTGGTTATCATTGAAAATTAGGATATGAAAGTATTAACGGTTAAAATTTTTACATGTTTTTATTTCTACATTTATTATTTTGAATCATTTTTATGTTATTGAAATATACCTATGTAATGATCTCATGACTTATTATCATTGACTCACATTTCCACAATACTACATCTCATGTATTATGTTATTACCAAAGATTTATTTCAAGATTCATGATTTACTACCCATGGTTTGTTGGGTATAATTTCCTAATTGTATTCTCACATTACTTTAATATGATATCATACCGACATTTTCATCTTATGATTACTTATGATCTTTAATTAATATCTCATTTGTTTTCCCTTTATAGATCATTTGATTTCACCATTTCTTATATTTATTTTTCCATAGGATATGGAGAGGAGATATTTGTGTGATATATATTTAAGGGTATCATTTGTAAAAATTATTTATGGGATATATTTAATAAATGTTTTAAACTATGTTTATTATTCTTGCAGTCACCCAAAAAAATTAAAACTATTGGTTCTAGGGTGTGTTTTATTATGAGATGTAATGAAAAATCTTGTAAAATGACATAATATGTATATATCAGGTGATTGTGTTGTCTCAGCAGGTATCAGAACATGGTTTATTAATATTTTGGGATTAGGTTATGAATAAAAAGAGGAAAACACCTAATTAAACTAATGTTTGACTAAAAGTGTTGTACGACTGACCTAATATGTAATTGGTTAAAATAATGGTGTCATAACTCAGTATATTTTATGATTTATTTTCTTTATGATATTATTCAATACTATGATCATAATAATCTTTTTGGTTTTTATTTAATGTATGTTACTAGGAGGAATGAATTTAACAATTAGTCCAATGGAAAATGAAATGTCTATCCTAATGAGGTACAAAATTTGATGGAAGCTAGAGTAAAAAAGCTTATGGATATTCTCTCCCAAATCTTTCAAGTTATGAACGATAATATAGACCATGACGAACTCTGAAACACACTAATGAAGGAATAAATATCTTTTGATTATTTTATACATCATTTTCCACCCTCCCTTTTTGGGTCTTCCTATCCAGTTATTACCTAGCAATGGATCAATACAACAGAGAATATTTTTTTTATTCTCTAGTTCTTTGATCGTGTAAATATTATTTTATATGTTTATTAATTGGAAGGGGAAGCTTACCAATGGTTTATGATAATTAATAATACTAGGAAAGAGGAAGAAGTTTACTATATTGATTTCTTGTATTTTAAGATAATATTTTTTAATAAATATTCTCAATGAAATAATCACATTGAAATAGGGAGATAATTATTTAAGCAAAAGAAAATAGAAGATAAATCCATTGGAACCTTGGAAGAAAACATCCAAATAATTTGATGCTTGGACACTGGTTTTATAATTGAAATTGAAAGAAAAACAAATCATTTCTTTAGTGGCATAAAACCACGTCTCTAAAATCCATTGGCTATTGGGAATTTGGTAGCTATGAAGAAATCATTAAATATTATCTAAAGGTGAATTTTAAAATGGAATCTATCATAATACTCATAGTTTTATGGAGAATACTGGGAAAATAATGTTTTATAACAACTCAAATGATATAATTCATGATAAAAATAAGATTCATCTTCCAACACGCTAATGACATTGAAGACGCATTATGAAAATTACCTCAATTGAACATGAAAATTATTTAAGTGTGTAAGATAAGGATATAAAGTTCATGAATGTCTAGGAGATATGAATTATGAAAATAATGATCATCATGTTATTACATCCACAATCCAATGATTCCATTGTAATAAGTATTAATATTATTAAAATAAGTGAACTAAACCAAGGGATAAGGAAAAAAATATACATTAGCAACCTCAAATGAAAAGGTAGAAAGAGAAACCCTATGAAATAATAACTATTAAATCGGGTCTTGAAAAATTGGTTGTTTAAAGTACACTAATTATCTATTCTATAACTAATAAATGCCTTTTTTAATTTAGGATTCAAATAATCCTTTATATCTAAAATTATTTCTTAGAGCATTAAATAACCACCCTAATAACTAGATATTAAATTATTATCTTAAAAACCTAGTGGTATAATGATTTCATCCCATGTCTATATATATTCTATGATTGATGTTTATGAGAATATGATCCATCAAAATATTATTATTATTCTTTAGTAAAATTTAACATGATTCTGGGTTTGGATTTACTCTCTCTACATAGTTTTCATATTATTTTTTATGATTGGGAAGTAAAATTTCATTTCATGTATCAACAAATGGTCACATCTTAGTCCAATTCTGACTTTGAAATCCTTAAATAATTATATCCATTATATAGGTCCAAATAACAAATCACAAGTGGTAATTAACTCAAATTTCATGGGATAAACGCAATATTGGTGATATTACAATTATGGATAAAAATATAAATATAATTAAGAATATTTTCTTGGTATCCACCAAGAACAAAAGGTTGGATTTTCTAAAGAATTTATACCAATATCTATCGTGAGATTAAACACTCTTTAAAAAATAAACCTAATAAAATTAGATAAATTAAATAAAAAGACACCAAGAGTTTATAATTAATGGTTTTATATGCCCAAGTACTTCACCATGGGGTCAACTAATTATATTTGTTAAAAATCAAGATAGATAAATAAATCTCGGTATTGATTATAATAAACTTAACAATATTATAACCAAGAAAAAATATCCTCTACCTTGTATGGATGACTTGTTTAATTATATAAGAGGGGATCAATAAATATTAGATACTAGCCTTTGGTCTGGATATCATCAATTATGGGTGAAAAATGTATTTACCCAAGAGAAAATTTCATACTATATATAGGAATTGTGAATTTATTGTGATGCCATTCAAGATTATAAATTCCACCACTATCTTTATATATCTAATGAATATAGTCTTTCGGGATAGACTAAATTAATTTTTGGTAATATCTATAGATTTTATTCCTATATATTTATAGGGAATGTAAGAAAGTGAAGATAATTGAAGTATTTTCCTATATATGTTAAGAAAATATAAATTATATAAAAATTTAAAAACTGGGAATTATAGATATAAAAAATATCATTATTTTTTCACATTATCATAAGAAAGGGTGTATCCATGGATAATTAAAAGACATAGGTGATTGGAGTATTGTATAGACCAACCATTTTCATTAAGATCCATAGAATTGTTATTTTAGATGGATACTATGAATGATTTGTGGGAAATTTATCACAAATATAAAATCCAAAAGCCAAGTTAACTCATAAAGGAGTCAAGTTCCTAAAGAAAAATGAATATTAAGAAAATTTCAATGATCCCCGGAGATGGTTGGTCAAAACAACTATATTTACACTACCCTACAGTGGATAAGGGTTTTTTTGTTTACAATGATGGATAAAATAATGGATTAGTATGTTTCCTAATAAAAAATTATATAGTGGTAGCCCATACCTCAAGTAAATTAATTATTCATGAGAAAATTTACCCAAATCATGATTTGGAGATAGCATCCATAATATTTTCATTAAAATAAATGGGCACTATCTTTATGGTGAATAGTGTGAAATATATACTAATCATAATAGATTAATGTATATATTAATAAAAAAAATAGTTTATCATGAACCAAAGGAGGGGATAGGAGTTGACCAAGTACTATGTTTTCTCAATACATTACCACCCTAAGAAAGTAAATATGAAGGATGAATCTTTGATTAATAAGGATCATTCTAACACATCCATTATGAGGACTGAAAGAGACCTAATAGTGATGAATTTATAATTAGTGGACGATGAAATCATAATGGAATGGGATAAATCATATCTTTCCTAATTGATTTCTCGACCATATATCTTTTTGAGGATCAAGGAGGAATTGAAGGAGGATGTAGAGTTATATAAGATAATATGTAATATTTCATATTTTTACATTGATATTAATGGAATTATGAAATTCATAAAATTAATATGAATTCCATAAATACCATAATTGAAGGATGAGTTATTGGATGATTCACATAGATCACCATTCTCTATCCACCCAGGAAGAAAAAATAGATATATCAAGAATCTTATCTAGATGGATAATATGAAGAGAGATATTACTGAGTAAATATCTTAATTCTTAGTTTCATAACAAGATAAGTACAATGTTACAAGTCTAAGGGGATAATAAAAACATTACCCATACATTTATAGATTAGAGAGACCATTACCATAGAAACCATTTCAATTCTTCCAAATACCATTAAAGGCCATTTCTCTATTAGGATTATAGTTCATCACCTCATGAATTCAACACATTAAATTTTTAGTAAATAATATTTCTAAATTTACCAACACGAATACATATATATAAAATAAGTGGTAAAGATATATGTATTACCACTCTCAATTATATATGATTGAGATCCAATGTTTACCACAATGATTTGGATAATTCCCCCATAAGATTAAGATACAAAGATGAACATTAAAACTTCTTATCACCCGTAGGATAATGGTAAATCTAAAATAAACATTATAAATCAAGATTATATACCATAATCATATTTATTAGATTTTAAAGGGGATTGGTATCAACTTCATCCATTGGTAGAATACTCATATTAGAACAGTTTCCCATCTTGTAATCAAATATTACATCTGAGTCTCATTATGGGAAGTGCTTTAAAACTCCAATATGTCGGGATAAAGGAGGAAAGAATAAGATACTAGGACCAAAAGTTTCCCAATAATTGTTAGGGAAGATTGAAACCATTTAGTGAAACATTAAAACTTCACAAAGTTGACAGAGGAGATATTCTTATAATCTTGAGGGTGATTTGAAGTTTGATGTCCGAGGTAAGGAATTCCATTAAATATCAGAATTGAAAATGGTTATGAGATTTATGAATAAGGGAATGCTAATTAATAGTTATTGTAACACCCCAGGTAAATAAAGAATATGAAATTTTCATATTTATCCATATTTATGAATAAAATATTAATATGAATTTAAAGGGGATGCTATGCTCGATGACGTACCCAACACGCAACAACGAGTTTCTTGGGAATCTTACGTTGCACTATAATAATAAAATAATATTATTTTAAATGGTAGTTAACATGTAGCCATTGTATTGGTGGGAATGGATAGAAATAACAAAAATATGATTATATATGTTGTTAAATGTTTTTAAATTTATCCAATAAAAGATAAATGCATAAAATACGGAAATAATTCAATTTTAGGCGTATATGCCCTAGTTTTCACTAAAGGTTCACTTATCGCCTTTTGATGGAGAACTGTCATTAAATTTAGTTTTTTTCACTCTTATACATACTTTTGGACCAAATAAAACTCTTATTAAGAATTGGGACATCAAAATTTACTTTGTGTAAATTTTTGGTATCTTTCTGATAAAGTTCATTTTTTAATGAATAGTGTAAAATGTTGTATTTTAATTCAAAACCTCTTTTTAATCTAATTTATTTATATGATTAGATTATTTTTTTAATTGGTTTTAAAGTGAAATTAGAATATATTTTTACCATTAAATCCAATAGTGGTCGTTGGAATTAATTTCACATTGAAATCAGACTTAAACTAGTGTCAATCTTTTGATACTTATTGTTTCATAAAAACACGCTATTTGCTCTGACAGCGGGAATTAACTATTAAATTAATTAATGTGACTTATATGTTTTGAATTTTGTAAAATAGACTTCATTTTTGAATGCAGAATATCAAATATAGCTTAGGGTGAATTTTTGGGATTTTTCTGAAAAACATCAATTTTTGATGAATAGTGAAACCACTAAGTGGTACTTATAAAAACTGATTTTTTTCCATTTAAATGAAATTTAGCCATGTTTGTGTTTTGAATTTCAAAAATCCGACATAAATGGTTGTCATTAAGAAGTAAGATGTGGTTCAATGGGATAAAAATAATTTTTTGGTGAATAGTAACTTATTAATTTTTTAATCGCGATTAGTGGTAATTAGTGTAGTTTAAGGTAAAAATAATGTTTTAATAATATGAATTGAATTTGACAAATGTAATAACCTCTTTGGATTTGTCATGGCCGAACAAGACAACCCATGGGTCAACTTGGGGACCCCATGAAGCCACTTTGGTTGGAAAATGACATTAATATCTTTTTATTTAAAGTTAAAGTAAAAATGAGACAAACATGAAATATTTTACTAAAATAATTTTTTACACGGGGTTATACAAATCAGATTTTTTACTATAAATATTCATCGAAAATCTAAAATGATTTCCTACATCATAGTATTTTTTTATAAATTTTAGACAATAAATAAATTAAATTATTTATGACATCATGATGATGCAGCGATGACCTCATTATTTAACGATTTAAATAAAATTGAAAGATAATGTAATATCTAAGACCTACACAGGTCCAAAACCTATTGGATGAGTGGATTTAGAACCCTTATAACCTTATCCTCGAAACACATCAATGTGGGACCTCTTAAAACCGAATACCATTTTAAAATAAAGTGACTTTTCTTTACCTTCCAAGAGTGCCCCTCCTCTCCTCTTATAAAAGGCCCCCAGCTCTACCTCCTTACCCACACTCCCAAAGCCTTTGGCTCGGCCAAAATCTGCCCATTTTCTCTCTCCACTTCCCTCTCTTACTCCTTGAAGCCTCACTTTGGGAAGAAGGCTTCCCAAGGAAGCCTTTGATCTCAAACCAAAGGGAGTTACCCGATTTTAAGGTAACGTCTTCACTTGAGTCCTTTTGTTTTATTTTGCTTCTCCAACCCCCTAAACTCTTTTTATTCATTTCTTTTGTAACAACTCCAGTATCATCAATATACTAGGATGTTTTGTATAATAAGGTTTCGAGCTACACTTTCACACACCTACATCTAATGGTTAAAGAACATACTGTTTCTGTGGATGGCGAATTTCGGCCTCCCGAAACGATGATTGTTCAACATTATTTTAACACATTCAAAGGTGGAAATTAAGATGACACTATATTTATATATGATATATAATATTTTTATGATTTCATTAAGCTTCTGTATTTTTCATTTTGGGCATACCTTTATGGTTTCCATTATGGGTAAATGCGATATCTTCTTTTAAGGAAGTGCGGACTACCGCCCCCTCAAAGTGATTTGATTCGTTAATACCATATGTGGTATGTATAAAGGATATATTTAATGATATTATATATTATACCATACTGGAATTAAAATAATATTATGTATCATTATGTTTTAATTCCATTAAATATGAAATAGAAATGGAAGTAGGGTTCATGCGTACGTACAGCTTACCGTCTCCATGAACGGTACATTTCATTTCTTATCTCAAAATGTTATGTAATATTATAAGTACATATATATAATGGATATATATGTAATATATTACACAAAAATTATGGATATAATTCTGTAATTATAACATATATATATATCTCTCTCATTTTGTTTTAATTCCATTAATATGACAAAAAATGAAAGTAGCGTTCATGCGTACGTATGGCCTACCGTCTCCATGAACGGTACTTTTCGTTTTTATCTCCAAATGATATGGAATAGTATGAAATGAATATTTACTGGATATATATGATATTTTAATCATTAATACTATTCTAGAAATTATTTACTTATAACTACATGGTCAATCCTTTTTCAAACAAGTTCATTTTTTACTCATGTACCAAACATCGGAAAAAACGACTGATATGAACTAACATTATTAAAAAATTATTATAACATTATAATATGTGATATGAACTGAATAATAATATCTAAAGGAGGTACTTAGCCAATTATTAATTGACCAAAGTTTATTATTCAGGAATATAAAGAAACGAACAAGACAAGTTGGACTTGAGGTAAGGGATCGTACTCCCCTCTTTCTTTTTAAGTACACAATTTTATGCCATTCCTTTTAAAGCTCATCTTTCTTGTTATTGGGATGATCTTTTATATTACTATTACTGTAATTTTTATGTTCATGTGATAAGAGACCCTATTCTCTCTCATCAATCCATTTTGGAAGTTTTCAGTGGCGCCGTTAGGCTGCCGAATTTTCGTAAGAGATCTAACCTCTCTCTTTCTCTTTAAGTACTCTCCTCTATGTCACATCTTTTAAGCTCCTATTTGTTATGATGGGGGATGTTTTTTTATATTCCTATTGATTTAAATTTTATTTTAATGTGATGAGATACACTATTTGATCTCATCAATCCATTTTTGGAAGTTTTAAGTGGCACCGTTAGGCTGCCGAGTTTTCGTAAGTGATTTTTCATCTCACTTTTATTCCCGTGAGATTTATGCTACATTTGCCACAATTTCCTTTGAGTGGTGTATGTACTAACCATTATTTTACTCATTGTGTAATATTCTTTCATTTATGAGTATTTACATCAATGTTGTATTGTCCTTCTTTCACGGGGCGTATGTTTCGAAAGATACCCATGTCGGTAAGGGAACCTTTCACCCTCCTATTTTTAAAAGACTTATTTTGTTATGTCTTTTTATTCACATAATATTATTTTGGGATATGTTCTTATATATCCATATTGATGTAAATTTTATGTCCATGTGATGAGATACCCTTTTTTATCTCTCATAAACTCTTTTTCTGAATTTTGAAGTGACGCTGTTAGGCTGTCGAATTTTTGCAAGGGAACTTCTTAACCCAATTTCGATTCATTGGGATAAGCTTGTACTCCTTGAATATATAGTTCTATGAATATGTATGAATAACCTCTGATTTTTTTACACTTAGGATCCACTTATATTTGGTGTATTATTTTGTCACACATAATTATGTAATTGATTTATCCTTAATCCAAGGATACCGTCTTTGTATGGGACTTCGTCTCAATATCCTTTCATTGAGGCATATTCTGTTTTATACACAACCTTCTTTTATACGGTTTATAAACCCCTTTGACTTTTACGTTTATTCAAAAGGAATATTTTTTATACGAAGTGCTTTTTAAATGACAAAATGGAATGTTTTTGTCATACGTATGCGGCGACAACGACTTCTCCGCCGCCGTGACCATTATTTGAGTTTCAGCTTTCTCTACAAGCCATAACTTCTTTTAATAGAAAAATAAATACCATGTTTTACTTTTCTTTTATTTTGGTATTGAAAATTGTTTTTATAATGTTTTTATATCAATGTGTTGTATTGATATCTTGTGATTGAAAGGTGGAAATGTTATGTTTCCTTTATGCATGTTTTATGTGATACGATTATGTTGAGGTTCTTGGGAATTATTATGAAGACAGGTGGTTCCGTGATAGACTAAGGGCGGGTGAGCCCGATATAGATCTCTAATGCATTGGGTAACACGAAGGAGTGAAACGTTAAGGTTTCTCTGAAGAGATTTAGGGAATATACCGTGATGGGTATTTCAAACGTAACCAAGAGGGTTACTCCCTACGTAAGAATGTTATGAATGCCTCAAGTTACCTTTATGTCTTATGATTTCTATGATTTATTCATGGTTTGATGAGGTATGTTAAAGTGCATATGTTTTATGGGTAAATTATGATTTCATTCTTATATATATATGAACTCATGTTTCCTTTACATATTTTTATAACCCTTACTGAGATTTTTATGCTCATCCCATGTTTTTGAAATGTTTTTCATAGGTAAAGGTAAAGGTACATGATGTGATGATAGTGTCAAGGATGTGTCAAGAAAGAATCCATGTTTTATTTTCAATATGTTTCCGTTGATGGGAAGAATGAATACTGTCTTTTATGTAACCACTTTGTTTAAATGTGGAATGTAATGCAAGTTTCATGATCTAATTCTCTAAACCTCTAAACCTGAAAAGATCCTCAACGTGTAATCTTGTAATAACTCAAGATTAAGTAAGGTTTAAGGATGGGGCCTTATAGTTGGTATCAGAGGTCGGTTTAGATAACTTTAGAGGTTAGGGTATTCTTTAAGCCTAACTGACATTACAATAATGGTTAGGATTCAGAAAGAGTCCTAGTTTTAGATAAAGTGAATGAGTAAGTATATCTTAGTGTTTATCTTCCTCATTAGTACATGATGGTTTTTTTGATATACTCTCACTGACCTTTTTGGTTTTAGTAAATGGCTGGATCTAGCAGGCACCAAAGTAACAGTGGATGTGAAGGAAACTGTGACAGTTTTTTGAGTAAGAAACTGAATGATATGGGAGCTGCAATGAGAACTCTTATGATTATCCTCAACCAACTATCTGGAGTCATGATTGACCACCTAAACCATGGTGATTTCTCTAAGGCATCATATATGAGAGAAAAAAATCCCTACGGAACTACAGGTAATAATCATAAAGGTAAGTGTGTTCAAAAACCTATGTGTCAAAGATGTGGAAAGAAACACCTAGGAAAATGTTTCAAAGGGACCAAAATATGCTATAGATGTGGAAATTAAGGTCATAAAGCAAGAACCTGCCATGGAAAAAGGAAGCATCCAGTTGACTCGAGGAAAGGGAAATAAGTTCTTTCTAAGGGATCAATTGAATGTTTTAAATGTGGTGTGCATGGTCATTATGAAAACACATGTACTATGAAGAAGTTTTGTGAATGGGATCACCAAGATCGTACAAATGTTCGTTTACCAATACCTAATTCCATTCCGATTGAGGATAAAGAAACTGAAAATGATCAATCAAAGGTATGGATTATTTCATGACTATTGTTTTCCTATTTTGGAATCTTAGGATATGATTCATGATTTTGTTTGTAGGAAATAAGTATTTCAGAATAAGTTGGAAAGGAATGGTTAATGGATCATGAAGAATGTTGAATGAGTAAGATGTAAACATTTAAGGGCTTCAAGAGTTATGGTGAAATTCTTAAGAGTATTATGTCTCTTTTGACGATGGGGTTACATTAGAAGACTTTTTATATTATGTGTAACCCTGATGTTTAATATATGAAAATTTTATTCAAGGAATAGTTATATATTCTTTTATGGACATAGTTATAAAGAACCATTTGGGTTTATATGATCCTTACTTTTGAGGTAATTATGGGTTACTATATGTTATGATTGAAGTGAAAGGCGTGAGATAAAATTGAGGTTAAATTATGTTATGGTTATTTTTTATGATTTTAACCCTTTTTGGGGAATGATTTGAAAATTATATAGTTTTGTAAAAAGGACAACACGCAGACCGTGTGACTACCCGTCGCGTCGGACAAAGCTGTGGGAATCGAACCCACAACCAAAGTGCGACTGGTATTTATCGCCTACCACTGGACTACGTGAATTCCCTGGTTAGTTTGACTGATTCTTTTTAGTTATATGATTTTATGAATTGAGAGTAAGTTGATTTTGGGTTATTTATGAAAATGATTAACCTATCATAGATGATATGTGATTAGGTTAATTACTTTTCAATACGAGACTTTTGGAGCAACTGATGTTGTTTGGAGATAAATGTTACGATTTAACTTGGAAGACTATGTGACTAAATCCTTCAAATATTTGGGTTTCAAACTTAGTTTGGTTTACTTTGAAGAATTTTATAGACAAATTGTTTATCGAATGGTCCTCGTTGAACTTTGGGTTTTGTTGGACAAATTTTGGAGATTAAGCAAAGATTTTATTTTTATAAAGGGTTATCCTTTTCTAGATTATCTGATCTTGTACTAAACTTTTTGGTTTTGGTTTTGGTTAAAGTCTAAAGACATGGGGAGTATATAGTTCTCTTTTGTGTATTAGGTGATTCTCTAGATGTTTATTACAGTACTCTTAATGTGAACAAGTCTTCCTAAATACTCGTCTTTTGCAGAAAATATGAGTTTTTGTAAAGAATCTAATAAAAGTTGAAAGTCAACATGATAAGTGATTATGTTTCCTTATGAATAAATTACTCAATAAAAAGTAACTTAAAACAAAAATTTTGTCTATTAACTTTTCCTACTGGGTAATCGAATACCCTTTAACCCATCACAAATTTGTGATTTTCTTATGGTTAACTTTCTCCTAAACATGTTTTCTATCACTCACCATCAGAACATGACCCTTTGTTTTTTCCTCTATGTCCATATTTTCATACTTGGAATACTAGTATGGGTTAACTCGGGTGTCCTTTGTACTTATCTTTCTTTATTTTAAAGTGATTGTTTTACCGACTCTTGTTCCGATGTGGGACTTTCAAGGATGTTTCCAAGCTCAATTTTAAAAATTGTGAGGACACAATTCCCAAAAGGGGGGAAGGATGTAACACCCCAGGTAAATAAAGAATATGACATTTTCATATTTATCCATATTTTTGAATAAAATATTAATATGACTTTAAAGGGGACGCTATGCTCGATGGCGTACCCAACACACAACAACGAGTTTCTTGGAAATCTTACGTTGTACTCTAATAATAAAATAATATTATTTTAAATGGTAGTTAACATGTAGTCGTTGTATTGGAGGGAATGGATAGAAATAACTAAAATATTATTATATATGTTTTTAAATGTTTTTACATTTATCCAATAAAAGATAAAGGCATAAAATACGGAAATAATTCAATTTTTGGCGTATATGCCCTAGTTTTTACTAAAGGTTCACTTATCGCCTTTTGATGGAGAACCGTCATTAAATATAGTTTTGTTCACACTTATACATCCTTTTGGACAAAATAAAACTCTTCTTAAGAATTGGGACATCAAAATTTACTTTGTGTAAATTTTTGGTATCTTTCTGATAAAGTTCATTTTTTAATGAATAGTGTAAAATGTTGTATTTTAATTCAAAACCAATTTTCAATATAATTTATTTATATGATTAGATTAACTTTTGAATTGGTTTTAAAGTGAAATTTGAATATATTTTTACCATTAAATCCAAAAGTGGTCGTTGGAATTAATTTCACTTTGAAATCAGACTAAAACTAGTGTCAATCTTTTGATACTTATTGTTTCATAAAAACACGCTATTTGCTCTGGCAGCGGGAATTAATTATTAAATTAATTAATGTGACTTATATGCTTTGAATTTTGTAAAATAGACTTCATTTTTGAATTCGTAATATCAAATATATCTTAGGGTGAATTTTTGGGATTGTTCTGAAAAACTCAATTTTTGATGAATAGTGAAACCACTAAGTGGTACTTATAAAAACTAATTTTTTTCCATTTAAATGAAATTTTGCCATCTTTGTGTTTTGAATTTAAAAAATACGACATACATGGTTGTCATTAATAAGTAAAATGTGGTTAAATGAGATAAAAATAAATTTTTTGGTGAATAGTAACTTATTAAGTTTTTAATCGCGATTAGAGGTAATTAATGTAGTTTAAGGTAAAAATAATATTTTAATAATATGAAATGAACTTGACACATGTCCTAACCTCATTGGATGTGTCATGGCCGACCAAGACAACCCATGGGTCAACTTGGGTACCCCATGAAGCCACTTTGGTTGGAAAATTACTTTAATATCTTTTTATTTAAAGTTAAAGTAAAAATGAGACAAACATGAAATGTTTTACTAAAACAATTTTTTACATGGGGTTATAAAAATAATATTTTTGACTATAAATATTAATTGGAATTCTAATAATATTTACTACAAAATAGTATTTTTATATAATTTTTAGACATTAAATAAATTAAATTATTTATGACATCATGATGTTGCAGCGCTGACCTCATTATTTAAGGTTTTAAATAAAATGGAAAGATAATGTAATATCTAAGACCTAAACATGTCCAAAACCTATTGTATGAGTGGATTTCGAACCCTTATCACCTTATCCTCAAAACACATCAATGTGGGACCTCTTAAACCCGAATACCATTTTAAAATAAAGTGACTTTTCTTTACCTTCCAAGAGTGCCCCTCCTCTCCTCTTATAAAAGGCCCCCAACTCTACCTCCTTACCGACACTCCCAAAGCCTTTGGCTCGACCGAACTCTGCCCATTTTGTCTCTCCACTTCCCTATCTTACTCCTTGAAGCCTCACTTTGGGATGAAGTCTTCCCAAGGAAGCCTTTGAGCTCAAACCAAAGGGAGTTACCCGATTTTAAGGTAATGTTTTCACTTGAGTCCTTTTGTTTTATTTTGCTTCTCCAACCCCCTAAACTCTTTTTATTCATTTCTTTTGTAAAAACTCCAGTATCATAAATATACTAGTATGTGTTTATAAGAAGGTCTCGAGCTACACTTTCACACACCTACATCTAATGGTTAAAGAACATACTATTTCCGTGGATGGCGAATTTCGGCCTCCCGAAACGATGATTGTTCAACATTCCTTTAACACCATCAAAGGTGGCCATTAAGATGACACTATATTTATATATGATATATAATATGTTTATGTTTTCCTTAAGCTTCTTTATTTTTCATTTTGGGAATACCTTTATGGTTTCCATTATGGGTAAACACGATATCTTCATTTAAGGAAGTGTGGACTACCGCCCCCTCAAAGTGATTTGATTCGTTAATACCATATGTGGTACGTATAAAGGATATATTTAATGATATTATATATGATACCATAATGGAATTAAAATACTATTATGTATCATTATGTTTTAATTCCATTAAATATGAAATAGAAATGGAAGTAGCGTTCATGCGTACGTACAGCTTACCGTCTCCATGAACTGTACATTTCATTTCTTATCTCAAAATGTTATGTAATATTATAAGTACATATATATAATGGATATATATGTAATATATTAAATCAAAATTATGGATATCATTCTGGAATTATAACATATATATATCTCTCTAATTTTGTTTTAATTCTATTAATATGACAAAAAATGAAAGTAGCGTTCATGTGTACGTACGACCTACCGTCTCAATGAACGGTGCTTTTCATTTTTATCTCCAAATGATATGGAATAGTATGAAATGAATATTTACTGGATATATATGATATTTTAATCATTAATACTATTCTGGAAATTATTTACTTATAACTACATGGGAAATCTTTTTTCAAACAAGTTTATTTTTGACTCATGTACCAAACATCGGCAAAAACGTCTGATATAAACTAACATTATTAAACAATTATTATAACATTATAATATGTGATATGAACTGAATAATAATCTATAAAGGAGGTAATTAGGAAATTATTATTTGACCAAAGTTTATTATTCATGAATATAAAGAAACGAACAAGACAAGTTGGACTTGAGGTAAGGGATCCTACTCCCCTCTTGCTTTTTAAGTACACACTTTTATGCCATTCCTTTTAAAGCTCATCTTTCTTGTTATTGGGATGATCTTTTATATTACTATTACTTTAATTTTTATGTTCATGTGATGAGAGACCACATTCTCTCTCATCAATCCATTTTGGATGTTTTGAGTGGCGCCGTTAGGCTGCCGAATTTTCGTAAGAGATCTAACCTCTCTCTTTCTCTTTAAGTACTCTCCTTTATGTCACTTCTTTTAAGATCCTCTTTGTTATGATGGGGGATGTTCATTTATATTATTCTTGCTGTACATTTTATTGTAATGTGATTAGATACCCTATTTGATCTCATCAATCCATTTTTGGAAGTTTTAAGTGGTGCCGTTTGGCTGCCGAGTTTTCGTAAGGGATTTTTCATCTCACTTTTATTCCCGTGAGATTTATGCTACATTTTCCACAATTTCCTTTGAGTGGTGTATGTACTGACCATTATTTTACTCATTGTGTAATATTCTTTAATTTATGAGTATTTACATCAATGTTGTATTATCCTTCTTTCACGGGGTGTATGTTTCGAAAGATACCCATGTCGGTAAGGGAACCTTTCACCCTCCTCTTTTTAAAAGACTTATTTTGTTATGTCTTTTAATTCACATAATATTATTTTGGGATATGTTCTTCTATATCCTTATTGATGTAAATTTTATGTCCAAGTGATGTGATACCCTTTTTATCTCTCATCAACTCTTTTTCTGAATTTTGAAGTGACGTCGTTAGGCTGTCGAATTTTTGCAAGGGAACTTATTAACGCAATTTCGATTCTTTGGGATAAGCTTGTACTACTTGAATATGTCGTTCTATTAATATGTTTGAATAACCTCTGATTGTTTTACACTTAATATCCACTTATATTTGGTGTATTATTTTGTCAACCCATAATTATGTAATTGATTTATCTTTAATCCAAGGATACCGTCTTTGTATGGGACTTTGTCTCAATCTCCTTTCATTGAGGAATATTCTGTTTTATACACAACCTTATTTTATATGGTGTATAAACCCTTTTGAATATTATGTTTATTCAAAAGGAATATTTTTTATAGGAAGCGCTTACTAAATGCCAAAAGGGAATGTTTTTGTTGTACGTATGCGGCGACAACGAATTCTCCGCCTCCGTGACCATTATTTGAGTTTCAGCTTCCTCTATATGCCATACCTTCTTTTAAAAGAGAAATAAATACCATGTTTTACTTTTCTTTTATTTTGGTATTGAAAATTGTTTTCATGATGTTTTTATATCAATGTGTTGTATTGATAACTTGTGATTGAAATGTGGAAATGTTATATTTCCTTTATGCATGTTTTATGTGATACGATTATGTTGAGGTTCTTGGGCATTATTATGAAGACGGGTGGTTCCGTGATAGTCTAAGGGAGGGTGAGCCCGATATAGCTCTCCAATGCATTGGGTAACGCGAAGGAGTGAAACGTTAAGGTTTCTCCGAAGAGATTTAGGGAATATACTGTGATGGGTATTCCAAACGTAACCAAGAGGGTTACTCCCTACGTAAGAATGTTATGAATGCCTAAAGTTACCTTTATGTCCTATGATTTCTATGATTTATTCATGGTTTGATGAGGTATGTTAAAGTGCCTATGTTTTATGGGTAAATTATTATTTCATTCTTATGTATATATGAACTCATGTTTCCTTTCCATATTTTTATAACCCTTACTGATCTTTTTATGCTCATCCCAAGTTTTTGAAATTTTTTTCACAGGTCAAGGGAAAGGTACATGATGTGATGATAGTGTCAAGGATGTGTCAAGAAAGAATCCATGTTTTATTTTCAATATGTTTCCGTTGATGGGAAGAATGAATACTGTCTTTTATGTAACCACTTTGTTTAAATGTGGAATGTAATGCACGTTTCATGATCTAATTCTCTAAAACTATAAACCTGAAAAGATCCTCAATGTGTAATCTTGTAGTAACTCAAGATTAAGTATGGTTTATGGCTAGGGCCTTATAGTTATAATATTCCGTTTAAAATCATAGATCATGTGGGGATGATTTCTTATCATCTTAAACTTATACTAAACCACTATCATGTGAATGATGTGTTCCATGTATCACTTTTAAATAAATATATATTTTAACCATCACATGTACTGATCTGTGAAGTAGTTAAAATGTAAAATGATTTCTCTTAGTTGTAATTACTAATATAAATATTTACTACTACCAAAATGCAATTAATAGTGATAAAAATGGAATTTACCAATGGTAGTGAAGTGCTGACTACCACAACAAGAATAAAAGCCCTTGTATTTTATCAGTGCTAAAAAGGTGTTGATAAGGAACTCATTTATCAGCAATTTAAAAAGCGCTGATAATTGGGCGTACTGTACTATTTTGTAACAAAAAAATGGAGCACCAGTGAAATGTGCTTTAAATAAACATAATAACACTAGAAAACAACCAGATATAAAAAAACAAGCTCCAATAAATAATTCAAATGAAATGAAATTTAGAACACTAATACTAAAAAAAATTATGTTATAGACATTTCAAACATTGATCTATTCAATTACAAAACTAAAAATTAATAACTAAATTCAAAAACATCAATGTTTAATTGTCTTTTGATCATGGCCCCAAATCATGCTATTTCTGAACAAACCACCTTTGCTTGAGAAAAAATAACATAAATAAAAAAACAATTTTTATGTTAGTAATAACATAAATTAATTAATTAATATAAAATGTTAAATTTAAAATCAAATTTATGTCATACCAGGAGAAATTTGTATCTGATTGAGTTGTGGTTTATTCTTACATGTCACATCATTTATTATTTTTATTTAAGAATTATATCATTGGAAAATAATTAAACAAGTATAAGGTAAATCCCCACATGGGAAACCTAGTGGCTACGTCATATGGTAGTGTTTGAGAGGTCTTTGTTTGGAGCCTCCCCATTCACATTTTGGTAGGTTTTCATTTGTTTATTCCTCCTCTTATAACTGATTTTATATAAATAATTTTAAGATTAAAATAAAAAGGAAGTCAATTTATTAATATCATATGAAATGTGGAGAAAATATATTGGCTCATTTACTCAATTTTGGCAATGTGATGCACTTTTTGAACTAAAATTACACTTATATATTGAAAAGATGCATGTAGAGTAATACCAGTCACACCATACATTGGATTTAGGTGAGGAAGACTACTATGTGTCTCAAATGACTTATGGATCACTGTCTTAAACTATCAAAATAATCTGAATGTTTTTCTTGTTTTTGAGTACATCACTTTTGTTTTAATAGAATTTAATTTTTAACACGAAACATTCAAATTGAATTATATTGATCACACCACATATCAGTTTAACATAAGAGAAATTAATACACATCATAAATGACTTATGAATCTTTTTCCTAAGTTATTAATAAAATCCAAGCATGTTTGATAGATTTTTACTGAGTGACACTTTTTGAACAAAAATGTAGATTTCAAATTGATAACAGTCACTTTGAGTCATACCAAGCACATTTTTTATCACATCAAGGTGTGTATGATTCCTAAAAATCATAAATGACTTATGGATCATTTTTATAATGTATTCAAAAAATCCCAATGCATTTTATTAGTTTTGAGTATGTCAGTTTTCCATTTTACTAAAATTAATGTCAATTTTAAATAAAAATAAGCACTTAGATTCATACAGGTCACACCATTCATCAAATCAAGGTGCAACAGATTTTTATAATAATGAAATAAAATTGGTATCATTTTTCAAAATTATAAATACAATCTGAATGTGTTTTCTCAGTTTTGAGTTACTCATCTTTTTTACTAAAATGTCATTTTAAACATGAAAAACACACACATGACTAATTCCAATAACATAAGGTATATTTTTTATGTGATACCAATTCTTACATGTCATAAATGAATTATAAATTTTTTCAGTAATTTTTCACAAAAAATTGGTGAGCGTTTGTTTCGTTTTTAGTGAGTTACTATTTTCAAACTAAAATGTTGGTTTTCAACAGATAACAGTCACTCTAGGTCTTACCAAACACATTATGTGTCATATTGTGTTGTGGATGATTCCCAAATGTCATAAATGAATTATTTATCATTTATATAAAGCATATAGACAATCCAAATGCATTTTATTGGTTTTGAGTAGGTCAGTTGTCTATTTTTCTAAAATTGATGTCAATTTCAAATAAAAGGATGTAATTTAAGTCATACCAGTCACAATGTTTTTCATATTGAGGTTTATATGCTTATTACAAGTCTCAGATGACTTATGGATCATTTCCATAAATTTAAAAAACAATTCAAATTTGTTTTCTCAGTTTTGATTATGTCACATGTCTTTTTTTTACTAAAATGTCATTTTCAACTAGAAAAACAAAATTTTACTCATAACGATCACATAATGATACAGTTTTATGTGAGAATAATTACTACATGTCAATGATGACTTATAAATCACTTTAAAATTTATTAACAAATTTAGAGATCGTTTTTTCAGTTTTCAGCGAGTGACTCTTTTTGAACATAAAAATGTTGATTTTAAACTGATAACAGACACTTTGAGTCATACTAGCCAGATCATGTATAATATTAAGTTTCAAATAATTCATACATGTACAAAATGACTTATGGATCATTTTCATAATGATTCAAAGCAATCCTAAGGTGTTTTCCTGGTTTTGAGTATTTCAGTTGTCCATTTTACTGAAATTAATGTCAATTTTAAATTGAAAGACACACTTGGAGTCAAAACAGTCACACCATATTGAGGTTCAATTGATTACTACACATCATAAATGTCTTATGTATTTTTTTTGAAAGTTATTAAAATAATCTGAATTCATTTTCATAGTTTTGAGTATGTTACTTCCCTTTTTTTAATAAAATGTCATCTCAAATTAGAAAAACTCACACTTAGGCTCATATCGACCACATAGTGTATTAGCATGACATTTGACTAATTCTTAAAAATAAAAAAATGAATTATAAATCATTTTACTAAATTATAAAGAATATCTAATAATACTTGGTCAGATTTTAGTGATTGCCACTTTTTTGAACTAAAATGTCGGTTTTAGACTGATAACTGACACTTTGAGACAAAAAACCATATCTTGTATTGAATTTAAGTGAGGGAGATTTATACATGTAAAAAATTAATTATTGATCAGTTTTGTAATGTATAAAAACAACTGGAATGCAGTTTATTTGTTTTGAGTAGGCCAGTTGTCCATTTTACTAGAATTAATGTTAATTAAAATAAAAAGAGACACTTAAAGTCTCACCAATCACACTGTGCATTAGATTTAAGTTCAAAAAATTCATAAGCATCTAAAATGACTTATGTATCATTTTAATAAAGTATCAAAACAACATAAATGGGTTTTATTGGTTTTGAGTACATCACATGTATTTTTTACTAAAATTTTATTTTAAACGAGAAACATGCAGTTTGACTCATACCAATCACATCACATATCGTTTTGAGATGAAAACAATTCCTAAAGTAAAAATTGAATTATAAATAATTTCGCTAAATTATCATGACAATATAGTGCATTTGATAAGAATTTACTAAGTAACATTTTTTGAACTACAATGTCGATTTTAAACTGATAAGGGACACTATGTTATATCAGAAACATCGAGTATCAGATCGAGTTATGACTGATTATTACATATCAAAAATGACATATAGACCACTTTTTAAATTATAAAAATAATCAAAATCCATTTTATAGATTTTCTGTTTTTTAGTTTTCCATTTACTAAAATTAATGTCTATTTTAAATAACAATATGCACATGGAGTCATACCGGGTACACCATTTCTCAATTTTATGTTAGTCTGATTTCTATATGGTTCAAATGACTTATGCATCGTTATCCTAAATAATCAAAACAATATGAATGAATTTTATCTGTTTTGAGTATGTTACTTTTCTTTTTTACTAAAAATATCAATTTTAAGTGAAAAAACACACACTTTGACTCATAACAATCACATCATGTATCAGTTTGATGTGAGATTGATTCCTACATGTGAAAAATGAATTATGAATTTCATTCCAAAATAATTAATCAAATTCATGTGTGTATGATTGGTTTTCATTGAGTGACACTTTTATAGCTAAAATATTTATTTTAATGTTATAAGATACACATTGATTTATACTAGGAACACTGTGTATCAGATTGAGGTGCAACTTATTCCAACTTGTTAAAAATGTCTTATGAAACATTTAACTAAATTATCAAAAAAATAAAAAATTCTTTCATTGTTCTGAGTGGTCCAGTTGTCCATTTTTTTATAATTTATATCAATATTTAATAAAAATATGAACTTGGAGTCATATCGGTCACACCATGCATCAGATTGAGGTGCAGCAGATTCCTACATGTCTCAAAGGACTTATGGATATTTGTAAAAAATTATCAAAACAATTCAAATTCATTTTGTTAGTTTTGAGTATATCACTTTTCTTTTTTACTAAAATGTAAATTTAAAATGGAAGCACACAATTTGACTCATACTGATAACATACTGTAATAATTTGACATGATATCAATTAATACACATAAAAAATGACTTATAAATATTTATTATAAATTGTCATAAAAATTTGAGCCCATTAGATCAGTTTCAGTGAGTGAAACTTTTTAACTAAAATATTTATTTTAAAATGATAATGAACACTTTGAGTAATACTTGGAACATCGTGTATCATATTAAGGTACAACTGATTCATAATAATCAAAAATAAATTATTGCTCATTTTCCTAAAGTATTAATATAATATGAATATGTTTACTCTATTTTGAGTATGTCAGTTTTCCTTTTTACTAAAATTAATTTGAATTTTAATAAAAAGACGTACTTAGAGTCATATCAGTCACACCGTGTGTTAGATTGAGGTGATGATAATTCCTACACATCCCAAAGTCTCAAAATAATAAAAATTTACAATGCTACAATATTTTTCGTTACCTTTATTTTTCAAACTACCAAAACTATACATTGAATTGGATTTCTTTACTGAAAAACGTTTCCTGTTGTTGAATGAAAAAAGAGAAGAGGAAGCTCATGTGTCTATTATATCAAAATAATTTACTACAATGGCCAAATGAGTTTCTTTTACTCTTCTGGATTTCAATGGGAAAGGTTTTTTTGGATAATAACATAGAGTCAATATGACATCCCAAAAGATCCAGAAAAAACTAAATAAGTATTAGATTAAAATGATAATGAAATTAACGTACAAATAGTAGATAAAATGATGAAAAAAATAATTAAATATGCAATATGGATTCACCTTTTCATGATAGTTTAATGTATTCTTGATACATTTACTTAATGTAATTATCTCAGTTCCATGAAAAAAGTACAATCTCTTACAAGCATCAGTAGAATCAAAAAAACCACCTGAAATCAAACAAAAGAATGCAACTGTATAAAGAAAAAACTATTAAATGTGTAATAATAAAAATAAATTAATGAAAAATCCAGATGAAATATTACATCAACTCTATGGAAAATAATTATAATTTTAAAACATCAATATTACCTCCGTGATTGAACAGAAGAGGGAACTTGAAGGAATGTAAAAAAAGTTAACACTATCATGGTTAGAAAATTTTGAAGGAGAAGAAGTATGTTAAATTTTGGTGTAGAAAGGAATGAAAGAAGGAAATCCCCCCCAACTCAATCATAAAAATCCAACTATATAATAAATCAAATATTATATTACTAATACTAAGAATAAATAAATATAAAATAAATATGAAACAATATATTAATTCTATGGAAAATGATTTTACTATGAAAACATCAATATTATCTATGTGATTGGGAATAGAAAATTCCATTTCCCTTCCTACAAAGTCATGAAATATGGACATAAATATTAAAAAATAAATTAAATTTTAAAAGAATAATGAAAACTAAAAAAAAAATTTGTTTTTTTATATTTTGGTAAAATAGAGTTAGTGTATCATAACATTACAATTATATCTTCCAAAATGGTATTCTATGTTATAATTTGCTACTCTAAGGGATTAGTAACATCATCATGTAAAGAATACATTATCTACATGAGTAATCAAACATTTCATTTATATTATGTTAATATAGTAGAGAACATATATATTATTATAAAAAACATAGTATATTAAATAACGCTTTTACCTTCTCATTGAACTCTTTTTTAAGGTTTTAGGGGTTTTGTTCCTCTATTGAAAATTCAAATCCCCTATTTTTTCCACCTCTATCATACAAGTCATTTTATACAATGGTATTAACATGATATAATTGTGATCTCCCAATAAAAGGGCCATCCTCGATTGAATATTCATCTAACATGAAATTTGTTTTAGTCACTAGAAGGATAATAGAACAAATCATGTTTTCTGGATATGTGAAATAAAATACTTTCATTTATTGTGATTAAAATATTAAAGGATCACCTTTTAACCCTTTCACACTAAAATTCACCTTTATGAAGCCCATTTAATCAACTTTCACTACACTTATAATATCAACCCATTTGAAATGGAAAATTATCACTTAAAATATTATATAATCCAACTCGTATTTCATTTTGATAATGCCAAAATATTACTTATTTTTATAAATTGTATTTCGATCCTTGGAACCAGATATGTGCCTCACTTCCACTACAAGCATAACACCATAGTTTTTCATATAACTACATTCATCGTGTTATTTTATATATAATGTATAACCATTGATTACAAAATGAATGTAAGATATAAAATTTTCATTTACTCCCCTAGAAATCCATTAAAGACGTTTGAAAATTGAATTTGGTTTTTAGATAAATCATTATAACTTTTATATTAGTACCATGCACAAATTGTTACTTATTGGTTTTTGGTATCCATTCTCTATCCCTTGATGGATTTAAATATCTATGATTTTTTTGGGATTCAATGTATTGATCAACATATACACTATTATTGAAAATGTAATGGTTCACTTTATCCATCTCTTTAAGGTTAATTTAAAAAAAAGATCTTCTGAAAATACCTTCACACATAAAGTGTCTACTATGATGAGGCTTTGGGAGACTGATTATGTCATTATCTGGTTGGTAATCAATACAAAATTCAATATCTACTTCAATAATATATCTTTCTATAATCTAACTTTCTGATCAACATTGATTCATGATATACACTTTCAAAATTATTATATAACATTCAATGGGGTATATACAACTAAAATAGATGTGAAAATATAGTTGAAACTCTCTACTAAGTGAAGTATCATGTGAACCATTAAATCAAATAATGATAGTGGTAAGAAAATCTATAATTCACATAATATATTCACAAACTCCTTATTCATGATGGAAAACTACTTTGGTTCTATAACATTACTTCATAAAGATTTGAAAAAGAGGCAGAGTCCAGTTAATATATGCCATACATTTTAAGGTAGAATGCAATAGAAAGCAGCATGCATGAAATCTTGCATGAAAACATAAAAATCATGCGATTTTAGTCCTTGTAACATAAAATTGGTCATTAGAACGACATTCTTGATATTTTATGAGTACCCATGTAGAATTTTTACTCTATTAAGAAAATGGAAACATTGAAATTTTTCCTATATAGATATATTTTAATCTATTGGAGAAAGAAAAATCCTCCTTTTACCTTTCACCAGTTGCAACACTTCCCTTACCCCTATTTTAATCAAGTCCCACATAGCCTTGATTCCATCTTTCATTTTTCGAGGAACATTTTGTAACATTCCCATAAAATTATCAAATACAATTTTTTTACATGAATGACATCAAGTAGATGTATGACATACAAAAAATAAAAATATGGTTACACAAATAAAATTGATCTATTCTTCCAACACTATTTTGTATGGTTGTTTGAAATGTTTTATAAAAATAGTGTCAATATATTTTACCTTATTGTACATTTGATCACCAATTATTAGTGATGATGTTGTAACTTTTTCGATATTCCCATCGAATGGTGTCAACCATGATCAATATTTATGTCATTGAGGTACAAATTTCCAATTTTCTAAAAAAATATTCTTCAAGGAATGTTTTAACCAAACTAATTTCGGTTGTTTTTTTAATGGGAATCCCAAAAATTCCTATAATATTATAGCATAATAAACATCCATATGGAAGGATGTCATATATCTTAAATTACAACATGACCCTCTATGTGAATTCATCACCAATATTAGCATCGTACATTATAACACCTATATCCCACAACAATTATCGATCTTCAATCAATGGAACCAAATAGACATCAATATGATTACTAAGTTTCTTTGTTCTAGACATAAGCATACACAACATAATGTATTTGTTCCTTATGCATAACCATAGAGGAAAGATATAATTTACCAATAAGATGGAAATGTACTCCGAGTACTACTCTGTACACCAAATGTTTTTATACATCTGTAGATAATGTAAGAAAAAATATTGATAGATAATTTCAGAAATAAGGATACTCGTATTCAATTTTATTCCACTGAGGAGACTCTATGGGATGACATAGGTTCCCATATTTTATACTTGTATCTTCATGCCCATTAATTGTATTAGGGTTTCCTAAAATCTATATATCCTTTTTAAACATGTAACGGTATGAATGTACCATATATATTTAAAATGAATTGATTTATATTTATTGTATCAATCTATGCCACACTTAGGTAATTTTATGTCTGATTCATGGTCCTTGAAAAACAAAATGCAATCATTTGGAAAAGAATGTATTTTTTAGAGATCATTCCAATTGAACATAGCTTTAATTTAACATTATATGTTCGACATGGTAGTTAATTTTATCCTAGAAGCATATTATTTTGGAGACCAAGTAGTTTTGTAAAGCTGGTGCCACTCCATCCACTGCCAAATTTCAAAATATATTACTTCAATAGAGATAAAAATGTTGTTTATTTAGTAAAATTGATATAAAATGGTATCTTGGACCACATATTTATCTTCTAAAAAAATTTGGAAAATCATGAAGGTCATATTAAATTTACATTATCATTTCTTCCATAAAATCTCCAACATCATTTACATTGGTATTCATATAAAATGATCTATAAACCGTAGTATCATCCGAATCGGTGGGAATGTTTAGTTTTTCCCCTTTTTAGTCAAAAATTTATAGCTTTAATATATTTCATGATAAATCAAATGTTCTTAAAACTCTTCCAGACAAATTTTTCTTGAATAAAAATAGTGTAAACATAGACAATGGATTTGATAATGGTCGTATTAATACTCTTTTGAAAACATGATTAAATTTTTAAATCCATCATCAAATAATCTTTTCAAATGATTAATGCACATCCATTTTTTATTTATATTCAACCTATTATATTCAATAAATATTAATTTTTTAAAATAAAGAAATAAAGAAATAAAAGATATTCATTTTGAAAGGTGAAAGTTATAGACAATTATAATAACGGGAACCCAATGATTAATTGTTTTAAAGAATTTCAATATTATTTGGATAAAATGGGCCAATTAATTTAAGAAAATAATTACTCCACTAAGTTAGATGTTTCCTCTGAATTCAATAAAAGGTGAATTTTATATAAAACTTTCATACTCATTAGCTCATCTTCCGAACAATAAATATTGATTATTTTGTTTAACACACATCCTCCATCTCCAGCGGATATGAACCTATGTTTTTTGAAAAACACTAAGCGGTATTCATACATGGAATTACTTCCACATAGAGTAGTACAAGAAGCATAAAATATATAGGGGAATGAGTCTCAAGATATGAAATGAAATAGTTATTTTGGAGATGAAACTGATGAGGATGGTAGTTCTCTATAAAAGATACGGGGGTTGATTCTCATGAAACAAATTTAAATAATAACTGTTGTTTAACACACATCAAATATATATTAAATCATTTAAATATAGGAAAATATAATATAAGAAAATAAAGAGTAATAAAAAACCCCAATATGATAAAAAAATAATAGTAAACCCTCATTCAGTCAACTAGAATATATAAAAATGTATTAATAAAATATTTTAATAAATAATGTTTTATTTCACATACAGGTGTGGTAATCATAGATTCATAGGGGTGGAACCAATACATGTATACCTAAAACGATGAATACCTAAAAATAATTTCCAATATATATAATTCTATAACCTCTATTATATTTTTTTAACAAGTGAAATAACAACCTAAGGAATTATTACAAGTAACATTAATTCTATATCAAATATTTAAAAACATCTCAAGACTCTTGGTATGTCATATCACACAACTGACACATCATAGGGATTATAGGGAGGTCATCACATCATATCTATACATCTATAGGGTTCTATAAAGTTCATCTAATATACAGTGACTCATCCTTAAGATTATATGGATGTCCATAAATAATATGGAATAATGAAATAGTAAACATCAACAAGATATTTTACACATATGGGAGAGAAACACACCAACCATTACAACATATATCCCATACACACTGGCTTCTACCGAGATGGAATGAATCAAATGAGGTCACATTTTCTAAGTGGAAAACACATATATCACTCAAAAATATATGATGAATAACAAAATTAACAAATATATTTAAGCTCACTCCCTATCTAATGTCTCTACTAATAAAATATGAAAATAACTTTTCCGTATAAGACAAAAGGAAATAGTATCATAGGATACCCAACCACCATCATTGAAATTGATACATGAAAAATTATATAGACAATGTAAAATTGGATAGGATAACTACAATATAATTAATTCTACTATTTATCTAATGAAAATAAAACATTATTCATCCACACTTTCACATAAATAAATGTTTAGATCAAAAATCCCCTACATTAATTCACAACTATGTTTGAGAAGGATAGAGATGCTGGTATGGCCTATGAGCTAAGCTGGGAAGGCACACAGTATAGTTTTCTACACTCTAAAAATTCCATGCATTAAAATGGAGGATCTCCATGGTAAAATCTCCAAAATGGATAACTCACCACACTCAATGTTGCAAAATAGCCTCCCCCACGTCTAGAACCATTGATTTATTACTCCCTGAGTTCCCTAAGACAAAGTATAGAATGGAAGAAATTCATGGGAAATTAGAGAAATATATTCATTCAAGCCTTGGATTCATTCAATCCTTGAATCGTCTAAACCTTGGATTTGAGCCTTGGAATTGTTCAAGCCTGGATTTGTGGTTCGATTCACCGAGGAGGATTGCTGGTGACGGTGGATTCCAAGGAAAGAATCGGATATCATGATGAGTTTGCAACTGGTTAGGGGTTTTTAAATAGATCAACACACTTTTATTAGCGCTTCCAAAAAAGCATTGATAAAGACAACTTCCATCATCACTTATGTAATACGTGTTGATAAAGTATTAATAATTATAATTATATATAATTTTTCTTTGTAAATAGATATATTTTTATATGTATTTGATAAATAAATAAAAATACAAATATAGTAAATATATTCATTATTAAAATATGTTTTTTATAATTTTATAATTATTTAAATATATAATTATTTATTTATAATTGTATATTTTTTTTTAAAAAATAATATTTATATCATTATATATATTAATATAATTACATATATCTATATTTAATATATATAAATATAAATATAGTAAATATATTCATTATTTAAAAATTTAATATATATATATATCAATATAATAAATATAGTTATTATTTAAATAAATTTATTATAAATTTAATAATTATTTAAATATGTATAAGTATTTATTTATAATTATAGAAATACTTTTTTAGAAAATTGTATTTAATTATTTATGGTTACACATTTATAAATGTATAAATATAGTATATTTACATTTAGAAATAAATTTACATATAAATATTATTTTACAAATATAATTTTAACATTATCAATGAATATTTAATCTGAAGTGCATAATTGTTAAAAATGAGTGAAATTGAATAAAATTAAAAATAATTACACTTTAACATTATTGAAAAAATGGATAAGTTTTGTTTGTGTGAATTGTATATTAAAATGATTCAATTACATAGATGTGAGATAAGTATAACACATATTTGATCCATGTTAGATAGAATAATAAAACAATATTCAATTATGTTCATTACTCTATGAAATTAGTTAGTATTTTTAATTTTTATTAATTTTTTATTATTTACCATTATTTAATAAATATGTGACTATATAATGTAAAGAATAAATATTTTATATTTTATAAATCATTTTTATTTACATACATATATATTTAATATATTTTATATGTTATAATTATTAACAATTATTTAATTATAAAAATGTTCAATATTTTCCCCAATGTACTTATTTTTAATTTTTATTTGTTTAATTTTAATTTTTCATATATCTCTATATTAAATATATACAATTTATTAGTATTTATAATTTATAAATAGTATAATGAATTTATTCATTTTTATCAACAATTATTTAATTAATGATTTTTAGTTTATTTATAATAAAATAATTGTTAAATTTTTTATTTAATTAATTATTTATTTTTATTCAGACTATTACTAGCACAAAAAAAAGTGCTGATAAAGGATCCCTTTATGAGTACTAAAAGTAATGCACTAATAAAAGTTAACCATTATAAAGTATAGACATAAAGCACTGATAAAGGGAACCATTTATCAGTGCTGAAAATAATGAAATGATAATGGTTACCCTTTATGAGCAATAATAAAAGGATTTAATAAAGGTTACCTTTTATAAGTGCTAAAAAAGGGCTCATAAATGGTATAATTTATCAATGATTTTTTTAGTGCTGATAAAGGCTATTAAAGTCTTGTGTTTGTAGAAGTGATTATAGCATAGAGATAAAGTACCATGAAATAATTCCACTCACTTGGTTAAAGGTCTCTAGACAAATCATAAGTTTGAGGAAGGAATATAGGATCCCAAATATGTAATGAGGTAGGAGTAGCATTATTATTTTTTTGTTTCAGAGTAATTAAATTTTGAAGGAAGATTTATTTTATTAGTGGTATAATGTTACAAACTAATATTTTACGTATGTATTCACCTTTTGTAAGGATATCATGGGACATGGATAAAATGTGGGGCGAAGGGGGTGAAAATTAGGGTTATGTGACTTATCAAAAAAAACCTTTACCGATTATTTAAGTATACATTATTTACTTAATGGAACCCTCATTCTTAATCACCTATGATTTTTATAAAATTTTGAAAATATGAAAAGCATTGTAATAAGGACACTGAGATTTTTTTACCACGATTGACCTCTAATATGGATGACTACAACCCCGGTGTGTTGTAGTTTCTATCCCATTGACACAAAAAATACAATATTATTATCAAGATGGAAACTAAGAAAGGGTATGTCCTTGGACCAATAATCCTAGCCCAGAACAGGTACAATTAAAGTACCATCATATAAATAACCAGATCCCTTATCCACCAAACCTTCCCTTACATTATAAAAATTTTAGTCTGTGAGTGATCAATATTAGTGCAGAAATATTTCTGTAAGACTTAAAAGATTATTATCTTCTTCCTCAAAATATATAAATAATAGGGATTCCTTAAAACTGTCCATATCTCAGAATATATGGATATCATAAGTATGGTCCTCTCACTAATACAAATATGGCATTTATTAGTGCTAGTAAATGGCATTAACAACGCTAAAAAATCACTGTTAATCGAGGTGAAGATAAAGGGGGTCCCTTTTATCAGTGCTCAAAAAAGCGCTGATAAATTCCCCTTTTATCACTGCTAAAAAAAGTGATGATAAAATGGATTTTATCAGCTCTTTTTAGTGCTGATAAATGGAACCTTTTAGGAGGGATTTTTTAAAGAACTGATAAATGTCAAAAAAAAAAAATTAAAAAAAAAATTAAAAATAATATATAATGCAGGGGGGATCTTTTAATAGTGCTTGACCCCCAACCCTTTCTGCGCTAGGTGGACCCCGTCCCACTCTCCCATGCACTGCCCTTGCCTACGCATCCCCCACATTCTCGTGCGCCCCTCCCTTCTTCCACCTGAACTCAAACCCAAGACCTCCCCCCTTGCGCACCTGCACCTTTGCAACTAATAAATTTAGTTTTTTCTCTATTTATTGATATATCTATTTATATATATATAGTAATATTTATTCATATATTACTATAAATTCATAATAATATAAATATATTTAGTTATGTTAATATATATATTTATTAATATATTAATGTATATATTTATTTGTATATTAATATATATATATATGTATATATATATAGTAATATTTATTTGTATATTAATATAGATTCATATTAATATAAATATATTTATCTATATTAACACATATACATTTAATCATATATTAGTATATATACATATATATTTATTCGTATATTAATTTATATTTTTATTTATATATATATATATATATATATTTAGTTATAAATTTTTATATGTATATTTATGTGTATATTAATTTATATTTATAAGATTAGGTTTAAATTCATTTATAAAATATGTTTTTTTATTTGTGTTTATAAATAAATAAATAAATAAATATATACAACACACACACAAACACACACACACAGAGACACACACACGGACACACAAACACAAAAAAAGATATATATTTACGAATAAATATATATGTGTGTGTATTTGAGAAGCCATTTAATGTTAAAATGACCATAAATTCTTATCGAGAAGTCCATTTCAACTCCACAACAATTAAAATCGAAGAAAATGAAACAACCTTCGATATGATATGTGGTATTGGCCTAGAAAACATTTGGATATAATGTTATACCTACTTTAATGTTAATCAAAATCGGGGTATCCCGACTAAAAACACAATTTTAGAGGCCTTCTAGGCCTTTTGGGCCTTAAAATGAGAAGGAAGGTTCACTTTGATCACTAGCTCATATATCCCATCACAAGATTCAGTTTGATATGATGTAGAGCTCAAATAGACACTCAGATCAAAAGTTATAGCCATTCGAAGTTTGAGTTACATTTTCAACTTATTTAAGATCTTTTATTTTATTTTTTTGCTTTTTTGTGTCTTCAAATTGATATTAAATGATTATTAATCGATGATAATTAGGAAATGTTTAATTATTAATATTTGTTAAAATATTTTAAAGCCATTTTAACTAAATTTCATATATATTAAAATTAATATTCTATTTATACTTATTTAAAACATATTTAAAAAATATAAATTATATTTACATCAATATAAATATACTTATATAACAATATATTATTTTTCATGATTTTTTTTGAAATATAAACTTTATCAGTTCTAGGAAAATGCACTAATAAATCCCCCCCTTTATCAGTGCTACTAAAAAAGAGCTAATAAAGGGGTCCCCTTTAACATTGCTAAAAAGAGCTGATAAAGAGGGGGGATGGGGGCATTATTAGCACTATAAAATCACTGATAAAGGGTGGTGCTGCATAAACCTTGTTTTGTGGTGGTGTCTTATACTTCATCATGATAGATTATTCGGGGCTGTTTTTATGATGATATATATATTATCTTATTATTCTTATTCAATGTGTAAGATATCCTCTCACAATAGCATTGGATATTTTATATTTAAAAAATAGGGTATGATCATTGATCTCTGATTTAGTTCAATCTATGTTCGATGCATAAGGGCATCAATAATATGCATTATCAGTTCCATCTCCTTCACCATTGACTCACATAATATTTCAAATAGTAACATCAAAAAATACTATTATCTTTTCTTCTTATTTATATTCAATTCTAAGTGATTATATTACCAAATTAAAATATATAAATATTACTTGATTTTTTGAAACATATATCCTCCCTAATTCTCAAATTAATTTTGGTAAAATATTTCATTTAAATCTCCACGAGTCTCAGGATTTATTCAACTTGAGATCTACCTTAATAATTATAACATCTTTCACTCTATTCTAATTATCCTCAAAAAATAATTATTCATAATACAAATCTACATTGGATTGGTGAGTGACTTGGCCATGGTGGGGATATTTTACTACTTTATTCATCATCACACATTGTAACATAAAAATACCTTTACAAAGTGAATATTTTTATATTTTATTTATCTTAGAGCCCAATATATTGAATAATGGATTGAACAGAAGAATCATTATATTTATATGTTGAGGAATAACACATCATCATCACATTTCAATATATAGAAATCTCACAAAAATTATAACTATTGGAAATTATTAATTATTTATAAATTTTTATATATTAGTTTGAGATTCAATTATCTTACAAAATGAACTATTTCTTTACCTAGGATATCTTTCATCTTTACACTACTAGATAAAACATATTATTTATTCATAGAAACATCATATGTATCATATGTAAGTGCTTTTACAATAGATATTTTTGATGAACTCTTCATCAAAATTCTTACATATTCACAACAAACTTCTTACATATCAAAATCACAACATACATATTGTAGTGTGAGTCTTGGAGGGTATGAAATCATCATAGATATTTTCACCAAAAAACTTATGTATAAATATATATATATTTCTTTATTTCATGTCACAATAAACCAAAAATATTGTAATACACTTCATGTACAATAATGTATGTTTTTTGTCTCTTATATATTATTTATTTATCACATGATTTTGTAATTTTTCTACCACTACATATGAATTCAAGAACCATTACAGAATAACATAAAAATTATTCACAACCTCTCACATAATTTATAATATATTGAAAATAACTAAATCAACTTCAATAATTACAATTATAATTACAATGATTTATAAAACCTATGATTTCTCCTTGGACTATTTCAATCCTTTTCTTTTTTCCTTATCACAAATTAAACTCCTTAAAGATCCTCTAGGAATATTTATTTCCATAATATAACACTCATGATGATTGTAAATAAAATGATGGTACATTACAAAATTATTGAAATATTTTTCATTAAATTATTTATTTAGGTAAAATATCTACCACTATATATACTAAAAAAATCTCCCAATCCACGTCTTGAAACCTTCTTCAATAAATTATGTATAATAAATATATAGTATCAAAACACATAACATTAAAAAAACTCCTACAATTAAAATCTTATTCATGTAATATAAATTTTGGAAGAATCTTAAACACTCTTTTATCCTTTTCTATATGTGGATGGATACTGAAGTATATCTAATAGAAGTATGTTGAATTCATTTTCATATGATTAATGACAAAAAATTCACCAATTTTACTATGTAAATAATTGAAGAAATATAATTCCCATATCCATGGTTATTGCTCAATCATCATACAGTATTCACAACTCATCATATAATAGCACATTTTAGGGTAACTATATTCCATATTATTATCACTATGATTAGAACCTCTAATTAAATTCAATGTTTTTCTTCAATCAGATATAGTCATCACCCATATTGGCCTCATATTCAATAAAAAGTCTTAGTAACTCCAATAAAACATCCAAGTTATTTTTTTTACACATATTGACATCATGAACCTTATTCTTAATTAATAACAAAGTCAAAAAATACTATGTGATTCGAAAACATTTAAATAAATACAATATTAAAAAACTTGTTTCATTCATATCACATGATTAAAATGGACCATGATATAATTTATTGATGTAATAAAAAAAGATAAAAATTAAGAAAATATTATAATAAATTAGACAACATCACTATGAAATCCATAAGATGAATAAAACCATAAGTAAATAAAAATACTATGAACATGAAATCCTTTTTCCTCATGGTTTTCATAGAATATTTTATCTATGATTATAACCATATAAAGAGGGAAAATATTAGAAATATAATATAAGTTTTAAAAATCAAGGAAATGAATAAGATAAATGATTCTACAAATGTTTGAAAGGTTATATATATAAATTTAATATGGATGTTAAATATATAGTCATTAGATATATAGCCATTAGATAAATGGTTGTTGGGGATATTTTCATTCGGCCTATAGAAATTGGACATATGGCCATTGGACATGTGGTCATTGGACATATCGACATTGGATATACAACCGGATACAATGGTATCTAATATATACATTGATCTTTTATAATTATAAATATAAAATTAAAACTAATATAATTCAAAAATATTTAATAATTCTAGAGTGAAATAAAAATAATTAATAAAAATATTTTCTTAAAAATTAGTACTTTTTATTACATATTATTATCATTATTTTATAAAAGAATGATATGAATTGTTTATAAACATTATATAAATATTCTAAAATTTAAGGATTATTAATACTGACTGGCTAGGAGATAAATTGTGGGATGTGATTAAATTCATTTAAAAAAGTCAGGAATGTTTAAAAAAAACTATATTTTTTTGTTATTTTTGATATAAGGAGATTAAATTGATCAATATAAACATTGATTTTAATGAAATTTTATATATATATATATAATTAAATAAATCACCTTTCAGATAATGATTATTATTTGGAAAATAATAATGTTAAATATATTATTCGGATTAACTATAAATTTTTATGATGATATATTTATGTGTTATATATTTATTGTTTTAAAATTAATTTTTTCACATTTTCAAAATTTAATCTAGTAAAATGGATTTCATATTTGTAATTGGTATATAAAAATTAGTTTATAATGTCAATTTCATTTTAAACATATAAATAAGTTACCAAGGTAAAAATTAGTCATCACAATAAACGATATAAAAGTTAAAATTATTTATTCATTGTATAAAGACCTAAAATATCACTAAATATTATCTTGAAAAATATTTAAAAGGTAATTATAAACCTACACATATCCCTTATCTATTATTTTTTCACTTGTGTGGGCCTTCCTTTTTGAAATGACAACCTTATAAATTAAGGAATAGTTATTTGTGAAAATTCCACCCCAAACCCACCTATAAAATGAACCCTCATATATGCATTCCAAACAACTATTTAATTTCGATTCTGTAACAACCTGATATTTTAGAATTGATTTTTATTTAAAGAATTTGATAGCTTGTTTGACACATTCCATTGAGTTTAAAATGTTTCATGATATATTAAAACCTAGCTATTAAATTGGTGGTGTAAATTGAAATAATCACATTATAAGAAAAATATGTATCATGTTTTTACATAATATAAATTCATTGAATAATTAATAATAAATAATTAGTAAATGTTCCAATAAATCATTTTATGCTTCAAAAATATGTGTTCTTCGAGTACGAGTTTTACTATAATTTGTTAGTTAAAATTATTATTAATTTATATTTTTTTAGAAATTTAATTTGTATAAATGAATATAATTTTTGAAATAATCATTTCAATATTATTTTAGGGTGTTTTTTTTTGGATTTTCATTCTAAAATGATTCTTTTTCAGTGAATTTTGAAAAATAGTGAATTTTGTAAAATTATCATTTGATGTAATTTAAATGAAAAATTAAGTTTTAAATTTTATATTAAAGTAAAATATGACTCCTTTTTTAGTAATAATAAAATTAATTATGTAGTATTCATCATAATACTTTATTTTGGTATAAGATCATTTTTGGGCTTAAAAATAATTTTTTTCTCTAAAAATTGTTTTTATATGTGAAATGTGTTTTTTATCTTAATGAGTTATATAAATTTTTGTTGAATAATGATGTTAATGAAATTTATATATTATATATTCTGTGAAATATTTTATTATTCATTTTAGGCATTTTACTAGGTGTGAAATTAGAATAAATTTATTTTTTATGTTTAAAAATTCATTTTTCAAAAATAGGTTTTATTGTTATTAATGAATAAATTTTAAAATTATTGTATTACGTTTATAGAAACTAAATAATATATAATGTAATATACATTTTTAATTATAATTCCAATATTTTTTAATAATTTCACATGCATTTTAATAATAATAAATATTTAAAATTATAAATTTTTTGTTATAGTGGTTAAGGATAAAACAGGTTTACCTGGGGTGGGTAAACTATGAGATAAGTTTTATATTACCATAAATCAAATATAAATTCCATTTTATAGAAATATTTTTACTCTATATCATTACATATTTTAATATTATTCATTTGTAAAAAAATATATGAGTATCACATTATTATATTTCAATATTTAAAAAAATCATCCATGTGTGTCCTATCCCACATAAATAAAAACCGCATATACTCGCTTATATACACCAAAAGAGCCTATTATAGTGGAAAATGCTTTCCCAATTATTTTTGGACATTAATTATCACATCATATTGGTCTTGGATTTATTAAAATACCATTCTTTCAGGGATTAAGGTGTAAGCCAAAGCAGGTCTCTCAATGAAGAGGTATTACTCTTAACTAAGTAATTTCATTGTTATTTCTACTTCACACATCAGTTAACATTTAGTATCAATTATAAAATAATTATTTTAGTATATTAAGATAATTAAAATTTATTATTACAATGGATCAACCATTTTCCACCTCTTTTCCACAAATTGGAAATGATAGTATCACTCATGCGTATGTGTGTACTTCCACCTCCACATAAAGATATGAATAATTTTCCATCACAATCATTAATTTTTTTTATTAAAATGGATTTAATATTTAAATATTATATTTATAATATATTTATTCTTTTTAATTATAATATATTATTAACATTATTTCCATCCTCTCCATTTGATAATCAGAACGTCACACATTCGGATGTGTGGACTACCATCTCTATGAAGTGACATGATTCACTTTAAAATTACTCTATATATGGATGGTAATAAAAATAGATTTAATGAATATATATGATATATATGATATAATAGTTATTTTATAAAAGTGAATTATTATTTATCATTCTTTCATTATATTCATCAAATTGTGGAAATGCCACTCTTGCGTACGTACAGACTTCTGTCTCTACGGTGACTTGTAATTCAATTTTCGTCACAAATATATATAAATGGTTTTAAAAATGTATATAATTATTAAATATTTATATTTTGAAATGGTGAATATTACAATAAAAAATTATCCATGATCAAATTAGAGGTACCATAACTGCCAAACCGAAACTTTTGTGAGAAACGAAATAGTTAACACTTGAAAATGACATTTTTAATAAGTAAATATTAATTAATGGGTGTTTAAATGTTATAAGTAGACCATATATGATATTAAAATTATTTAATTTTTTATATTATATAATTAATTTTTTTTTAAATTTATCAAATAGGATTTTATAGTGCTTAAGAATCTAGTTGGACTTGTGATAGAGGTTTATCATCTCAAATCATCTACTTTTGAATATATGTTATATTATAAACCCAAACCATTTTAGGATATGTATATATAGACCCATTTAAATTTTATTTCATTAATATATTTATTTTATTGATATTTAAATTTTCATATGAAATTATTCTTTCATGGGTCTTATGATTCAAAAATTACAAAACCAATATGATATTAATGTTATAATCTCATTTTTTTGGATTATCTATGCTAAATTTAAATTTAAGTAAATTATGTAGATATAATTATTTTGAAATAATATATATTCATATTTCTTGGTCATTCATGTTATTTTCATTTAATGGTACCATTTTCAACTTATGGAATTTAAATTATTTTATAAAATATATTTTAGAAAAAATGTCATTATTTCAACTTTGGTCAGTAATATTAATCTTCAACCTCCATATTTTATTTAAAATGTTTTAAAGAATTTTTTTAATAGTATATTATGATTTATTAAATCCATTTTACAGAAAAAAAATTTTATATAAAAAGGTTATAAGATAATATCCTAATCATTTTCTGAAAAAGGAACTTTTTAACAATGGTATGAAAAAAATTATTTATTATCATACAATACCCTAATGAATTTTCTAGAAACCAAGGATTATCGTTTTTTTGAATATGAAATTAAAATATTACATGGTTTTTTTCAAATATGTTTTCCCTAATATTTTTAATTTTTCATATTTTAAATAAATGATTTCCAAATACAAATTATATTTTCCTCATGGATTATTCTAATGATATTTTAAAGTATTTTCATCTACGAAATCATCCTTTTAGGTTACATAGGATTCAATGGGGTTATGATACAATGATACCATATTTATTATTTCCTAGTATATTTATTTAATATAAACATAATCTATGCTTTTAAACTCAATTTCTTATCCAGAGGTTGTGCTATGATGAAATAATGAATGTTTTAAGGAACTTTTGGCATACATATAAATGTATTAATATTATATAATTTTTAGGACTAGAATTATATTTCCATATAATTAATAGGTTAATGTGAAATTTATTTCTCATTATTTGATTATAATATGTTTTTAAAGGATTGAAAATAGGTTTGTATATATTTTTATGTGTGAGTGTGATTGATTCCAGTTACTCTCACAAGATTATGTGTATACATGATTGTGAATGTCCATGTTCACATTTTGATGTGTGAGTATGATTTATTTTAGATATTATCATAATAATATGAATTCACATTACTTAAAATGTAAATATTAAAATATTGTCTGTAATTATGATCACTTACTATGTATGCCCACAATATTATGCTCCAACATGATTTAAATTACCTATTTTCAGAAGAGTATGATTTATTTTGCATATGAATAGACATGTACAGGTTATGAATCTTGAATGATGATTAATACTTTAACACCCTTATTGATCATGATTCTAGATATGAATTGATTAGAGAGTTTATACTCTATGATTTTATGGGTATGAATATTTTTATATTGGGAGCATGCAATTGAATATGTTATCATACCCTTAAGATCATGTTATACTCTTATGAAAGAAATATACCATATTTGACATTACTGAGCATCTGATATCACCATTAATTATGATTTGTTTCCATATTTTGTTATTATATTCAATGTATGATATATTTATATGGATACTGATATAAATATCTTTTTGGGATATGTTGAAGATCTATTTGAAAATTATTTGAATATGTATCAAGTATCTAAATACACTTAACCTTTATGGTCCATGGGCATGTATTATTATGAAACTTAATTAATATTCCTATGAAATTAATTATTATTTATATTTTTATGGTTGATTAACCTTAGTTAGGATTGGATAAATGATTTGTTATTTTGGGAAAGTAGTTTAAGGCAAATTTTGTGAGGGCCTGTAAGATAATGAAATGTTTAAGAGAATATCCTAAGTAATATTAAATAAATAAATGTGGATTTCTGAGAAAATAAATAATTATATTGATACTAAAAATTGTGTATGGTTGTCACATATATGAACATAGGGGTCGTAATTATTAATGTGGAATATTAGTTATTAAGTCGATTTTCATCGGTGCATGATGAGTTGGTATAAGACTGCACACCTGGATAGACACTCTCAAGAGATAAGCTTGAGTTAATTAAAATTTTATTTATAAACTATTATGAAGTATTTGAATTGTTTATGACCATGAATAACCTAGGATAGATATAAGTTTTAAAATACTGAAAAAATTTCCCATTATTTAGATATATTATGGATGAGTTTTCATGATTTCATTGTTATTGAAATTGATTTTTTTTCTCACACTAAGATTTTTGGTTTTATGCAATGTTTGGAAATTGTATAATTATTGGTAATGAAAAATATGATTACCATGGGAATGATTTTACCCATGAAAACCCAAATAAAATAGGATCTAGAATGTGAAATTTTGTGAATATTCCAAATCAAAATATCTCATTCTAGGTTTAACAACAAAAACTTTTTGTGAGTTTTGTAACAGAACAAATAAGGAAAAAATAGATTTTTACGGGGGATTAATTAATTAATTAACATGGAGTGAAGAAAAATAATTTTATTATATGTCACATATATTTGAAAAAAACCGTGGAAATTTATTAAGGAAATGAGATGATGTTTCATGTGTGTAAAATAAGCGAATAATGAAAAATAAAATTGATGTAAAAATAAGAGTTTGAAGTAGGAAAACGAAGTTCATAATATGGTATAATTTATAGTTAATTTTATTATGTGTGGGGAACTTGGGATTTATATAATTGAATACCTTATTCCTAGGTAAAATACCTATTCCAAATAAGGCACTACATTATGTAAATCATTGAAGTGGAATGATTTAGGTGTTTATGTTTTCTGATTAGTGTATTATACTGTTTAAGTATTTTATCAATGATATTTTGGTTATAATAATCATGAAATATCTATGTAATATTCGATGGAAGTTTTCATTAATGGATTTTATAGAATATAATGAATTTTATTGACAACCAAGAAAAGTTATTAGGTGGTAATGTGGTATTTCATGGAAAAGACATGATTGAGGGATAAATAACCCTTAATTTGTTCCATATTTGTAGATAATAATGTTATGTTTGGTAATGAGATTATTAATATTGAAAAATTAAATTGGATAATATTGATAACCATGTAATTAATTAATAATTTGATGAAAAAATGGTTTGTTATAGAGACCCAAGTTTTTACACATATTTCTACATGATTTTTAACATAAATATACATTAAATATAACCAAAGAAGAATAATTCATTTCATGTTTGGAAGAATAGTTTCTTAAATCAACATTATGAAACAACAATAAAACATATTTATTTTATTATCTATAAGGAGCTTCTAAATCCATTTGGTTTATAATGTTTTTTAATGTAAAATTTGGAATTAATAATAGAAAGGTTTAATTTATAAATCTTATTAAGGGAATAAAAATAATTAATAAGCATAACATATCATTAAAAAGGCCTAAAATGATACCATAAAAAATAAAATACCATGAATAATAATATGAAAGAATAACATAGAGATCATGGAATAATAATATCATTGAATCATTGTAATTTTATACAAACAAAAAATATGAAATAATTATAAGTCATGTATAACCACCTATACAACATCACATGGTTTAAATTGTCCCATTCGGATTAGGTTTACTCCCTAATCCCACATATACCATCAAATGAGAAAAAAAATTACCCAATGCAGTGGAGAACTATTTGTGTTAATCCATAATAACATGTAAATTATTATATCTTATAGGAAAAATTAATCAATTATTATTCCTAAACATAATAATTACCCATATAATGAAATAGGTCACATAATCTTGCCTCATATCTTTAATAAAGGATATTTCATAAAGAAAGAATTTGATAAATGAAAATAAGTCATGCATAAACCCATAAAATGAAGTGATAATAATATAGGTATATAAGTGAGAGACATAGATATATATATAATTTATAATGATTCAATTACATTAAAGAGATATATAATGTGAGTTATAGAGAAAAAGTTCATAATCCCAAGAAAATGGGTGCTTCTAAGTGATCCCTTAACTTAAGTTGCAGAATCCTTCTTCATATTCAATTAATGTTGAAGATAATAAAATTAGATTTATTAATTACATAATTAATAAACATTTACATATATATTTTATTTATTATAATATTATTATGTCCATTTATAACCATTTCAATGAGATATAAAGTCAATTTTAATTAATAGTAGGGAGCTAATTTCATGGTTCCATGGTTGGATCACTTGGAGATAATTATTAATATTTTTTTTAAAATGGGTAAAAAACTATAGAATTGAAATTAAATAGTATTAGTAATCTTATATAAGTTTATATGGTCCAAAATACCTTTTTTTGTTCGGATATAGGGACAATTATTTTAGTAAAAACATTAACATCAATCACTTAGTTCATTTCAACAGGTTAACCGAACATCTTGAACTAAAATAATTTAATTTAATTAATTGATTATCAAAACATTAGAGAAATTGAAATAATTTATGTTATGTATTATTTCTCTATTTAACCATGATAATATTTTTATTTCCATCCATGAGGGAGATGTAGAAAAACGAAGTTCCTTGTTCATAAAAGTGGTGAACCAACCATATTATAAACAACATTTTTATTTTTGAATATAAATATGGATGGCTAGAAGATGTATATTACCTTAAAAAATAACAATAAAGTATATTTATGACATTGGATTCATAATTTCATGTTGGATGAGTGAGGCGAGGAGAAGATAGAAGAATAAATGAATTTAAAAGAGGTAAATTGAGAATATTACCACTTAAATGTCATATACTTAAAATACTAATTAAAGAACATTGAAGTGATATTTGGGTGAGAAAAATAACACTATTACATTTTGGAGTGGTTTTTAAAGGTAATTGGTTATAAATTTGGAAAGATCAAAGGCTTATAATTTGTATGGATAAGGGGTAGTGAATGGTGGTATTTATAAGTTGATGAGATGGGTGTTTTTGAATATTTTATTCATTTGTTAATTATTTTTGGATCAAGACTATCAATAGTGTTGATTAATATGACTGTACATAGTAAATTATCTCTTTTTAGTTATAACTATTGGGTAGATTCATCATTCATAACTAAATAATACATTTATTTAGCATATAATTTTAAATTCTGTATTTTATCATATTTCACAATTCACCAAGTATTCAAAAAACCTTGAAAAATACCTAAAACTAATTTAAACCATTTTTCAATTTTTATATCCCAAAAATTAAATACATTTGATTAAAATAATTTTCTAAATATGAAAATTTTAATTTTTAAATAATATACTCATTAATTTGAAAATATCATTTTTAATATTATGATCACTTTTTTGAACTATTAAAAGATTATTTTCGGTCTCTTAAAATTATCTTCACATTATAATACTAATAAATATTCATTTATAAATTTATATAATGAAAATAATGTTTCTTTTAAATAATTATATTTATTATAAATATGAAAATAAAATATACATGTTCTACAAAAATAAAAACACTTATTTTATCATTTTTAAATCATTTGTTTTCTTTTATCATGATAAAAATATGATATATATTCATTATATATTGAAAACAAATATTAGTTTAAATTTAAATTGGTTATATTACTATTCAAATTGTTAAGTAACTATTATTAATGGCCATATTACTATTCTAATGGTCAGATTAATATTACAATTTTTATATTTTTAGTAGTCATATATGATCCCTACTTAAAATAAATAACTCAAATTTCATTCATCCTTCATTCATTTCTATTTTCTATTAAGTTTACATTTTTATTTTCAAAATTCATATTGTAATAATAATAATTTAATTCATTTATACTATGATGATCATGATAGTAATTATTCTGGTGGATTGAAGAGATCCAAATATTAATATTTTATTTATATTATTTTCTATTTTTATCTTATTATAATATTTTCAATTATAATGAGTATTTTTATTCTTTAAATGAAATTTTAATATTGTTATAATAAAATGTATTTGGGGTTTTCAAGTGGTGGAAGTGAATTATATAATATTATATTACTTAGTATGATATAACTATATAATTAGGAGGAAAATTCCATTTATATAATTCTAGGTCATTACATTCTCCCCCTTCAAAATTTTCTCCCACAAAATTTCATTTACATACTAATCTGAATAATAGTGAGGGTACCTATGCTTCATTGATTCCTATTACTCCCACATCGCCTCCTCATACATATAAATTCCCTATAGTAATTTTATCATGGGAGTATCCTTTTTTGTGTAGAAATTTATCTCTACTGTCCAATATCTTTATTAGCTACTCATAAGATATATCATTTTCTAGTTATACCACCAAAGAATTATGTACATATGTGTGATTTAATATGTACTTACTTAAGAGGGATTTGTAGAATATGGCATTTTCTTAATAAATTGTTGATGAGAGTTCTAGTCGATATGCCACTACTCCGATGTGATTGAGAATCTCATAGAGGTCGATGTACCTGAGAAATAAATTTCCCTTCTTGTAAAATCTCTTGACTCTTCCATGGGGATTCACAAAAGAACACCTTATCTCCAACCTCAAACTATAAGTCTCATTGAGGAATTTTAGTATAGCTCTTCTATCAAATTTGAGAATCCCTTATATGATATAATATAAACTTGAAATTTTAAACCATTTCCCTAACTATTATAGGTCCCAATAGAATGGTTCAATAAATTCATCTAGTTCATAGGTTCTCAAAATTTATTCCCATAAATAGATTCAATTAGATTCATTTCAATGGTTAAGAAAAAATAGTATTTGACTAGAAATCAAATAGAGGAAGATGTTGATCCCATCCACCTTTAAATTCTACCAAGCATTCCCTCAACATGGCTTCCTATGCTGGGATAGTTTTCTTAGATTTGACATCAGTTTTTAGGTGATAATATGTATAGAAATTCAATTCATTGTTTTGGGAATGTTGAATAATTTTACCGAACCTAGAGGTAAATCGTAGATCTTCTTTAGATATAATAAATAGTGGTATTCGACAAAATCCTCACCTTTTTATGGTGTATATCCTTAAAAGATGATAAAGTGAGAACTCCTATTGAATTCCAATTAAGTGAGAAGTCTTTGTAAGAAGATCCAGCACAACCCATATGAAATAATTGAATTTTGGAATCTTCAAAAGACAAGTGAAAAGGTCAATGTTTTTTTTCTAATATTCATATTGAAATGGGAGATGTTATCATCATCCCCTAAGAATATTTGATTTAAGCCTTTACCTACTAACATTAAAAAATATTGATATATATTTTCTGATATCCTTCTTCTTATTTTCCCACCAACATTAATATCGCAAATTTCAATACGTATTTGTTCTCCCTAGGTGGATGGATAAGGTTGAGCTATGCGTGTCATTCAATAACCCCTTCTTTATCATGAGATTTAATTGTACACATAGTAATAGATGAAATCTTAAAGATCCATATTAATCAATTTTGATCAATGGGTACTTCCTTTTTCTTAATGTTTCCACTTTATTATATATTAACACATTACCTCTTTGATAATTGTCTATTTTCTCTATAAAGGATGGTTGAGCATTCATTCAATATATTAATGACGATTCTCCATCCTTTATGATTCCAATGTCGATCCCTTATATGTCTAATAATATTGAATGTATTTCAATTCTCATAATTTATAATGTTAATGGATCCATTATAGCTAGATAATCTAAAACTTTATTTTCTTTCTAAGGATGGTAGTGTATTTATTAGTTATAGTCATTGATTATCTCTAACCATAATTTCTAGAACATATTAATACCCTTCTATGTGAATATATATATAAGGATCTTATAATTCATATATATTTAACACTTCTCCCCTAGAAATAATTAGATAATATTTTCAATTTACAGATCACAAAAACCAACTCCTCATAATGCGTTTGATATTTCATATCATGAAATTTCAATTTCCTTGAGGTATAAGATATCAATTTATTGTTCTGAATCAATACACAACCTAAGTGATTCTCTAAATCATTAAAGTATACCATGAAAAGTTACTCACATGAGGAATGAATAAAGATTGGTGAAATGATATTCCCTGATTTGAACTCTTTGAAACACTCTCAACACTCATCAGTCCAAACATACTTTACTCCCTTCTTATTTAACTAGGTTGGTGGGGTTGAAAAATATGAGAAGTTTATAAAAAATCATCTATAATACCCATCATGTCCAAGGAGAATATGGATCTTCATTACAATATCTGTTTTAATACACTCATGAATTGTTATTTTTAAGAAGGGTCTAATGATCTCTAATTTTTATGATTAGATACCCCTAGAATGATACTTCCTCTATAGAAAACTCACAATTACTGTACTTTGGATAATGATTATCCTTTAATAAAGTATTCATCATAGTATTAGAATTCTACTCATGATCCTCATTTGTTTTTGAGTATATCATAATATCATATATAAATACTACAATAAATTTTCCAAGTTAATCTCTAAAGTATATATTCATTATGTCTATAATTTTTTTGGAGTAACTGTGTGTCCGAAGGGAATCACTATGAATTCATAGTGTGAATACCTTGTTCAAAAGATATTCTTAGGAATATCATCAGTCTTCCCCATTAATTGGTGACATCCCAATGAAAGGTTCACCACAATAAAATACAGTTCCCCAAATAGTTTATCAAAAAAATCATCTATCAATGGCCGGGGAAAATTTATTCTTATGATTATATTATTTAGTTTACAATAATCAATGTAGAGGAACATTTTAACATAATTATTCTTGATAAAGAAGACCAAAACACCCAATAGTGAAGAACCCAATCCTATAAAACCATTTTATTGATTATTTTATATCTTATTCTTCAGTTTTTCATACTCAATGGTGGCCATTCTCTTCAGAGTCAAGGATATGGTCAAAGATCCATGAATTGTTCAATTAAGAAAGAAACCTTTTAGCCTGGAGGAATACAAGAAAATTCTTCAGGGAATGCATTAGTATATTTTCTCACAATGGTCTTGAATTCAATCATGATTCTATCATTTTCCATAATTATATGAGTTAGATATGATTTTTCAAAAGGAAATAAAATCCATACAGGATATGAGGATTATAAAATGGTTTCATCCCCTTCCTTACACTTACAAAAAATCAGATAATGACTTAGGATATGAAGAGTGATCTTCCTCAATCAATAGTTAATTTTACCTTTATATAAGGACAACCATTAGATTAACAATATAGCATCAAACTCCACTAAATGATGTATGATAAGATTTATTGTTATCCCCGATAAATAAAACAGGGTTTAACAATGGTAGTAAAAGAAATTTAATAGAACCTATAAATCAATTTATATATAAGTGATGTTAAACGGCAAAAATTAACATCGCTAACAAAAAGTGCTATTAAAGGGGCCTTTTAACAGTGCTAAAATAGTTCTAAGAAAATTCTCCTTTGAAATTTTTTTTATCACCATTAAAGGACATCTATAAAATCACTTTTTAGAAAAATTAATGAGCATAAAATAATTATTTAGAACATTGTTATTGCAATTCCATTATCAATGCTTCCATGACCCCTTGAACAGCGCTATCACCCCCTATATCTGTACTTTTCACCCCACCACCCCTTTAACAGTGCTTTCCAAATTTCCAGCCTCTTACGCATGCCTGGATTCAAACCATGCATATGTCTATTGTGGATGGACCACCTTTACCCCTACACTATGTTATTTTTTTTGTCTATTAAATGATATTTCTATTTATTTATATATATATTTACATATATATTATTAATTCGTATATTTATATTATTATTTTTATATACATTTATAAAATATATGTTTGGATACGCAATATATATAATTATATTTATTTAAATATATTATATATTATATTTGTTCAAATTTTCAAAAATATAAAATAAATATATAACCATTTATTATTACATATATATATATATATAAACTCTATAAATATTTGTATAATGTAAAAATTTGTTAGATATTGTTTTAAATACATTTTTTGAATATATATTTATTTACATATATTATAATATACACACACACATATATATATATATATATTTTATGGACAGACACATGTATATATATATATATTACCTGTATAGGTATATATAAACATATTAGTTCATTTATATAAGGTAAATAAAATAGATAATTTTTTACATCAAAAAAATGAATAATAAATATTTATTTATTATATTTAAAAATACATTTTTACATAAATATGTAGATATATGTATTCACCAAAGTGATTTATTATTAGTAAATATAATAAAATATGAATATATTTAATTATAAATAAAATTAAATTAGGAAAAAATGTTAATATTTTAAAACCATAATATCAATATGTGTATAAGACTTGAGAATAAATTCATTTCCCATTGAAGAAGATAATGGTATACCCTTAAGTGTAGCAAAATTCCATTGAATCTTAAAAATATAGGATACCCTAACTAATGATATAGTTTTGGGAGCCTTGTATCCCTTTATTAAGACATTAATAACATGACTAGGGGTTTCCTCAGGTCAGCAGTGTATATATCTCATCATAAGATTTGATTTCATATGTTGTAAATCCCAAATAGACACCAATAAAAAAGTTAAGGCCGTTTTAAGTTCAAGTCATGTTTTTAACTTATCTTACAATGGTAATTAATTCTTTTAATTATTTTGTCATCCAACTGTTATTAAAAATATATTTATTGATAATAATTAGCAAGTTATTACTTAATTTTTTTTAATTATTTGATAAGACATTTTCACTAAATATATTGTATATTAAGTATAAATGCATATTTATCATTATCAAAAAAATATTTAAATATTATATATTATATTAAAATAAATATAAAAATATTTTTATGTTAATATATTATTATTAGTGAAATACATTTTTTATGAAATATACCCTTCATCAATGATTTTTTTCTAACACTAATAGGGGGTCCTTTATCCGCACTTTTTCAAAAGTACTAATAAATTGAACCCTTTAACATTTCATTTTTAGCACTGTTAAATACCCCCTTTAATAGTGCTAAAAATACTATTAAAGGTGCAATTTAATAGTGGTTTTCTAGCACTAATAAATAGAGCATTTAAAACTGCTTTTAGCTAGCACTGTTAAATCCCTATTGCTGGATAAAACCCATTTTTTTTATAGTGTAGGTTGAATTCAGAAACATTGATCTAGGAGAATATATATACTTAATATATAATACTTTTCACAATTTTTCCCAAAGATAACTCAACCAACATGTTTGGAGTAAGTATTTGAATAGTTCTACTAAACTATAATGATATAAATAAATTTGTAGTACCATAATAAAAAGTAATTTTTCAATTCTTAAATTAATAAATACTTGACATATCACAAAATTATTATTAGGGTCCACATCAGTAGTAGTGATAAGTTATTACCGTCCTTTCTCTCTAAGACAAGGTGGTTTCTATTATAGAATATCTTTTAAAACCCTTAACTTAGAGAGTTAGTTCATATTATGCATGCGTAAATTGATATTTAAACACTGCACTATAGGCTAAGTGTTGGTAAGAAACCTCATCTTATTTATCAAATTGGTGAGTTTCTCAATCTATCCTTAGTAGTGATTATCATGATTCCCCTCATTTCTACATTTAAATCATATCTTAGTTACATTGAGATAGTTTTCTATATCCTTCTTCCCACATTTTTGAAAAGTTGGATGTTGAGTTTTCATTCAACCATGATATTTTTTCATTGGTCCCCACAAATTAAACTATATTTATTCTTTTTTATCTCTAGTACCTTGTTCCATGAACTGACTCACTGAGGTTTGAGTTGTGACTACCACTAGCCTACCCATAATACGGTAGGGGATATTAACCAGTGCCGAGTAGCCATATCCCACAAATGGGAGACATTTTTTCTAAATTACATGTACACGTGCACACGTCTCAAAGACCACACAATGCTGAAATGTAAAACAACTAAAACAATGCATTCTTATATCTAAGATCACACAACAAAGTACAATAGTGAAAGTACACCAAACTGAACAATGGGTAAAGAAATATCCCCACCAAAACTATAAAGAGTACAACCTGCTCCAAGGGATAGAACTAAGTCAAAAGTGTTCTCTTGGAAAATACCTTGGTCTTTAAATCTCTAGATACACTCCACCTGCCCCTTGTCTTCCTTAGACAATGTCAAAAAGGGTCATCGTCTACATATGAAACGACACATGCATGTAATTCCCATTCAAGAGAGTGTATTAATATACATAGTAAGAAAATCCAAAACAATACTTGTGAGGCACCAAGTATAGTCAATTCAACATGATATATAATAATCAATGCATAATTGAAACAACACCCAGATATACATAGGAAAGATACCACACCAATCGGTGGTCATAACCAATTGTCAGCCACATGATTCTGTTCAAAACAATGCTCGTTCCCAGAGAACCCACTCCATGAGAAATGATACCATCAGAGAAACTTGAAAAAGAGATATAGGTCATTGGGTGCTGCATAATAGAGCTCACTATTTTAAGGGGGCCATGATACAAAGACATAGGGTCACACCTAGAACTACTGTGGGACACTAAGAACCCAATCATGATCAACATGTTACATAGAGTATTATATATCAATGATTAAAAAAACCCTACCGATTCAACCTACTAGATTGAAGATCAACTCCCAATGTAGGGAGTTAACACTGATTCCAAAAACTCCAACTAAGGATAGTATAGGATCACACTCTAGTATCGCGGAGGGAAACCAAAACTCTATCAGAGACACAACTTATAGAGGTGATCACATTCCAATTATGTGGATGTAATTACACACTGTACCCTCATGGAAAAAGGACCAAGGGAATTCACTCAATCTATACTAGACCAAATGAAGAAAACATAGATCCTCAAGAACTATTTAAGGGATTACCTGATGTTTCACAAGGGGTACATAGCTTTTCCAATTATCCCACGTCAAATAAATATTGATGAGCCTCACACAACAAGTAGTATCTATATACAGAGTGTGTAGAATTATGTATATGAAATGTAGAGACACATGATATCCTCTCCATATTGATTTTCTGTGTCCATGTATGAAATCTATTTCTGTGTACCAATCAGTGTTTTCCAAGCCATGTCTATGTGGGAGAAAGAAAAATGTCAGTTATCATGTACTCCAACCCATGTTTTTGTGGGAGTACACATTGTGTCCCATCCCATGTTATCTAAGTAGTGCCTGTGTAATTGTTATTTACACGTTGAGTCAACCGTGGAGTGTCACACACCATGTGGTCCTTAAATCTAGCCAAACCCTAGCCCCACATCCAAGGACCCCACATGCTATGTAATCTCTGATTACACAACATGTTCTATAGGAATTTCCAGAATCCTATAATTTTTATCTACATTCAATTCAACACCTTTGGACATCAATATGGTGATATATTTTCAATTAAAATGAATATAAAAGCTCATCCGAGCCTCACAATCATCAAAAAATACTTCTCTTCACTAGATATTCTCACAAAATGGATTGAAATGTTGTTATTCAAGTTGCACCAAAGAACGTGAATTTGGGAATCATCAATCATCCAAATTTATATGTCTCCATCCTCACACCTCCTTTGTCCCATGCCAATCACAGATCTACAATATCAAATCATTGTGAAATTAAATGGGTGCACAATGATTAATTAATCAAGAATAGTTGAATCCCAGGCCAATGAAGAACGCCTATGGTGAATCATAGAGTTGTTGGAGAAAAGCACAGTCAATCAAGAGGAATGGACCGTGATGAATTTATTTTCCAATCTTGGTTTATTTCCATTAGAATGAAAATTGAATCCATCATCAATTTAGTCAACAAAAATTATCCCATTAAATCCACAATAAATGAATCCTATCTCACAAGGTGATCAATCTGAAAATAAATCTATTTGTTGGTTGATTTGCATTCATCATGGAATTGAAGAATATGGAAGAGTACTAATAAAGCAACCATCCTACCCCAAATTTTTTCAATCACTGATGATGAAAAAATCTATATTTCATTCAATGGAGAGATCCTTCAAAATAGATGTGCATCGATCGTCGATCCTCGATCCATCATCATTCATTAGAATAGATTCCCCAGGATCTCTCTAACAATCCTCTTGAAGATCCATGGTTATACTGCTATCCATGGAATTATTACACAAGGATACATTTAAATAAAATTGTTCATTGCATCGGCAAAATGGATTAAAATATTTTATATTAAAATATTTTAATCATTTTACATGCATGAAATTTTGGTCACAAACTACTGACACCAACAAATATTAAGTCACACATAGTGTAAAACTACTAATATGAGATCAAATGTTCCCTGTAATATCTGATCCATGCACCCATTTAAGATTTATTTCACTTTTTTAGGAAAACTGTGCTTGTGTGATATTTAGTATATTTAATATATTTGAGACATTTATTCCAGGCACCCTGAGCCTCAGAATCACACACCATCTCAGTGTCTAACCATAAAAATAGTTCATATAATATTTAAAAATAATACATGGAATGTATGATACATTAAATTCTCCCCAACTTGGGGATTTATGTTCCGAAAATGTCAAAAACATGGCTACACAAAGTGACGTGGGTATTGGGAATGAATCTGAGCCTCCTGCTCCAATGTTACCTCCTAAATATTCCCTTGTTACAATTGGACACACATCAAAGGAATAGATCACCCATGAAGGATCCTCTCATACCGATCCACGATCTCAACTATATACTTAGAAATTTTTTCTCTATAATCTATTTCTAGCTCAGCCAAGTTGATAACATGTGATGGGTCATTCAAGTAACTCCTCAAATATGACATGTGAAAGACATCGTGTACCCGATGTAACTGTGGAGGTAGATCTATTTTCTTCAACACTTCACCAAATCTGCACAGTATATGGAATGGTCCAATGAACCTTGGAGATACAATTCTTCCGCATAAAAATATCCATAATCCGTATCAGGATGAAACCCATAGGAATAGATAGTATCCCTCCTCAAGATCCAAACACCTCTATAGCATGTTAGTATATGACTTCATACGGCTCTGTGCAGACTTCATACTCTCCATGATGATCTGCACCTTACCTATAGCAGCTCGCACCAACTCTAGCGCCATGAGTGTTGAATCCCCTAGGTTAGTCAATTAATTTGGTGACCTATAGGGCCGACCATACAAATCCCCAAATGGTGGAATACCAATGGTGTAATTCTAGCTATCGTTGCATGAAAAATCCTCAAGTGGTAGGTGATCCTCCCAACTATGACCAAATTCTAACATGATAGCTTACAGAATATCCTCCAGAACATGAATGGACAGCTTAGTCTGGCCGATATTTTGTGGGTGAAATGCTATGATCAATCACAACTGAGTCCCAAATGCTTCAAATAATCTCATTCCACAAATTGGATGTAAATAGATCAACATGATAAAAAAAATCATTGATGGGACTCCATGAAGTCAAACTATTTCCTGAATGTATAGGCTACCCAAGCTCTCTACTTAACTCTACTCCCAGATACCTATGAAGTGGGACACCTTGGTGAGTCAGCCAAAAATCTCATAGATGGAATCTTTTCCCCAGGAAAGATGTGCTAATGCCATCACTATATCCATAGATATCCCATCCCACTTCAATTTCATCACCTAAAGTTCTTGAGATAAACCCACTAGAAATTGTTGCTTATCATTCAGTTCCTAATAAGGAAGACATAGGAAAACAATCTCTGAAACTCTTTTCATCATCCATGGCCACCAAAACTGACATCAGAGGTCCTGGTACATCTTTTCCACCCATGTATGTAACTTATAGAAAAATGTATTTAAAACCTACCCATTTAAACTCATGTGAACCATCATGTGTCCTTTGAATGGAACAATGTGTTCCCTATTGTCAGAAAATCCATTAAGGGCCTAACCTATGCATATCTGATAACATGGGGTATCACAGTTGGCATTACCAATCTGTTTCTCCTTTACTCATTGTAATAGTGGAGGGGTGGCAAATATTGACAGGAGGTACTTTCTCCATCTCTATCTAAAAAGGATAACTGCAACGAGACCAACTATATTGATGCCTCATTCAACAACTACAAACTGTATCTCCTATTGAGGGCATCATCCACCACGTTCTCCTTCAAAATAGTATAGAAAATATTAAAGGCATAGTCCTGTAGAAACACTATCCATCACCTCTATATCAATTTAAGATCCTTTTGAGAGAAGGTGTACTTGAGACTCTTATAGTTAGAGTACACGATGAATCAATCACTCATTAGGATGTGTTGCCACATTTTCAATGAAAATAATAGTAATTATATCTCAAGATCATGGGTCATGTAGTTATACTCATGTGGTCTTAATTGGAGTGAAAAATATGAAATAACTACATGAATTTTCAAAATAACATAACCCAGTCCAGTCCCTGATGCATCGTAGAAAACTATGTACTTTTCAACCTCTCTCTTAGCTCCTAAAATCTATGATAGAACATCTATGTCCACATGAAAGGATGACCATTGCAAGTCAAGGCTCTCAAGGGAGCATCCACTCTAGGGAATTAGAGTACAAAACTACAATATTACCCAAAAAATACAAGGAATAACTACACCTTTGTAACACTATTGGGTGGATCCCAAGAATGAACTTCCTCGACCTTCATTGGATTGACTATAACTCCATCATCTGAGATGACATGTCATAAAAATTGGACCTCTAAAATCCAAAATTGACACTTTTATTGCTTCCTGTAAAACTGGTGCTCTCGAAGTGTGTCCAGGACAATCATCAATTGTCTTGTATGCTTATCCTCACACACCAAATACACTAGGATGTCATCAATGAAGACTACCATGAACCAGTATATGAAATGTTAAAAATACCTAGTTCATGTGTCCCATGAAAATGTAGAGGTATTTTTTTTCATTCCAAAGGACATATCCATGTACTCATAGTGACAGTAATAACATTTTAATGTCGCCCTTGGTATAACATCATCAAGAACTCAAAGCTGGTGATATCCTGATCTTAGGTTAATCTTTGGGAACCATAACACCCTTTTTAAATGATAAAAGTGTTCCTAAATCCTTGGTAGTGGATACTTGTTCATCCTATTCACTTGGTTCATGGATTGGTAATCCACACATAACCTCAGAATCCAATCTTCTTGTTTGGGAAAAAAACCACGACTACATATGGTGAAACACTGTGTTTCACAAATCCCATCCTATACATATCATCAAACAACACCCTTTTCTCACGAAGATCTCTATGAGCCATATGATATAAAGGTGAATATATCGGTTCCATACTAGGGTGTATATTAATTACAAATTCAATCTCTTAACTGGGAGGCAAACCTGGAATATCTTCTAGAAATACATCATACAGTGCCACCATTACAGAAAACTGAGGAATCATAACATCCACTACACCAAGGGTCAGGCTGGCCAACCAATTAGTATTTGAATGAACCCTCCTATGTGTGAGTCCATACTTTAATGAATAGGTTTCCCTTCCACTGATAATTTCATAAGTAGCTCAATTACTATAGACACACTAAACCCTTCACCTAAAATTTTCAATTGGAGCATGAATTGTGGATTACCAGTCCATACAAAGAATCAAGAAATATAGTCTAGATACTAATACGAAAAGATCCCAACTAAAATTATAACCTCTAAGAGGCTGGTCAAATAATTGTCACAAGTGTGTGATCATTGTGTCTCATCTAGTATAAGTCTCAAAGCGCAAGGGTCGAGTCAACAATTCACTGAACTCTTTGTGTCTTAAACAAGATTCATGGAATGAAAAGAATGACTATCACATGTGTCTATCAATATAGAAAATAATGTAAAAAAGACATAGTTCATGTATCATATCATCCATGGATCTTATAGGTCATATGACTCTATATCTTATAGTTGGCCTCATCCCTTATATCAATCTCTTGAGCCTGTAATAAACCACCTATGGGTAGTGGTAGTAATAATTCGATACTATGACCACCTCCAGCTACACTTCCTACCCATATTCCATGTTGGACACCCTCTGAAACACCATAATGCTTCCTATGTCTCTGTCTTTGAAATCCCTCGACCATCTCTATATCAATAGAATGATGGGTCGGGAAGTGTCATGTAAAATATCCCTAACCATCGCAAGAGAAACACTGCCTATCCCTTTCCTGATTTAAGCCACCATAAGAGCCCTACACCCTGACCCTGAGTCCTATGATCTCATACTGAAGCATATGAACTTCTTGGATCCCAATGACTACCATTGACAACCTACTACTAAGGTCCTAAATACCATGTTCCCACTACTATATCCCACTACTTGTGTCTTCTCTACTAGAAAAAATTCTTCCAACAAGGGTCACTCAAGTACCCCATAATAGATGGAAATTTTAAGAGATAACACTTATTATATCATGTCTAGGTGAAAGACCTTCTCAAAGGTACATGCCTTAAAGAACAGTTATTGTATTATATCGAGTGAGTAACATGAGAGAAAAGTAAACCTCACTATTTACTCTGCCATATCAAACTACCTTGCTGCAGATGTAGAAGATATTTTATGTGTACCGACTACAACTTTCCAGATTGAATTCTCCTATAAAGAGATACTTGTAGCATATCTTGGATAGAAAAGTCTCATAATTTTACTAAGTCATGAAGGTCCACCATCTCCCAGCATATCCTTAAATAAGACTCATCGTGAGGACTAAAATCTAGATTGTAAGGATCCCCACAATCCAAAAAATGAAAGCGACTGCCTCTTGCCAGTCATCAGCCACCTGGGGGAATGGATCACCCCAAAACCTGGGAGGTAACATCCTCTAAAACACTTTCAATTCACTCAGTCTACATGAATATTTAGCTGGTAGTGCTAGTGATGTCTGCTACTCAATAGGTTTTGGTATAGCTATAAAACAACTTGAAGGTGCTATCTTTAGTAAAATCCCCAATTCTGATGCCTCATCGATAGGCAGACCATCCTCATAATCATGTGGTGGAACCATGGATAACTGCCTATATGGAGGAATAATAAAAAAACAAGATGTACCATGTTCAAAATAGTATATACACAAAGATAATTGAAGAAGTACCTGAAAAAAACCATTCTTATATGATGCATGTACCATTATTTTCCATGCAACCAATATTCTCATATACCGAGTTAAAAAGAAGGTGATCAGAGTCTTGGTGTATGGATACGTCGTCTACCACCCTAACAATAAAGTCACTATCCTAAAAGACAAAATTGAAAAACATAACACTATTTACCAAAACCAATGTCACCAATATAGGTCCTAAGGTAGCACCTCCATTTGATACAACTCTATCATGACCCAACCCACCGAGATCCAACCCATGACTACCCAAACCCACCTCCAATAGGCCAGGGGTTAGAGACCACTATCTAGTAGGCATATCCAAAAAATGAAGAGAGTTTTCCTGATGCACATGGACACACACACACATGTACAAGACCAAAAAAAATAAATGTAAAGAATCTAAAACAATGCGCGCATCCATCTAAAATCCAACAATAGAGTATTATAGTGAAAGTACTATAATCAGAAAAAGGGAAAAAATAAGCCCAACCAAAACGGTAATGTTTCCAACCTACTCCAAGGGAGAGGAATAAATAAAAAGTATAATCTTAGAAAACACCTTGATCATTCGATCTCTAACTACACTCACCCCACTCCTTGTCCTCTTAGGAAAATTTCAAAAGGGGCCATCATTTTCAAAAGACATGACACATGCGTGAAATTCCGGTGTAGAGGTGATTATAAAAATACTTAATAGAAAACTTTGAAAACACTAAACATCAGGAACCAATTATAGTTAGCTCAATACAAGATATAAAAATCAATGTATAATAGAAAAAACTAGAAATACTCAGTAAAGACACTATGACACTAATAGGTCATAGCGAACTATTAGCAACATGATTCTATTCGAATAAATGATCATTATAGGATAACCCACTCTCGGAGCCATGCTACCATTGGAGACTCCTTATGAATAGGTTTGGGTCATTGGGACATTACCAATAAATCTCAATGATCTAAGGTTGCATGATACACATACTGGGGGCCACGCTTAGAGTCGTTGGGGGACACCACGAACCCGAAATGGATCAAATCGCTACATAGTGGATTGTATGACAAAAATTCCACAAACCCAATCAATATGACCTGCTAGATAGAGGATCAAACCCCTAATCACAGAGGTCATGATGATTCAAAAAACTCCAACTTTGGATGATATAGGATCACACTTCGATCTTATAGAGGTACACAAAAAATCTATCTAAGACATGACCACCAGAGGTGATCAAAAACCAGTGATGTGGATGTAATAACATACTGTACGCTCAAGGAAAAAGTCCAAAGGGAATGAAATAAACCTACATTGGCCCAATCTAAGAGAATTAAGAGCATTAAGAACTCATGAAGGGAGTACGTGATGTGTCCCAAGGTGTACACGGTGTGTCCATCTATCCCATGTCTTGCCCATGTGGAATAACTTCAAGTGATATGTAGTCTTCATACACATGGTGTGTAGAAGGATGCACACCTATGTAGAGACACACAATATCTTTCTCATTTCGCTTAGATGTGTCCTTCTACAAAATCCATGTCCATGAACTTTTCCATGTAGACCAAGCTGTGTCCATGTGGGAGTACACGTCATGTCTGTGCTTGTGTACTCCAACACATGTCCATGTGGGAGTACACTATGTTGCCTTGCCTGCGTACTCCAACCCATGACTATGTACATCCAAAGTACAAAACGAGTCAACTGAGGAGGGTCACGTGTCGTGTGATAGTGGTAAATTGATTTGTGGTCCTTCACTCCAAGAAAAGCCTAGTGTTGTAGTCAAGGGTCCTTGGATTCCATGTAATCCCATATTACATGTCGTGTTTTGTAGTATTTTATAGAATCCCATACTCTTCCCCCGCATTCAATCCAGAAACTGTAGAAATCGATCAAATGATAAATTATCTGTGAAAACAAGGATCCAAGGTCATCCAATAATCACCATCATCAAAGAACACAACCCCTCCATTAGATCTACTCTCAAAACAGATTGAATTTTTATTCTTTGTTGTGTGTCGAAGAATGCTGAAGACTGAGAATTCAGGAATCATCTTTCATCAAAATTGAACCATCTCAAAATTTTCACCCCCTTCGTTCCATGCCAATCCAAGATCTATGATATCAGATCATTATGCCATGAAATGGGTGTGAAATGATCAATTTATTGGGAATAGTTGAACCCCAGGCCAACAAAGAACACTCATGTTGAATCGAAAAATTGGGGGAGAAAAGAACAATCAATCAATAGGAAAAATTCTCATTCGATGTTTGTGTAATTCATGGGTTTTCCCAACATATCAACTATAAAATCCATAAAAAATTTAATCTAACGATATTATCCCAATAAATCCCCACAAATTAAATCACATCTATCAAGGAGATTGATCCACAAATCAATCTATTCATTTATTTATTTTCATTCATCGCATAATTTATGAAAGGGTAAGAGTCCTCCTAAAAGAACCATCATACCTCAATTTAGTATAATCAATGACAAATAATTAAGTTTTGTTTCCTTCGTTGGAGAAATCCTTCATAATCGAAGTGCGTCTATCAATGATCCTTGATCCGTCGTCGTTTATTAGAAAGTATTCCCAAAGATCTCTCCAACGATCCTCCAGAAGTTCCTGGGTTATGCATCTAACCATAAAATTATGAAATAAAGATATATTTAATGAAAACAGTCATTTTTCTATCACAACGAATTAAAATAATATATATTAAATAATTTTAATCCTTTTACACCAATTTTTTTTTATTAGAAATGACCTATGCTAAAAATTGGTAATTCATAACTAGGGTAAAATATCTATTATGAGCCCAATGATGCCTTCATATTTAGGATATGAGCACCTTTTTAATAGTTATTTTACATTTTGAAGAAATCCATGCCTATTTTCTATATAATATATGTAATATATTTCATACTTTTATTCCAGGAACACCGGGCCCTAAAATCGCAAGCCATCTCAGAACCTAATCTCAAAAATAATTCATAGGATATTTGAAAATAATACACAAGAAATCAAGGATGTCACACCTCAAACCTATAAAGAGTAACCAATATTCATCTCAACCATAATGGAATATTAGAAAACATCTTCATATTTTTCAATTTTTAGAATAATAAGTTATTTTTATAAACTCGAAATTATCCCACTAAATAAACCTTCCTCCTTAATTTTGGTATTGATGAAGAAACCATAGAAATTTCGTAAAATGATTGAATTTTTTTCCTCGGGTACCCTAATTGACTAATAATAATTTTTCTTCAATCTAAAAAACTCCCTCTCTATTTAAAGATGAAGAGTTTTGGGAAATTTTTTTTTGGAAACTATTTTCTTGAATCCTTCACATTCTGTGGAATCAATTTGATCTTTGTAAATTGTGTTCATGATTAGTGTCTATCACCAATAAACTCCCTCTTTTATTCGATAAATATCTAGTATTCACTTTTCATAATCTGCGCATTTGAAGAAAAACAATATCTTCTCAGTGGATTTAATTAATTGTTTTATGATGAGGGGATTAGAAGATCCACTAAAGGTAGGATCACTTTGTTTCCTAAAGGACTCTATTACAACTTTCACATTCATTGGAGAAGAAGGGAGTTACAAATGATTCATGTTATTATTCATAGCATGAGTAAGCATATCTAGTACATCCATAATGTTACCATCTCCCTCTCCTATAATTTTAGGAATATTGTTAGGAAAATAATCACATTGCTTATAATGTTTATTAATGGAATAGTTCCTCCTATTTCAAGGAATTAAATAAAACAATGAAGTGTTGAAAATACTCAAAATAAAAATTATATAAAAATTAAAAATATGAATTTAAAGGAACAAATATAAATTAAAAGTATATCGTAACTTTTGGGTCTTTAGGTTTCAATATAGGTTATCCATGGTAATTTTCGGACTAGTATTTCTAACCAATCAAACTATTCAAGTAAATCATAATAGATCATAAGTATTTTTGGAATTTTCTAAAGTATATCCCATAAGAGTACCAAACTAGGTGATCAACATGGCCTATTTAACACACACTAAGAGATGATAAATTTAATTCCCAATGATCCATTTCTGGGGTTATTTCCATAGGGTAAACTATTCTAGTCCTATATACAATTGTAGTATCTACTTTGGGATGTAATTTAGTAGAAAAAACTCAATTTATATTCCACTGAAAAATCTAGGATAATTTGATATACATAGACTTTTCCCTAAGGTTCTCAATAAAGTATTATAGTAATAATCTCCAAATATAACTAGACCACCATAGGATACCAACTATAGAATAAATTCTTTTACACATATTTTTGAATTATTTTTAACTTAAATATCCATTAAATATAACCAAAGGATAACAAGTCCAAACTAGCATCTTTCGATGACTAGGTACATATAACTAAAACATGCAACTAAAATAAAACTTACTTATTTAAATCTGCATTATTATATTGTAAATCCTTTTCATATTAAAAGAATATTTGGATAACATAGGGAATACATAAAATAAATAGGTGACTTGTAAATCCAAAAAAGTTATAAACATTATGGGTAAACCCAACATTTCAATTATAAATAATATCATGATATCAAAAAGAAGAAAGGATCATAAATAATAATATTGAAGAATAACCTAAATATCAGGGAATTTGATGATTGCCTTAATAACATAAAACCCGACATAGGAATAAGTAAATGATAACCGCTAAGATCAAATCTCATGGCTGATAGAGTCCCATCATTGATTAGGTTCACTTCTTAATCCCATACATACCTTCTTTTGAGAAAAAAACATTGCCCACAGAACTTGAGTACTATATGGGCGCACCTATCCCGACATGTACATATTAATATGTACCAAAAAAATCAATCAATCATAATAAATATATATAATAATTAACCATGTCATGAAATGTGTTTAATAATCATTCCTTATATGATTAATTAATGAAATTCGATTGAGAAGGAATTTGTGAAAAGGAATTAATGAATGAATTACCCCATAAAAGGGAGGGAAAATAATATTGGTATATATTTGAGAGACATATATACATAATTTATAATCATTCCATAATAATAAATATATTGGGAAGGTAATTTAGAGAGAGAGAGAGATGTCATAACCTTAAGAAAAAGGGCGGTTTAGTGAGATCCCTAACCATATATTCGAGAATTGTTCTATATATGGACATATTTACTAGATAGTAAAATTATATTAATTAATTACTTTATTAATAATTTTTTTTCATATATATATATAATAATTTTATTATATTTATTTATAAATATTTCATTTATATGTAATGACTATTTCATTGTTATAAGTGTATTAATTTCTTCATTCCAAGGTCAGATAAGTTGTAGATAATTATAGATGACATTTCCAAATGGAAATAAAAATATATATGTAATATGAAATTTTATTAATATAGTTTTAAAATTTTTAATTTTCCAAAATATCATTATTTTTTTGACATCATGATAATTATTTTAGTAAAAATTTAAACGTAAATCAGTAAGTTTTGTTTGGCAGATTTATCAACTATAATGAACTAAATTTATTTTATTTAATTAAATCACCATTAAAACAATAAATAATGTGAAATAAATAAAATTATATTTATTATAATATTATTCCTAAACAATAATATTTTCATGACCATCCTTGAATACTATAGAGAAAAATGAAGAATGTTATTCAAGGAGGTGGTGAACCATCCACGTTGAAAACAATGTTTTAATTTAAGAATCTAAATAAAAAAGCATAGACAAGGGATACACATAAAAAAAATGCAATTATAGTATATTTATTATACTATATTAAAAATTTTATGTTGGATTGGGGTCGTGAGGAGAAGTTTGAAAGAAGAAATAAATTTAAAACAGACAAATTGAGAACATTATCTCTTAAATGTTGTCTCTTTGAAATACTACTTAAGGACCATTTAAATTTTCATTGACTGAGACCATAGATACTAGGAAGTGTGGGAGAGGAATTTGAAGGAAATTGGATAGAAATTTGTTAATATCAAATGGTTATAAGTTTTTAGGAGAAGGGGAAGTGATGGGTGATATTTATAAGGGGAGGAGAGAGATGTTTTTGAACATTATATTCATTAGTTTATTGTTTAGGATCAATAATATCAATAATTATTATTATTTTGACTATATTTAGTTACTTATGAATATTATATTGAACTAATGTTACCTCAAATAGTCTATGACACAAATATTCATATGTTTATCTTATAATGTTAAATGTAATATTTTATCATATTTCACTATTCACCAAAAATTCAATTTTTTTTAAAAAAATACGAAAAATTCACCCAGACCATTTTTCAATATTTAGATTCCAAAAACGAAATATGTTTTTTAAAAATATATTTCTAAATATAATAAATTAAATTTTTAAATAAAATCCTCATTTTTTTTGATAAATATCTATTTTAATATTATGATCAATTTTTTAACACTTTGAAAAATTACTTATGGTCACATAATATTATCTTATAATTATAATGACATTTATTGTTATTTATTAATTTATTTAATTAAAATAAAATTTCATTAATTCATTATGTATTTTATAAATATTAAAATAATATATATATATATATATATATGAAATAATACGAACACATATTTTATCATTTTTAGAACATTTATTTACTTGTATCATTGTATAAATATACTGTAATTTCATTTTATAGGATAAAAAAATATTATTTTACATTACCATAGTTGAGGATACTATTCAAATAGACATGTCATTTTCCTCAACTTTCATATTACTATTCCAATAATCAGATAACTATTCTAACGATCTGATTTGAAATGGTCATATGGGATCCCAACATCCTATAAATACATCATATTTCAGTAAATAGTCATTCACATCTATTTTATATCAAGGTTATATTTTAATTTCCTTTCAAAATAAGTTTATATTACAATTTTAAAAATTCATATTGGATTAATAACATTCTATTTTTTTCTATAGTGGTGTTCGTGAGTGATGTTGTTATAGTGGATCAATGAAAGCCAAATTTTCATATTTTTTGTTATCATAGTTTCTAATTTTATATCATTGTAATATTTTCAATTATTAAATCCATTTTTATTATCTACATGAAATTTTAAAATTAGTATAATGAATTTAGTTTGGTTTTATCATGTGGTGCATGTTCATTATATAATATTATATTACTTAATATGAAAAAAGTATATAAATAGAAGGGAAATTACCTTGATAGATGTTTGGTTCATTATTTATATGTGATCTTTGATTAAGTTCACTATATTAGATAGTTTTTGACATTATTTAACGAAAATTATTATGTAATTTTTTTGAAGAAAATATTTTTCATTGAGATTTTATGCTGATCCAAGTTATTAAAATGACTTAGAAGAATATATGATAAAGGTACCCACATATTTTTTATGTTCCATTATGAGCTACATTATAATACTTGGGAAATAAATTTATGTTTAATTTGGAAATTTTTTTATCTTCCTTAAAAAATTCAAGGCTTTTCATTTGGTCAAACATATTCTAGAGGAGTCTTAATGTTTACTGATCATGGAGTTGTTTTAGTTTAACTTTCATTGTTATTGTTATTTTTTTATAGAGTGATGTATTATTTAATAATATTAATTTTTATCAATATTAGGTAACCTAAAAAAACCAATTTAGTTTAGGTAAATATCTAGAGATATGAGGAAAAACATGTTATTCTTTTATGGATCTTATGATCTATTAAAAGAAAATTTTAGTGCTTCAGGTATGAAAATCAATCATTAATGTTCATTTCATAGAGTAAGAGATATGGTAGAAGTGGAAATTCATTGAAGCACAAAAAAGGATATAATACTACTTATGAAATGGAAATAACTAAAGTGAATATATTTTATCATGTTCTCTATAATTATATTAAAATAACATCTCAACATTAGGAAAAGGATCATGAAAAATTTTAATCCTTTACCATCAATTCTGATGAATAGATGGTCTTTCATCCATAAAAAATTTATGATTTCATGGTCCTTAATATTCTCATGAACATTTTCAATGTCGACCTAAATTATTTTGCAGATGTTATTTTTCTTATCCAAGTCTATATTTAAACATCTCACTAATTTTCTAATTATCTAGGAACCTAATTATGTGTTATTTTTGGAATCATCTATATTTCACACTACCCATTTTCATAGGATGTTTTATTATTCCTTTATATAATTTTGGTTTTACTGAAATTTATTTTTAAATATTTATCATTTATTGACCAAGATAAAATTGCGAGGATGTAATTTATTTAGGTGGGAGATGTAACAACTTCATATTTTAGAATATATTTCACTTTAAATTTGTTAATTTTTTCTTGGCCCACAACACTAAGCATAAAATTAATCAGGATATATTACAACATAACTATTAAATTTAAAATGTGAATTTTAATAAACAAATTATAAAAATATTTATCAATTTTTTAAATAATTAAAATGTATTGACTAATTCATAGTAAATAAGTACTCAATTTTCAGTATTTTCATTTTATGCATCCAAAATAATTTTTCTAAAAAAATGGTTTTTATTTCATTTTTTCACAAATAAATTATAAATAATTTATATAATTTTTAGTAATTTTTTTGATAAATGAATATTTATTTTAAATAATCATAAAAATATTACCTAATGATGTGTAAATTTGGATTTTTCTGAAAATATTTATTTTTCAGAGAATAGTGAAAGAAAAGGTTTTTACCAAACTATAATTTCAAATAATTTAAAAGAAACCTTATATTTTTAAATTTATCTTATAGTAAAATAATTAACCATTAATAATTAATATTATAATTATTTACATGGGAATAAACATTATACTTGAATTTGGTATATGTTCATTTTTTTCATAATAATAATTTTCTTCTAAAAAACTTTTATGCGTTAAATATATTTTTAAAATAATTAATTAAACAAATATAAATTAATTTATTATTACAATTAAATTTATATATTATATATTAAATAGATATTTTTTAAATTTATTTTATATTTTTTACAAGGTATGGGTGTTTCTGATCCTTTTTTTGGGGCGTGCTGTCTCGCATTTTCGTTGATAGGAATGGTTGTGTATGTTGCACCGCATTCCCGATTTCCAAAGGTGGGTGGTATTCATCACATCTTTAAATATGTATTCTCCTTGATTAGAATCAGATAATGGGATATTGGTCTCTCTTTCTAAGGATTCATCCTCAAAATTTTTCAGCTAGTCCTAGTGTCCCTTATTGATTAACACGTCGTTCGTGGAACATTTTCCCGGTGAAATATCTTTACGGACACCGATTAATCACAATGATTCTATCAGGACATTAGAAGGGGTTAAATTTGGGCAGTAACTTTCAGTTAGGGGAGTAGTCACGCTGAGGAATCTATGGAATGTCCAGATGCTGAAACATTGAAATACCTATATTCTTCTTAATTAGAGGTTTTCTCAAGGGCACATAAACCCGAGGATTCCCATATCGATTGTGGGGGATATTATGCTAGAGACATGTCTCTGAGGTTTTCCTAGGCTTCCCTTGTTTAACAAAAGGAATGCCGCAAATTTAACATCTAGAAATGATGGATCTGACTGACCAGAACACTAATGAGAGCAGACCAGGTGGGTGAATCCATAACATGGATCACCTAAAAGGTTTGTTGGATGGATGGATCAGAATTCCCAATTAAAACTAATCTATGACATTGTGTCCCTAAAAAAGAAGATATCATACCATGAAGGCTGAACTGGACACCACAAAGGGAAAATTTGGAAGAGTGGTCCCCAAAACATGTAACACCTATGTTTTCCATTGGCTAGTATTGCATCTCAATGAGGCTTACTACATACCCAATGTGAAAGAAAGGGATTGAAATACCCATCTTTCAAAAGGGTGATTCGGGTCTTACACAGGGTTAGTGGCCCATCGAAAGAGGGGAACTCTTGTTTGGAGGGATATGATGTGTGGGCTTATGCATGGCTAGTAGCCCGTAATGAATGGTATGATCCCACCGAGATGTGGTAGGAAGAGTATGAATCCAGAAAAATGATGAAGTGTTGAGTGAAGTGGATAGTGAATGAGATGGAACCAATGTGAATATGAGGTGGTGTTGGCCTCAAACATCATGGAGGATTCCTACATATCACTGTGGATGGGAATCAATGTCCATATAGTTTGGTGGGGGTGCTGAAACACTTAAAGAGGTGGATTGTGAGAGTGGACGCATGGATTGGGACCTAAAAAATGTAGAAACTCCAGGTTGGGGCATGATCTTCCAAAAAAACCATGACTCAAGGGAGTGACCAAGATGGGAAATGGATCGTGGGATTTAGCATCAATGAGTCTTCTTATTTATCCCTATTGTAGGGAATCAAAGTACACACAGTTCAATAAGGTGCATATAATTGGGGTATACACAAAGGAATGTATCCTGAAGACATGTTGGGTATTACACATGGTTAGAATCCCATCTTAATAGGGAAACTCTTGGATGGATATGTATTGAGAAGTGAGAGACTTATGCATGGTTAGATACCTGGGAAAATGGGACATGTGGTAGGGGTGTACACAATGGTAAACAACCCTACACATGGTGGGGCTAACACATGGTTAGCAGCCTGTGTGGATTGAAACACCCTAGAGATGAGGATCCAAGAGATGCATCCCCAAAAGGGAAAGTATCAAATTAAGAGGGTATATCTTCATTATGGGGAACCGCAGTTTACCATTGGTTGGAATTGGACCTTATAGAGGCTTTTTAAGTACCCTGTCTAGAATTCTAGTATAAAATATCATGTAGTTAGAAAAGGAATATGGTTTAACATCATGCAAGATAAGTGAACCAATGTTAAGTTTTCGAGAAAAATGTATTGAGGGGAGTGATAGGATTGATCCATAGAGAGGATTCTTAAATACCCTGTCTAAAGGGCATGAATCAATGCCCACATAGTTCATTAGGGAATATAGTTTAACATAATCCAGGGAAAGGGGCATGGGGCTTACACATGGTTAGAGGACCAAATAGGATTTCATGGTCGCTGCTTACCCTAAGACCACATGATTCATGCTTGGTGTGGGAAACAAGAGGTATCAGCATACCTGACGATAGTGTCGTAGAACGTGCGTCCATGAAGGATTATGGGGGGTTTACATATGGCTACTTGCACATGGAGATATATATTGGGAATTACTTTAGGAGGGAAGCTGGAGGTGGGTGATTCTATGTACAAGGAGGATATGACCATAGCACAGGGAACACGCTACCAGAGTGTGTCAGGGACTACATGAAGACTACCAATGTCACACATGGAGACAATGCACAAAGGGAGAGATGAGTGGGGAAGAATTGATTCTCATAGTTATTTTTGTCTGCCTAGGTTTTCCACACATGTGGAAACTGGTAGGTTAACATCATGTGTTAGGCACAAGGATTATTTATATTTATTGTCGTGTATCATGGACAATGAGGACTCGATCCTCACCACTCAGACATACATAACTCACACAAACTCACACTTAGAAGAAGGAAGGAACATGAAATTCCATGAAACAATGGGGTTTTATGAATGGTCACTTGAGGGGATCATGTTAGCGTGTCTAATTGATAGATCAATATCCATTAGGGTTCCTATGCGAAGAATCTTAAGTCATGGAAATTATATATGAAACACCACTAGAAAAATCATAAAATCACATCGTACATTATTGGAGGGAAACACTGGAGAAGGGTTTTTGAAGAATAATACCTTGTAGAGAGGGGATAAGTGAAGATATGGTTCTTCATGAAGATAAGGGGATTCACAAAGGAATGTTTTTTGTGAAGCATAGTGAAAAATATCTCCACAAAGGTATGAGATTCTCAAAGCACGATGAACTATCCAAGATATGAAGTCCACATGTGCATGGAAGGTGCTTTGAGATGGATGAATGCTCCAAAAATACCCGAGTACCAAAAGGGACACCTACCTTTGAGATATCCATAGGGATTCACAAACGTAATCCCCACTTGATGTAGAGGAATATTGGGGAAATGAGAAAGCTGGTTTGCAGTGCGTAGGTGACTTCTGTGATGAATTTTCTCACTAGTTCATAGAGAAAAGGGTGATTCATGAATTGAGAGCTCAGACGATGAATAGTCAGGGTATCAATCCCTTGGAGGGGGGGGGGGTGTTAAGACACATATTTTTAGGCACATGGTGTCATGATGTTTTGAGGGAACTCCCTGAATGAAATGGCACTTCACGGTCAGAGGCTGCTCTATTAAACTCACATAGGATTTTATCATTTATTTACGGTAGTCGTTAATTTATCCATCAGGATCATAGAGGATTCTATAATTTCTTTGTGGTGGCCATGAACATATCTATTGGGATCTACTAGGGTTTCATCATTTCTTTACAGTGGGCATTGAGGAGTTTATTATTCAGAAATTGCGCCATTCGCGGTGCTAACGGGCATTGTGATGGTCCTTCACGAGGCAGGATCTTGGGTGATATTTATGCCATTCCCATTTACGAATGAATTTTTGTGCCTGAAAATACCCTCTAACAATGGGATGAGATGGTAAAATAAGGGTTAGATTCTATGGTTATATCACCAAAAATTTTTAGATCATGAATCTGACTCGCAATGAGGGTTCGCGGAGCACGTGGTTAGATCGCCGCAAATTTCTCGGCAGCCGAGGGCGCAACAAATCTTGTGATTACATTTCCTATAAATTCGGTGTGAGTTCTCTCTTTGTCCGTGTCTTGTATTTTTTAACATTTTCTTGAGATGTTGAATAAAAAATATCCAGCACACCCCGTGAATTCTCTTTGTGAAAAAGGTTCTATGGATCTGTTCTCTACAAAAAATTCCTAAATTCACAAATGTGCTTCATAAATAGAGAAGATAAAGAAGAAAACAATGTGTTGGGAAGAAATGGCCAAGAAATAAGCCTATCAGGTGGTCCATGTGGATTCCACTTGAAGTGAAGACATGTAAAAAATCACGATATCAGAGAGTGTGTGTAGAGTAATTCTTATCACGAGTCACTAGTGGAGGTGATGAAAGAAGGGAAAAAGAATTTCAATCATTGCAAGAGATTTTTTGTAGAGTCCCGAAGCTTGACGTACATGGAAATTATATTAATTTTGCGGAATACTTAATACATAAAAAAATAGACACACAAGGATCGTAATAGTTTAGTGTCTTTGGAAACTTGGAACGTAATCATCTAATAGTGGTGAAAGATCTTCAACATCTCCCATAAAGATCTTCAACTTTTTGTTTTCTTACCTGAAACCTTTATTTTAATCCTAGGGGAAAATAAAACATAAAAAGAGTGAGCTCAAATGCTCAGTAAGGGTAAGAATGGATGAAATAAAACATACCATATACATTTGAACATAAAAACATGAACATAATATTTAAACATCAAAATCATGAGCAACGACATAAAACATGGAAGTACATAAGGCATAGATCATAATGGAACAAAATCATGATAAAATAGCATGGGAATAAAACATGTAATTGTGGCATCCATTAAACACATGTAATGATTTCCATAGTAGCCAAGGCGTTGCTGCCAAGACCATCTTAGTAGACAAAGTCCATTTCTGAATCGAGTTCACTCCTCATTCCAGTCATGTAATACTGAACTTGATTAACTTACCATTCCAGCCATGTCTATCTCATGAGATATAAATCTTTACCCAATGCATTTGAGGGAGATATAGGTCCCACCCATCTCATAATTAAATCATTATTACTTGTGCCACAAAATAAACATACATCATTTATGAAAACTCAATAAATAAATTAGGTTTCATAAACATCATCCCATCATCACATAATCCATATAAAAGAAATAGATATCAATTCATAATAAGATAAGTGAAAACATTTAAATTAAAGATACATTATACTTGAAACATACACATATGAAATAATGTCATCTTAGATGAAAAATTGTTTTGATAAAACACTTGAAATGAATTATTGAGGAAAATATCCTTTTTTATTTAAAATCATTTTCTTTTCACAAAAGTCATGCAATTTTAAAAGAAAAAGATTTTTTTGAAAATAGTCATGAAATATTTTGGAGGAAGCTTCATGAAAACAAGGCTTTATAAAACCGTAAAAATCCTTTCACGCCGTATACATTAAAAAACATTCTTCTCGTACTTTTGTCGAAAAAGTCAAAAAGTACCTTATAGGGTAAATAAAAGATAGATTCCTTCCATAAGATTGGGTAAAAGTCAAAATGGGTAAAAATGACTTTAAACATACATGAAACCATTTTTAGGAAACATGGACATGGATGATAACAATAACCCCAATAAATACTTACGAATAAACAATCTCAGATAAGAACGAGATTGGAATAGTTATCCCTTACCATAGATCCAATATGCTTCATACGTATCCAAACCTCCTTTATAATGATTTAAATAATGTCATTGACTTATTACAGAATCATATTCATTGTTATTATATCATATATGTTTCACTTATGACTTTATATTACCTGTTCTTTTGTAAATTCATGTTAAAGTAGCCTTTTGGGTAAAATCGTCTCATTTGTCGTTCATGTTTTAACTTGTAATTATTCATATGATTACATAGATCATGATTACTTACATCCAGAATGTAAAAATGATTTATATATAATATATATTCATAATATACATATATATAATGGATCGATAAATGGAAAGAAATACACCGTTCATGGAGACGGTAGGCGGTACGTACGCATGAACACTGTTTTCGTTTCCTTATTGAATTGAATTGAATTAAGTAGATGAAATAAATACATATATACATAAATACAGTAACATTATTATGTCATTTATTTCATTATTACTTATTATATATACTTTATAATAATTTTTGAATGGTTATCATGGAGAGGGAATCTCATTGCGTTGTGGAGACGGTATTCCGTACGTACGCACGAGCGATGATATCATTCCCATGATCGTCGAATTGTATTAAAGTGTATGTATAATATTATAGAATCAATATCAATTTAAAATAATCATATATATTCATTACATTCACCATTATACCCATCCAAGTAAGGTGGTGGTGGAAAATAGATTACACCACGGCGTGGAGACGGTATTCCGTACGTACGTACACGCGGTGATTTCGTTTTCCGTAGGATGGAGAGTTGGTGAAATATGGTTGTTTCATAATTATAATAACATATAATTATATGAGAGATACTGATGTTATTACTTAATAATGAAAAAACTAAAGAAGAAGAAGTGGAAGAAGAAATAAAGTTGAAAGAATCGGTAACGGACATTACCTCTTCTTTGAAGCGCCTCTTTGAGACCTCCTCTTAGGGAACTAAAATTGGTATTTTAAGAAGAACATGAACTCTAGGATGTTTCTAGGGAAGTGTTGAAGATAATTTTTCAGGGGTTGGGCGAGCTTTAAGGCTCAATGTGGTGTGAGGAATAGAGGGAGGAGGTTCCCTTTTATAAGGGAGGAGAGGGGCACATTTGGAATAACTAAAAATATTATTTTATTATAAAGTCATATTTGGGTTTTAATAGCTCCAAATTGAGTTACTTAGAAGCTAAGGTACCTATGGGTCTGAATACTATAATACAATATAATTTAGACAAGTTTAGGTTTCTATTTTAACCTTATCATTTAGATTTAACTTTAAGTTAGATAATTTAACTTTTACCATGTCTTCTTGTTTTCTTACACTATAAGGTTAATAAACTTACTATAACAAGCCAAAAGAACCCCATGTTGTTTATTATTAATATATATAACCTTATCTAAGTCATTTTGTGGATCCTTAGATTTTTAGGAATAAAATAAAAATTAATAATATAATATTTGTTTTAAAAACTATTTTATGTCAATTTTGACACTATTTGGTAATTGATTTTTTTTGAAAATAATAACAGAATGATTAGTTATAAAAACGATAACTAAATCCCTAATAACATGTCATATTAACCTATAAAATTAGTGTAATTCATAAAAAGTCTCAAATTACATTTATTTGGGTATTTATAACATCACTTATGTCAATATTTCATTAATAAGATAATTACTGCATCATCTTTGTGTCATAAATAAATTAGATTATTTAATGTCTAAAAATTATAAATAAAATACCATTATGTAGAAAATCTTTTTATATTTCTAATGAATATTTATAGTCGAATTTATCCTATCTATAACCCTATATTAATATTGATTTACTTATTAAACATTGATTTTAATTATTTTAACCCTTCTTTAAATAAATTAATATTAAATGTCCTAATATAATCCAGGTGGGTCTAAATGGTCATATTTTATTACTAAGGTTGTTTTTGGTCGAATTAATCTTATCCAATAGAATTAGGACATGTGTTAGGGTAATAATAATACCATTTTTACCCTTAATTATCCTATTTACTTTTAACTGTGGTAAATAAAAGTAAAAAGTTACTATTCACCAAAAAATATTTTTATCTCATTGAACCACAGTTTAGTCCTTGATATTATCCATGTCTCTCGGATTTTCGAAATTCCACTCACAGAAGCAGTAAAATTAAGTTGTATGAAAAACTCAGTTTTTCAACTACCTCTTAGTGGTTTCACTATTCATCAAAAAAATGAACGTGTCCAGAAAAATACCAAAAATTAGGCCTAAGCTATATTTGATATTATGAATTCCAAAAAGGTGTCTATTTTACCAAATTCAAAACATATCACTTTCATTAATTAATTTAAAAATTAATTCCTGTCGTCAAAACAAATAGCGTGTTTTTAAGAGATAATAACTATCAAAAGATTGACACTTGTTTATGTCTAGTTTAAATGTGAAATTACATCCAATGACCAACATTGTATTAAATGGTAAAAATATATTATAAATATACTTTAAAACCACTCAAATTAATTATTTATCACTATTAATTATTTCTATTTAAAAAGTTGTTTTTAATTAAAATTTAGTAATTTTCTCTATTCATCAGAAGATGAAAGTTATCCGAAAAGTACCAAAATTTCACCCTAAGCTAATTTCGATATTCCGAATCCAAAAATGAAGTCTATTTTGAAAGATAAAATTTATAAAATTTCATGAAGTGGTTATTACTATTCAAAATGTCTAGTTCATAATAATATTATAATAATATTTCATTTAGTGAAACTCTGTATTGCGTACTATGCACGCTATCGAGGAAGGTCTTTATTGTGTGTAATGCAAGCCAAGTCAGGGCTGCGTGTAGTGAATGCTCTGTTTTGTGTTGCGTATAATCAAAACTTATTTCATTTATACATTAAACAAAATCTATACATAATGTTGCGTAGAATAGTTTCTACAAAACAAACTTGAAATTGTGTGTAACGCGGTCCAAGAATAGTGTTGTGTATACTGCAAGAAAATACGGTGTTGTGTAAACAGGGACATCCTGTAGGCCAGTGGTAGGCGATAAAAGCTAGTCGCACTTCGGTTGTGGGTTTGATTCCCATAGCCTTTTCCGACGCGATGGGTTGTCGCCCATCCTGTAGGTTTTCCTTTTTCTAAAACTTCATTACTATAACATCCCATCAATAATATCAATAAAACTTCTATCCTTAAACAATACTAACTTATGTCCAATATAATCCATTCCAATCTTTAGGCTTATCCATAATACTGCAGTCCACTCTCATATTATAGTGAAAACGATTACCAGAGATTTCATATAACAAGCATGTTAATACCATCGTTGATCCCCATATATCATAAGATATGTCTTTTTGGTCACATTCCAAACATTCGAAGGCCTTAATCATGTATTCTCTTAGAAAATTAACACCCATTGAATCTTTGTGAAAACATGAGTGCTGTCAAAAGTAAACTCTTTCCACATACCAAAACCCCAAAATTCAATATACTCAAACCATGATATAACAATTTCCTTATATCAGTCATGAGCTCATGAATACTGTCAAACATTTTATTTTCTCTTTATCCCTTCATTATGCGCATATCATATTTTTTCCAAAAATATCTCAATCACTTTCTATGGTTACCGGTACCATAAAATTATTGAAAACCACAATAGACCAATACATAAATATTCCAATATTCCACGATACTATATACAACATTATTTTTGAATCCCATTACATAAACACTTAATCATTCCACAACATCGTTGTCATATTCAACATCGCCAATAGTGATCGCATGTGACTTCCCTTTGTCCTTTGCCTTAAGTGAATGCTCATGTTGATCATCACTAACCCTTGGATTAGGGAATTTATTAGCATAATGCCCCATTTCCTTGAACTTGAAGCATTGAAGTGTTGGTGTTGTGTTCTTTGCAGTCTTTTCTTTATTCACATCATTAGAAACCCTTTTTCCATTACTTCGACACTCAGCTACTCGATTACCTTATTTTCCACTCTTAAAACATTTCTAGTCCATTTAAGACAATCTCCACGATACTTATTTCCACACATTGGGCATAAGGAAACATTCATCTTCTTTTCACCATTATTATGAGATTTCTCCTGGAACTCCATCTTTCGTTTCTTGTAAAAAACATGAGATGGATAAGTAAAACCAACTTCCATTTCTACCTTGATATCACAACGCACAATTTCTCCATAGCTACTGAAGTCTCTTATAGCTAATGCCCATTGGAGATTTGGTTTTAAGCCACTGAAGAATCGATCAACATTACTTTCAGGTTGGATGATAAAGCCAGATGCATACATTGCAGGCCTTGTAAAATTCGCTTCGTATATACCAACAAATTCATCATCCTTTTGCTTTAGTTCAAGAAAATCCTTCTCCATATTTGTTTGAATAATATGAGGGAAGTACTTATTGAAAAATAAGTTCTTGAACTTGTCCCATTCCATGGACTCAATTTCATCTCTTGGCCTCGCATTATTGCTAAGATTCCACCATTGATCAGTTTCACCTTCCAAACGATATACTACTAAGATGACTTTATCATGTTCAGAACATTGAAGAACTGAAAATATCTTTTCAGTGGTACTGATCCATTGTTCAGCAACATGTGGATCCGAAGACCCACTGAAAGAAGGTGGATTTTGCCTCATGAAGTACTCAATAGAATATTGTTCCCTTCTCTGCTCATTTGGAAGTCCAGAATGATTCATAGCTTCTGTAAGTATAGAAAAAAGATTTTCACTCCATCTCCCATAACATTTGTCTGTTCAGGAGGACAATCATTGAATTTTCCATTGCATTGATCAACACGGTTCCTTCAGGTTCCATCCATCATCAAAAACCCAAAAAGAATAGTGTGAGAGGAAAAAATCATGCTAGGGAAAACAACATAATAAAGGGGGAGTACCTTCAATATCTAACATCTTAGGTTTAATTCTAATATCTTTATCATAATTCTAGGACTATAACCTATACTTACACATAACCTTAGGGACATCCCTAGACATACCTTAGAAATATCTCTAGGGATCTCACTAAAGTAATCTCATCCTAGTTTCCAAAGGTTGACTACACCGTTCCTCTAATACCAACTGTAGAGACACGAAGCTTGACGTACATGGACATTACATTACTCATGAGGAATACATAATACATAACAAAAACAGACACACAAGGACCGTAATAGTTTAGTGTCTTGGAAACTTGGAACGTAATCTTCTAATCATGGTGAAAGATCTTCAACATCTCCCATAAAGATCTTCCACTTTTTGTTTCCTTACCCTGATCCTTTATTTTAATCCTGGGGGAAAATAAAACCTAAAAAGGGTGAGCTCAAATGCCTAGTAAGGGTATACATGGATAAAATAATACATACCATATACATTTGAACTTAAAAACACGAACATAATGTTTAAACATCAAAATCTTGAGCAACGACATAAAACATGGAAGTACATAAGGCATATATCATAATGGAACATAAATCTTGATAAAATAGCATGGGAATAAAACAAGTAATTGGGGAATCTATTAAGTACATGTAATGATTTCCATATTAGCCAAGGCATTGCTGCCAAGACCATATTAGTGGACAAAGTCCCTTTCTGAATCGAGTTCACTCCTCGTTCCAGTCCTGTAATACTGAACCGGATTAACTTATCGTTCTAGCCATGTCTATCTCATGAGATATAAATCTTTACCCAATGAATTTGAGTGAGATATAGGTCCCACCCATCTCATAATTAAATAATTATTACTTGTGCCACAAAATAAACATACATCATTCATAAAAACCCAATAAATAAAATGGGTTTCATAAACATCATCCCATCATCACATAATCCATATAAAAGAAATAGATATCATTTCATAATAAGATAAGTGAAGCCATGTAAATCATAGATACATTGTACTTGAAACATACACATATGAAATAATGTCATCTTAGATCAAAAATGGTTTTGATAAAACACTTGAAATGAATTCTTGAGTAAAATACCCTTTTTTCATAAAAAATCATTTTCTTTTCACAAAATGTCATGTAATTTTAAAAGACAAGGATTTTGTTGAAAATATTCATGAAATATTTTGGAGTATTCTTCATGAAAACAAGGCTTTGTAAAACTGTAAAAATCCTTTCATGTCGTATACGTTAAAAAACATTCTTCTCATACTTTTGTCGAAAAAGTCAAAGAGTACCTTGTAGTGTAAATAAAAGAAAGATTCCTTCCATACCATTGGGTAAAAGTCAAAATGGGTAAAAAGGACTCTAAACATACATGAAACCATTTTTAGGAAACATGGACATGGTTGATAACAATAACCCCAGTACATACTTACGAATAAACAATCTCGGATAAGAACAAGATTCGAATAGTTATCCCTTACCTTAGGTCAGATATGCTTCGTACGTATCCAAACCTCCTGTATAATGATTTAAATAATGTCATTGACTTATTAAAGAATCATATTCATTGTTATTATATCATATATGGTTCACTTATGACTTTATATTACCCATTATTTTGTAAATTCATGTTAAAGTAGCGTTTTGGGTAAAATCGTCTCATTTGTCGTTTGTGTTTTAACTTGTAATTATTCATATGATTACTTAGATCAAGATTACTTACATCCAGAATGTAAAACATGATTTATATATAATATATTTTCAGAATATACATATATATAATTGATCGGTAAATGGAAATAAATACACTGTTCATGGAGATGGTAGGCCGTACATACACATGAACGCTGTTTTCGTCTCCTTATTGAATTGAATGGAATTAAGTAGATGACATAAATATATATATACATAAATCCAGTAGCATTATTATTTCATATATTTCATTATTACTTATTATATATACTTTATAATCATTCTTGAATGGTTATCATGGAGAGTGAATCTCATCGCGTCGTGGAGACGGTATTCCGTACGTACGCACGAGCGATGATATCATTCCCATGATCGTCGAATTATATTAAAGTGTATGCATAATATTACAGAATCAATATCACTTTACAATAATCATATATATTCATTAATTTCACCATTATACCCATCCAAGTAAGGTGGTGGTGGAAAATAGATTACACCACGGCGTGGAGACGGTATTCCGTACGTACGCACGCACAGTGATTTCGTTTTCCGTAGGATGGATAGATGGTGAAATATGGTTGTTTCATAGTTATAATAATATATCATTATATGAGTGATACTGATGTTATTAAATCATAATGAAACAACTAATGAAGAAGAAGTGGAAGAAGAAATAAATTTGAAAGAATCGGTAACAGACATTACCTCTTCTTTGAAGCGCCTCTTTGAGACCTCCTCTTAGGGAACAAAAATTGGTCTTTGAAGAAGACCAGCACCTCTAGGATGTTTCTAGGGAAGTGGATAAGAGAATTTGGCAGGGTTTTCCCGAGCGTGAAGGCTCAAATTGGTGTGAGGAAGAGAGGGAGTAGGTTCCCTTTTATAAGGGAGGAGAGGGGCACCTTTTGGAATAACTAAAAATATTATTTTATTATAAAGTCATATTCGGTTTTTAATAGCTCAAAATTGAGTTACATAGAAACTAAGGTGGGGATGTGTAGAAATACTCTAATAAAATAGAATTTAGACAAGTTTAGGTCTCTATTTTAACCTTATGATTAAGATTTAACTTTAAGTTAGATAATTTAACTTTTACCGTGTCTTCTTGTTTTCTTACACTATAAGGTTAATAAACTTACTATAACAAGACAAACGAACCCCAAGTTGTTTATTATTAATATATATATAACCTTATCTAAGTCATTCTTCCTAAAATTAGATTTTTAGGAATAAAATAACAATTAATAATATAATATTTGTTTTAAAAACTATTTTATGTCAATTTTGACACTATTTGGTAATTGATTTGTGTGAAAATTATAACAAAATGATTAGTTCGAAAAAAGTTAACTAAATCAATAATAACATGTCATATTAACCTATAAAGTTAGTTTAATTCAAAAAAAGTCTCAAATTTCATTTATTTGGATATTTATAAGATCAATTATGTCAATATTTCATTAATAAGATAATTACATCATCATCTTTTTGTCATAAATAAATTAAAATATTTAATGTCTAAAAATTATAAATAAAATACCATTACTTATAAAATATTTTTAGATTTCTAATGAATATTTATAGTCTAATTTATCTTATGTATAAACCTATATTAAAAATTATTTACTTATTAAACTTTGATTTTAACTATTTTAACCCTTCTTTAAATAAATTAATATTAAATGTCCTAATCTAATCCAAGTGGGCCTAAATGGTAATATTTTATTCCTAAGGTTGTTTTTGGTCGAATTACTACTATACAATAGAATTAGGACATGTGTTAGGGTAATAATAATATCATTTTTACACTTAATTATCCTATTTACTTTTAACCGTGGTAAATAAAAGTAAAAAGATACTATTCACCAAAAAATATTTTCATCTCATTGAACCACATTTTAGTCCTTGATATTAACCATGTCTCTAGTAATTTCAAAATTCCACTCACAGAAGCGTTAAAATTAAGTTTTATGAAAAATTCAGTTTTTTAACTACCACTTAGTGGTTTCACTATTCATCAAAAAATGAAAGTTTCCAGAAAAATAAAAAAAATTAGGCCTAAGATATATTTGATATTATGAATTCAAAAATTATGCCTAATTTACCAAACTCAAAAAATATCAGTTGCATTAATTAATTTAAAAATTAATTCCCACCTTCAAAACAAATAGCGTGTTTTTAAGAGATAATAACTACCAAAAGATTGACACTTGTTTATGTGTGGTTTAAATGTGAAATTACATCCAATAACCAAAATTGTATTAAATGGTAAAAATATATTCTAAATATACTTTAAAACCACTCAAATTAATTATTTATCACTATTAATTATTTTGATTAAAAAAGTTGTTTTTAATGAAAATTTAGAAATTTTCACTATTCATCAGAATATGAACGTTATCCGAAAAGTACCAAAATTTCACCCTAATCTAATTTGGATGTTCCGAATCCAAAAATAAAGTTCATTTTAAAAGATAAAATTTATAAAATTTCAAAAAGTGGGTATTACTATTCATAACGGCTAGTTCATAATAATATTATAATAATATCTCATTTAGTGAAACACGGTATTGCGTACTACACACGCTATCGAGGAAGGTCTTTATTGTTTGTAATGAAATCCAATTCTGGGTTGCGTGTAGTGAAAGATCTATTTGGTGTTCCATATAATCAAAAATTATTTCATTTATACATTAATCAAAATCTATACATGATGTTGGGTAGAATAGTTTCTACAAAACGAACTTGAAATTGTGTGTAACGTGAGCCAAGAATAGTGTTGCATATACTGTAAGAAAATACAATGTTGCATATATCACAAGATAATTTTGGTGTAGCGTACAACACAAGACATTAAAAAGAATATTTTTCATAAAATCTCGGGGTCTTACATTTCCATTGTTTGTACTTGGTCTGATGGATGATGTCTTTATCTCTAAAGTGATCAGGGATGAACCAACTTACTAGTTCAGGGGCATGCCATGTCATTATCAGTGGTTCAGGGTTGCCGATGGGCATACTTAGAAGGACCAAACACATGTTGTTACTGACTGCCTATATGACCATGTGAAAAATTCCAATGGGAAGGAACTACAACCTAAGATATATCCACCTTAATGACACACCATTATTAAGGTTTCCATAGGGAACTCAGATAAAGGGTGCAAAGATAGTTGGGACCTACGCTAGGATAGAAACTTCATGGATGAATGGTCCTGGGCCTACTAGATCTTTTCATCTTGAAACAAAATCGAGGCAAAGTAAATGTTAGTAGGTCTGTATGAGGCTACATGAGTTTCATAATTACATAACTAGAAACCAAAACAGATGATTCCAGAGTTGCTAAGTAAAAGGTTTGCGAGGACCAACACATTCTATTTTCACTACAAGGAGGTCAAAATCCACCTCTGGGACCTCTTAAAAATTTCAATAATTTCCTTCCTATGAGCGATTTATGATAAATTTCTCCCTATAGAGAATACATGTGAGGATACAGTGTAAATACCATGGTTGTAGAAGCTGCTGATGATCTTAATTCCATGTGATGATAAGTAGTTGGGGTGGGATTCCCATTTTATATAGTGGTTTGGAAATTTCCTAAAACTTCCACCAAAACAACCTACTGAGTGGGAGGACGAACCTAGTAATCAACCAACAAGGCCTCACACCTATCCAAGTTGGGATAAGTGTAGTAAGTATGGTTTTTATTGGTGAATTATAGGTGAAAACCAATGATAGATATGGGGGTACAATCTTAACATTGAGAAGCAACCAGTGGGTAGGTTGGCTTGGTTAATTTGATCACTCATTTGTGAAAGCATGTTTCTGGCCAGGGATGTGCACATGGGTGCATGACCGGGAATATTTATCAAGGAATCCATGCTGATGATGGGGAAACACATCAAAATTGGGATCCGAAGGCTGGAAAAGTTGTACAAGGTGTTGTGGCACATCAGTGAAGGGAAGAATCCAGAAGGTTTATGTGAACCATTATAATTTCTATATGGTTGTATAGGGTTCACATGAGGGTTTATGAATTTACAAACCCCATTTCCCCTCCTGGGTAATACTTTCAACCACCTATTCTGAACGTAGTGGAGAGTTTACCTATCACAATGGCTTCACCGACGACACAAAATAGTGTTTGGATGGTGAATGAATTCAATTTACATCTATTCCCGCAGCCAATAAGACTATTCACAATAATGTTCAGGGAACTGAGGATCATCAATCATATCTCCTTGCCTCTCATTTTAGAGTTATGGTGGTGTGGTAAGATGACAAGACTATCTTCAAGCCACAAACCTTGCATCTTTTAGTGAGAATTTTTTGGTTCATGTAGAGGTTAACCCCAAAAGTGAACCTAGGGGTAATCCATGAGGATCATCTATGTGAGATAAGGTTGATGTGGCTAATGTTCCCAAGGAAATATGGGAAGATACAAAATGCGTTTCCTCCTCCTCCTACTGCATACGTGCTAGTTGAGTAGTACACAAAAAGCTAAGAGACAACCTACCTGGGAGAGATGCTGAAGCAATAGACTATTTGATTTGATGATGGGGTTCCCCCTCAACCTAGCGGTTGAAGTCAAACAATGGGAAGATCATGTCGTGGAAATAGAGCTGGTGCACATCACGGTGGTAGAATTGTGGTAGTAGAAAGGCTCGTGATTCCATGGCCTCCTACAGGCGGGGGGTGGAAGATGAACATAAGTAAAAGATCTAGTGGACCAAAACAGGTAGATCTAGGAGGAAGGAATGTGATAATAAGGGTTCCACAGAATACCTACCCATGCCATTGGGATGTGGTTGCACTACATGGACATGGATAGGGATATTTTCATCTCGAAGGCTTGGGAATCCTTGGATGTTAACTAGAAATTCCATAGTCCTTCCAAGATGTGGGATCATCTTAATTAGTTTGGGAAGGATCTTATGAATATTATCAATGTCACATGTATTTCTCTGGTACCACATGAATTGTGGGACCAATACATAGATAAGATGGAAGACATTGTGTATATTTAGGGTACCCTTCTTCTAATGTATGATCAGGTAACAGTACTGATTGACCAAACATCCCACCCCAACTATCTATTTTGAGTCGAGGGAGCGCTTCCTTTTTCTTGGTGAATCAGAGGGGTATTGGGGAGAATATGATGATAGGGGAAGCCCTTTGGAGGAAGGTCATATTGTTTCCTTAGTGTTGGTAAAAGTCACCGAAACACTTGATGTAAGATCTAAACCATTACCTATAAATATTACTTAAGTTATCTAGGTTTATAAACTAACATTTATCCTATGCAGGAGAGCCTCATATAATGGAACCATTCCAAAATGAAAAAGAATTTAGGGGGACAAGATCTGGGGCCTACATCAAGAGCGATGGTGAGAACGAGGTCCAATGGGGCTGTGGAAACCAGGGTAGCCATTATGGAATATTTGAAGTTCCTAACCATATATGGGGGGCCATGTACTGAGTTTACAATGATAAAATCATTGACACATTATCAAATATTCCACTTTTTAAAGTCTTTTTCCTTGTAAGAGCTATAACTCTTCTCCTTCGGATGAGGCCAACTGACATTATCTCTATCTGAGAAGTTCTTCAACAAGTGGTCATAATTGCTATTGAATATAGTCAGGTTTCCTAGAGATACTTTCATTGAGAGGAACCCCAATAAACATGGAATTAGATACCTGAGTTGACCGAACCATGATAATCATGGCCGTGGGAAGAAGTGATGGTGGGACGGAACCTGAACCTATCGAGGTGGAATCCAGTGATGAAGATCCACCAAATGATATGGAACATATCTCATCTAATGAAATGAAATATGAGGATCCTTTCACTAAACATCTAGATTTATTTCTGATGTATGAACTTACTGACCTATAAGAGTTAGAAAAGGCCAACACCGATGTGGAGAACAATTGGAATGTCCATCACTAGTCATGGAAATTGATCAAGTGTTTCATCGATGACACCCCACAAGTAGAGTGGATAAGTTGGATGGGGAGACATTGTTCATGGCTACATGACCTATGTTCTAGAGGGGTAGATGTTCAAAATCTATATTTTCTCATTAGATATTACTTTGCTGAGAAGGTATGAGAGAGTGACTGAGATTTATATGTCACCTAGCATTGGAGGAAGTATATCTGCATTAAAAAACATCAGGTATACAAACAAGAGATCCAACTCCTAAAAAAGTATATGAATGAGCACTTTTCTTTCATCAACACCAAATAAAAACACATTTCACTCTTATGGGTTCAGTTGGTAGATTCCAAAAAGATGTGGAGGTAAGTATCCATTGAGGTGGCCAATATTTGAGCTATGTAGGGGGCGAGTACAAATTAGGGATGATGAGTTATGCCCTATGTCCAACGAAGAAGGATGGGATCTCAGATGATAACAAAAAATCCAAGATGCCACAGGCCAAAGAGTGGCATATTTATGATGCTCTAAATAAGGGGCTAATCCCTAGATACTTTTCTTTTTAAAATTCATAAACATGTTTTGATGATTTCATCATAATTTAAATTGCATGTATAGAAATTACAGTTTCTTTATTTAATTATTGAACCTTTATCATATCTATGAAGCATCTAACATTTAATCCGTAAGCTGACATGGGTCATGCATGGTGTGAGAAACAAGGTACGACCATGTAATTTCTCTCTTTATATACAAGAGAACCATCCAACTATTGAATGCTCAGGGGAAGACTGACTACTTGGTGTTTTTGGAATAAGAGATGGGGGCATGACTGGAGAATATGGCTCTCATAGAAGAAATTTTGTTTTTACCAATGTGAATTAATGCATGAGTGTGGAAGAATCGTGGATTTAGAATTCAATATGAACAACGGGGGATGAGAAATGTGAATCACAACACCCAAAATTTAGAATGCAGTGTGGTTGGCATGATTATGGAGGATCACTATTGACCATATTTGAGGCACATCATCCATATCGTATTAGCCCAAAATGAAACAAAACAAATGAGGGACAAACATTAACCAATTTTGAAAATATAGGGCATGACTCAAAATTTCATTCGATGTCTTCCGAAACATTGGCCCAACACGAAAGGAAATCCATGAGGTTGATCATCCATACCATATAGGGGTTCCTTCAGACATGAAAGGAGATGGGGATCCAAATAAAAAGCACAAAAAAAATGTATATGGAGTGATAGAATGTTAAAATGGATTCAAAAACCCATAAAATTCTTCCACTGTGATGAGAGAACATTTTTGGGAGTGCATTTGTCTGAACAAAGATCGAACCACTCTTTCAAGAAGAACCTCTCTGGTGAGGATCTGAGATTCTTTTCAGTTTCATATCACACAAACGAAGATGATGTATACATAGTTTAATGTCATATGGTAAATAATATTCATGATATTGTTTAACAATGTATAAATAGGTCATTTTACATTGTTTAAGGTCACAATACATAGACACTAGTAAACATTTTAATGTCATGTTACCTAGAATGGTGTATTTTAGTTTAAGGTTATAGTGTTTGGACCGTAATTAGGTCTAGAGGACCAGGAGGGTTGATGAACCTATGGCTAGGCCTGAGGAGAATTCATAGGACTCACTAAATATCCCATAAGGATAGGAATGAATTCACATGTAGTTCATGAGATACATCACAGTGAAAGACCAACACTGGTGGGGGAAATCCTCTCTAGAAAGGAAGATGAAGCATCCTATAATTATCATGGGGTGTACCAAACATGTTAGGGTTTAGAATTCAGTTTAATTCCATTAATTGAGGACATGGACACCCTAAAATATAATATTTTTGGTGTGTTACATAATTATATTTGAATGAGGACCAAATGGGTCCTCACCACACCACGTAACATCGAAAGGGGAGACTAGGCTAAAAACGGCTGAAATAAAAATTTTATAATTATGTGTCTAGACCTGGGGATGAGATGTCTAAATGTCTCATAATATCATAAGAAGGTAGAAATAAATCCACACATAGTTCCTATGATAATTATTCTATGCATATCTGACCCGTTTAGTGATAAAAGAGGAATTTGATATATCTTGTTTACTATTTTGCTATTGGTGTGTGTTTTTTTAGCAACCATCCCAGGATGGAATGTCCAAGTGTCACTATAGGAATCAAAACATATATCAGTTTTGACATGTGGTATGGTGGTGAACAGTGCAAATGGTGATTCCCTCTTAATTCAGAATACCAAAATACAGTTCCATTTTTCATCGTGCTACCAGGATGATGATTTCACAATTTAAGTTCATATGACTAGACTGGTCCATGTTCATTAACATCGTATAGTATAGATATAATAATTTAATGTCTTGTTGGATGAGATAGATCCTATTTTATGGTTATGTAACTTAGACCATGAGGTTGTGCAGTCCTATGTGTGGGTATCACCTTAACCAAAACTCCTAATACCATGTGAGCTATGCTCAGTGTGGGACAAAAGGGATGGTATTTGGCTTTCCCCACCACATGAGAGTTCAAAACAGTGAAAGAGAAATGTTTGGTGAGAAAATCCCAACCAAAATGACATTACTAATCAATATACATGAATGTATGGAGGAACAGATTGGTAGGAAAATATGAATCACTACACCCAATATTGGGGACATAATAGGGGTGTCGTAAAGAAATAAGAAAACCTATGAAAATGTTTGATAAATAGAATCCATGTTAGGTATACTTGGATGGGAAAAAACAACTGACGTTTTTCCACTAAACATATTGAAAATGCAAGACCAGGATCAAAATATCATTCATGATCCTCTAGGATATTGGAAAAAACAGTAGGCGAGCCACGAGGCCAAGAATCCATACCATTTGGGGGCCCTTTCATATATGAAAGATGAGACCCAAATAAAGGGGACTTGTCAATATTGAATGTACTAATGAAATTTAATGTGATGTGCTATGGAAATAGGAGAAGAAACATGCTCTCAAGGGAGGAATATGGTGTAGTTTATCATGAACCTGATATGAATGAGGACCCAGAAGGATTCGTACCACACCACACACTTGGAATAGAAATCTAGGGAAAAAGGGGTGCAATGGTTTGTAATTATATGGCTGGACCTGAGGAAGACATGTTTGGGAATCAATAGTTATCCCACTTGGGAGATAATCAAGCCACACATAGTTCTTCAAGTTGGAATGGAATATGGAAAATTCCAAAAAGGTCCACATCATCTTGAATGAAGACATCATAGTGTGAGGATGTTTTTTATTATACATCTGAGATAAAAAAGAAATAGTTTAACATCATATGATAATGGCACTGAAGATCATAGTTTATGGCCATAGATATCAGACCATGAGTGAGGAATTAAAGATGGAAATGTGTAGTGTGGAACCATAATGCTTGGATATTGAAATGCAATGTCCTAGTTTAAGGTCATAGGGTTCAAACCGTAAGGTGGTACAATTCATCCATGTAAGAAAAAATCTTACCAAGTCCCCCTAAGCCCATGTAATACATGATCAACGTGATAAACATGGGTCAAAAAATATATTATCACACACATAAGCACATGATATATGGAATAGAGATTTATAGTCAAGAATGACCCCATGACACTAATCCTCCCACTCAACATGAAAAGACACAAGGAGAGATAAAACCAAGAGTGTTAAAATTTAGTCTAGACATGAGGATGTGAAGAAGGATGTGGATCACGAAATCCATCATTTGGGACTCAATAATGGTGGAATATTGGTGATGGATAACATATGACCAAGTTCGAGACATAGTATCCATATCACATAGCATGGGATGGGAACAAACACCTGAGGGTTGGCCACTGACCATATTCACAACATGAACTCGGACTCAAAATGTCATTCAAAAGTCTCTAGGATATTGACCCAAAATGGTAGGTGAGTCACATGGCTGAGTTTCCATAACGTTCGATAGTCCTTTCAAATACTAAATATAACAGAGACCCAATAAAGGGACTAGATAAGAAAGGAAATGGAATGAAAGCTTGTCCATCAAGAATCAAATACTCTAAGCCCCACACCACAGCACATATGAGCACATAGTTGAGGAATAATAGAGGATAAAGGATTCAATTAAGGGAAAACAGACCAAAAGGATGAGTAGAGGAAAGAGGCAAGGTTGGTTGATGAACCTGCGGCTGGACCCAAAAACAAATTTTTGGGCATTCCTATGTATCGTACGAGGGAAAGAATCAAGACACAAATATGTCTAAAATACTGTACAGTTTAACATCATGCGGTACAGATGAATATGGGAGAGGCAACAAAATGGGGGAACTTCATATGGTGTGGTAATGTAACTTGAGGTGAATGGGGACTTATGAGGTCCCACACCAAACCATTCACAATCCTAGAAGGGAACTCGTGCTAAGGGTCAAGAAGTGAAATTAGAGAGCCAAGAGATGGACCAGAAGAAAAAATGTTGGGGAATTCATATGAATCCCATAAGGATGGGAATCAAGCCATTTGTAGTTCTGGAATTTTATTAAGTTTAACATCATGAGGTAAGGATGTATGGTAAAGGAGAGGATCCCTGAAGGGAGATACATGATGTTGTATTTGTGAACCTGAAGTGAATGAGCAAAATAGAATTATACACAACCCCATGTGATCTTCAGGAACTCATGTTGTGAGGGAAAATAGATGATAATATTTTTGGTACTTGTGACTGGACCCAGGGAAAAAAATAATGGGCGTTTCCAATGTATCCTATGAGGATAGGAATCAAGCTATACATAGTTCTGGATTGTTGTGGAGTTTAAAATCATGTAGTAAAGATATTATGGTGGAAAATAAATATTCATATGGGAGGTGAACAATGAATATTTTGAAAACCTGATGTGAATGAGGACCTAATAGGTGTCATACACTCCAGGGACTCCTGAGGAAAACCTGAGGCCATGAGGAAAAAAATGGAGAAACTTGGGGATGGACCCGAAGATTAAATGTTCGGGTGTTCCTACATATCCCACGAGGGTACGAATCAATCTAAAAATAGTTCTCTAATGTCATGAAGTTTAACATCATGTGGAAATGATGGGGGGTAACATTTCAATATCATGTAGGAAAAGCTAACGAAACATAGGATTTACAGTTAAACGTCATGTAGGACACCCAAAGTAGTTTACCGTCATGCAGGATGATGATTCTACGTAGTTATAGACCATTCAGCCCAAATAAGGTAGTTTAATGTCTTGCAAGATGGGAGAGATCCTGATGAGAAGTAATTCTTGAGTAAATTTACTTTGATAGGAGGAGTGATACGCTCCATCCATGGTGATCAAAGAGTATGCACCACTGGGGTAAACCATGTTAACAGTATAAGTTACATCCCACTTAGGCTCTAAATTGGGTGGTTTCCTACCAGAAACCATTAGAGTTATTAGGGAAAATACCATGGCACAATGAAGGAAGGATCACAGTTGAACATTATTGTTGAAATACCTGGCTACTTTGTTCTGGTGCCCCTCTAAATTGTGCAGGGCTTGAAGGCGACTCCCATAGAGGGATTCAAACTCAGCCAGATAGTCTTCTGCTACATTGTTCACTGTCTAATAATCATAAATTGCTGTGTAGAGTGATAATGACTAAATCTAGATGGATTAGACCACCTTTGATCCATACACAAGGGAATATGGGGTCACATAGATAGAATTACGATTCATCGTCTGGTAATCCTAGAGAGCAAGGGGGATATTTTCCGGCCAAATTTTCATATTTTGACCAACCATATTTTTAATGAAGTTAGAGAGGGTCTTTTTGAACACCTTTATCGATCCATTTTATTGAGCATGATAGTGAGATGTGTGATTAGACAGGATGTTGTACTTTGCATACAATTTCTTCTACTCTACAGCTTGAAATTTGTTACTGTTATCTGTGAGGATAGACAGTGAGTCCCCAAATATAGTTTTGAATATGGAGATTGTAAAATCAATGATATAACCTGCCTTGACATTATTTTGTGTAATTTATTCTTCCCACATTGATAAGAAATATATGGTAGTCAAAATGAATCAATATATGCGAGTTGTTGCTGGTGGATATGGTCCCACGACATCGAGACCCTAGGCCCTAAAGGGAGAAGAATACTTGGTAGTATGAAGTGGCTCTAGTGGTTGGTGGAAAAAATTGTAAATGAATACGACACGAGTGACAGCTCCATGAAAATTTGATATAATTATGGAAAATGGGGGGACATAAGTAGCCCAACCTTCTGATCTGGTGGGAGTGTTTCGACCCAGTTTGATGACATTCATAGGAACCAACATTGATTTCTTACAGATCTTGGGAGATCTCAGCTGTAGAGTCCCAAATGTTGACATACTTGTACATTACATTGATTTTATGGAATACAAAATAAATAAAAAAAACCAACACTCAAGGACCGTAATAGTTTAGCGTCTTTGGAAACACGGAACATAATCTTCTAATCATGGTGAAAGATCTTCAACATCTCCCGTAAAGATCTTCCCCTTTTGTTTTCTTACCTAAAAACATTATTTATATCCTGGGGAAAAGAAAACATATAATGGGTGAGCTCAAATTCCCAGTAAGGGTAAGCATGGATAAAATAAAACAAACCATATACATTCGATCTTAAGAACATGAACATTATGTTTAAACATCAAATGCATGAGCAATGATATAAAACATGGCAGTACATAAGGCATAGATCATAATGGAACATCAATCATGATAAAATATCAATAGAATAAAACATGTAATTGTGGAAACCATTAAGCACATGTTATGATTTACGTAGTTTCCAAGGCATTGCTTCCAACACCATCTTAGTGGACAAAGTCCCTTACTGAACCGAGTTTACTTGCCGTTCCAGCCATGTCTATCTCATGAGATATAAATCTTTACCCAATGCATTGGAGGGAAATATAGGTCCCACCAATCTCATAATGAAACCATTCTTAGGTGTGCCACAAAATCATATATCATACATCATAGCATAACTGATGTAATTAAAATGGGATTCTTAAACATCATGCCATCAAAACATAATCCATATAAGATAAAAGGACATCATAAAATTAATTACATCATAACTTAATCGAATCAATGTAAAAATAGGGATATAAACAGAACCCCATATTATCTTAGATGGAAACTAATTTTGATAAAATACTTGAACTCCATTCTTGAGGAAAATATCATTTCTACTTAAATTTTTTTTCCTTTATTAACTTGTCATACAATTTTAAACTAAAAGAATTTGATTAAAAATAAACTTGAAAACTTGTAAATGAAGCTTCATGGAAATAATTTTCTATGAAATCATAAAATCCAGTCATTTAGTATAAATTAAAAAAACATTTTCTCATACTTTTCACGAAAAAGTCAAAAAGTATCTTTTACTCAATAAGACAAAAGATTCCTTTCATATATTTTACTAAAAAAACTCACCAATGGGTAAAATTGGATTTAAAAAATTGTAGGAGGATGGAAGTAGTATTACATATTTAGGAAACATGGATGTGGATGATAAATATTCCCCAGTAAATTTTGAAGTATAAACAATCTCGGATAAAAATGAGATTGTGAGATTTTCCCTTACCTTAGGTCCGATATGTTTTGTACGTATATGAACCTCCTGTATAATGATATAAATAATGTCATTTAATTATTATAGAATAATATTAATTGTTATGATATCATATATGGTTCACTTATGACTTTATATTACCAGCTCTTTTTTAAATTCTTGTTAAAGTAGCGTTTTGGGTAAAATCGTTTCATTTATCGTCTGTGTTTTGACTTGTAATTGTTAATATAATTAATTAGATCATGATTACTTAATTACAGAATATAAAACATGATTTATATATAATATATATTCAGAATATACATATATATAATAGATCGATAAATGGAAAGAAATACACCGTTCATGGAAACGGTAGGCCGTACGTACACATGAACAATATTTTCGTTTCCTTATAGAATTGAATGGAATTAAGTAGATGACAAGCATATATATATATATATATATATATATAAATCCAGTAGAAATATTATTTCATATATTTAATAATTACTTATTATATATACTTTATAATAATTCTTGAATTGTTAACATGGAAAATGAATCTCATCGCGTCGTGGAGACGGTAATCTGTACGTACGCACGAGTGATGATATCGGTCCCATATTTATTGAATGGAATTGGAGTGAATGAGATAATATCATAGAATCAGTATGATGTTATAATAATCGTATGTATTTATTCTTTACACCATTATACCCATCCAAGTAAGGTGGTGGTGGAAAGAAATATTACTCCACATCGTGGCGACGGTATTCCATACGTACGCACGCGCGGTGATTTTGTTTTCCTTAGGATGGACAGAAGGTGAAATATGATTGTTTCATATTTATAATAACATATCAGTTTATGAGGGATAATAATGTTATTACTTAATAATTAAACTACTAAAGAAGAGGAAGTATAATAAGAATGAAACTTGAATGAATTGGTAGAAGGTATTACCTCTTTCTCGAAGTGCCTCATTTGAACATCCTCATAGAGCACTAGAGTTGGACATTTGAGAAGACCAATACCTCTATAAGGTTTCTAGGTAAGTGGGGTAGTGAAATGGTCAGAGGTTGGCTGAGCTTCAAGGCTCAAAATGGGTGAGGAGGGGAGGAAGGAGGTGCCTTTTTATAAGGGAGGAGAAGGGCACCCTTGGAATTATAAGAAATATTAATTTATAATAAATTACAACCCCACTTAAAAACCACCAAAAATGACACAAATCAGATTATTAAGTGAGATATATTTGTAATCCCATCAACCAATAAAATTTAGACAAGTTGGGAATTTAATTTAAACATTATGAACTTGATTTATCCTTATTTAATCTATTTAATTTTATTTGTGGTAATAAGTTTCTAATTATTAAATTGTTATAAATAAATAATTATGTGTTGCTAATTGTCCATAACTGGATAAGTTATGACCTTATTGACCATATAAATTTCAATTTATAATTTTTAAATATTTTTGTGGTTTTTAAACAATTTTATAATTTTTTTTATAAAATAACAATAGTGTCAATTTTGACATTATTCATTTATTTTAATTTAAATAAAATCCAAACAGAGGATATATTATAAAAAAATAATGAATAGATTCATAAAATTTAACGGTTCTCTAGAAAATTCATGTAGCACATTAAGTAGTTCATATAATATTTATTTTAGTATTTTTAAAACCATTTATTTGGTATATCTCTTAATAAAATAATTAGTACATCATATTTGTATAATTATTTAATATACTTATTTGTTACATTAAAATTAAAAATAAAATTATATGATGAAGATAAATCTCATATGTTTTATAATAATACTTTTACTCGAATTTATCATCTTAAAACCACAACATGAAAATTGTTATATTTATTAAATTATGAAGGTGACATCTTTGTAATCATTTATAATAAAATAATATAAGTGTCCTAATCGCCTTTATAAGGATCCAAACGGTAAAAAATTCGTCCAGTGGATGATTAGGGTTTATATATACACTACCAATAAGTTTTTTTTCCGATTTTTCGGCCTTTTGATATGAATTACTATTTAAATAAAAACTATATTATTGATTTTTCACTAAATAAATAATTTCTGCATCATTAATGTATAAGATAATAAAGTAATTAAATAACATTTAATAATTACAAATAAATTACCATGATAATGAAAAACATTTATGATTTAATATGAGTATTTATATCCTAATTTATATTCGGTATATCCTTATATTAAAAATACATTAATAATTAAATTTTGAGTGAGACATATTTCACTTTCCTTTAAATAAAATAAACTAAAGGTCATAATCAAATACAAGTGGGTTCCATTAGATTAAATTTAGACCCAATTATATTTTAGGGAAAAATATAATCATCCAATTATATTAAGATAAGTTTTATAGTAATTTTATAATATTATATTTACCCTTAATTACCCGATTTACCTTTAACTATGGTAAATAACATTTATGGTAGTTACTATTCATAATGCCTAAAAATAAAAAGTATCTTATTAACATAATTTGAACCTAATGGTTCCAAATATGGAATCCATTTTTCGAAATTCAAATCACATAAGTTGCAGAAATTAATTTAAAATTAATCCCACTGTTAAGAAAACAGCTTCAAAAGTTAAAACATTGCTAAAGATTGAAATGATTTTACCTATGAATTCAATGTAAAATCAATGATAATGACATAGATTATTTTAAATGGTAAAAATATATTCTATTTATACTTTAAAACCATTAAATATTATAATTTAACCATATAAAGTATTAAAATGAAAAAAGATGTTTTTAATTAAAATATAGTGTGTTTTTACTATTCATTAAAATATGAAAGTTCTCAGAATAATATAGAAATTCTATCCAAAGTAAATTTTTATATCCTTATCACAAAGAAGAATTTTATTTTGTAAAATTGAACTTATAAACATGTCAAAAACTAGATTTAATGTGGGTACGCCATCAAAAGGTGACAAAACTTCATTTTTTTAAAAATACTTATTTTACTCGAAAAATTAATTTTGTTCACATAACATGTTTTAGAAAATGTGTAAGATGAATTATAATGTTATAAAATTAAAAATGTAGTTAATACTATTCATAACGGCTAGTCCATAATAATATTATAACAATATATCGTTGTTTAGTGAAACTCGGTATTGTGTACTACACATGCTATTGAAGAAGGTCGTGATTGCATGTAATGCAAGCCAAGTTAGGGATGCGTGTAGTGAAATACTCCTTTGTTGTTGAATATAACAAGAAAATATGAAATAAATTAAAAAGAATATTTCTCATAAAATCTCAGGGTGTTATATTCTACCCCCCTTAAAATGAAATTCATCCACGAAATTCGTCGGGGTTAAAAATGGTTTACTATATGTAAGTTTCTTTAATAGAAATCCACATCGTAAAAAGGAATACCAAAAATTATCTCTAAAAACAAAAGTATGAAACATAACGGTTACCCAAATTAACTAATCACTGGGTTCCCACATAGGAGAACATAGGTGAAAATATGGATATGGAAGAGAAATATAACCATCAAGTTTTGATGGAGAGTAGTAGAGAACATGGCTATGAAAAACCCAAAAATAAAAAATCCATAAATTTGTGATGATCTAAGGTACCATCTGATTCATCAGATATGAGGGAACTAGGACAACATTTTTGGTTTTCAAGATTATTTTCCTAATGTTGAATAATTTTTGAATTAAAATAAATACTTACTTTATTTTGGTACAATTTTACCGTTGCTCGTGCCTCGAACAATTTCCACTTCATCTCTTAAAGAAATGAAGTTGAATTTTTCATTCATGAATCATTAAAAGATCATGTGATAGAATGGTGCGTCATTCTATCTATCTCAAATAAAAGGTTTGAAAAAATTATTGAATAAAAATAAGTTCATCTATGGTGAGATTAATCATATATGGTTCTTAAAATGGATATATACTTCGTATATCATACTGAATAATAAATTGAAACTAATTTATAATAACCAGAAACTTCCTGTAGGCCAGTGGTATGCGATAAAGTGTTGTCGCACTTCAGTTGTGGGTTTGATTCCCGCAACCTTGTCCGATGTGATGGGTTGTCACCCGTCCGGTAGGTTGTCCTTTTTCTAAACCTACACTATTATAACATTACAAAAATTATATCGAAAAAAGTTATAGCCTTAAAAAATACTATTTGATGTTCGACATAATCCATTCCAATCTTTAGAATTATCCAAAATACATCCATCCAATCTCATAGTATAAAGAAAATTATTACTTGAAATGTCATCTACCGAGCATGTGGATACCATCATTCATCATACGATATATATTTTTGGTCACATTCCATACATGTGAATACCTTAATCATGTATTCTCTTGAAAAATGAATACCCATTTAAACTTTGTGAAAACATGAATGGTGCCAAAAGTTAACTCTTTCCATGTCCCAAAATTTCTATATACTCAAAACATGATATCACTTTGTCCTTATATCAGTCATGAGTTCATGAATACTATAAAACATTTCATTTTCTCTTTAATACGAATATCATCTTCTTTCCAAAAATATTTCAATCACTTTTCATGGTTACCGATGCCATATTCTTATGGAAAACCACAATGGACTAATACATAGATATTCTAATATACCATAAAAGTACCTCAACAACATTATTATTGAATACCAATACAAAAAACCTTCAATCCATCCTATTCAATGATTGTCATGGAATAAGTAATTTCTTTATTTAAAAGTAACTTTTAGGTCAGGGCATTGAGTTGGGTAATTCCCATGTTCTCCACAGATAAGACATTAGGCTCCATAACAGTCTGTCACTCTATGACCCTTTTCTCCACATAGATAACATCTCCCCCTCCATTTGAGGTATTCTTCAAGGTTCTTCTTCCCTTATTTATAAATCTCAATATTCCTTTGTCTATTCTCGTCACCATGCAAACATGCATAAAATTCCATCTTCCTCTTATTTGATGACTTAGGAATACAACTAAAGTTCACCTTGTTAATTATATATCGAGATGACTGATTCGTAATAATCACGATATCTTTCTCTATAGAAATTACATAATTTTTTGATCATAGTCACCCATTTTTCCATTGTAATCAATGTTAATTGAATTCATTCTCGTTCCCTCCATTGACTAAGACCAGAAACCATTGTTTAAGAAACAGTAAAAATAACGAGCAACCACATAATCATAAAAAGTCACTTATGTGATGTCTAACTTATCAAAAAAAAAAATTAATCCATGACACCATAGGATCACCCTAGGTTATTCATTATTGTTAACATAATTCTAGGACTCTAACCTATACATTTACTTAACCTTTGGGACATCCCTGGACATACGATATAAATATCTCTAGGGATTTCACTAAAGTTTTCGCATCCTAGTTCCCAATGTTTGACTAAACCTTTCCTCTGATACCAACTGTAGAGGCCAAAATATTGACGTACATGGACATTACATTGCTTTTTCGGAATACTTATTACATAACAAAAACCAACACTCATGGACCGTAATATTTTAGCGTCTTTGGAAACTCGGAACATAATCATATAATCATGGTGAAAGATCTTCAACATCTTTCATAAAAATCTTCCCCTTTTGTTTTCTTACCTAAAAACATTATTTATATCCTTTGGAAAAGAAAACATATAAAGGGTGAGCTCAAATTCTCACTAAGGTTAAGCATGGAGAAAAAAAAACAAATCATATACATTTGATCTTAAAAACATGAACAAAATGTTTAAACATCAAAAGATTGAGCAATGACATAAAACATGTCAGTACATAAGGCATAGATCATAATGGAACATCAATCATGATAAAATAGGATGGGAATAAAACATGTAATTGTGGAAACCATTAAGCACATGTTATGATTTCCAAGTAGCCTAGGCATTGCTGTAAAGACCATCTTAGTGGACAAAGTCCCTTACTAAACCGAGTTTACATGTCGTTCCATCCATGTCTATCTCATGAGATTTAAATCTTTACCCAATGAATTGGAGGGAGATATAGGTCCCACACATCTCATAATGAAACCATTCTTAGGTGTGACACCAAATCATAAATCATACATCATAGCATAACCTATGTAATAAAAATTGGATTCTTAAACATCATGCCATTAAAACATAATCCATATAAAATAAAAGGACATCATAAAATTAATTCCATCATAACATAATCAAATTAATGTAAAAATAGGCATAGAAACAGAAACCTATATTATCTTATATGGAAAATAATTTTGATAAAACATTTGAACTCCATTCTTGAGGAAAATATCCTTTCTACTTCAAAAACATTTTTCTTTTCTTAACATGTCATTAAAATTTTAAACTAAAAAAGTTGATTAAAAATAAACTTGAAAACTTGTAAAGGAAGCTTCATAGAACAAATTTTCTATGAAATCATAAAATCCAATCATGCCGTATAAGTTAAAAAACATTCTTCTCATTCTTTGGACGAAAATGTCAAAAAGTATCTTTTACTGAAAATGAAAAAATATTCCTTTCATATCTTTTACAAAAAAACTCACCAATGGGAAAAATTGGATTTAAACAATTGTAGGAGGATGGAAATAATATCAAATATTGGGGAAACATGTATGTGGATGATAAATATTTCCCAGTAGATTCTGAAGTATAAATAATCTCGGATAAAAATGAGATTGGGAGATTTTCCCTTACCTTAGGTACGATATGCTACATACTTATCTGAACCTACTGTATAATGATTTAAATAATGTCATTGAATTATTATATAATAATATTAATTTTTATGATATCATATATGGTTCACTTATGACTTTATATTACCCGTTCTTTTGTAAAATCATGTTAAAGTAGCGTTTTGGGTAAAATTGTTTCATTTATCATCCGTGTTTTGACTTGTAATTATTAATATGATTACTTAGATCATGATTAATTAACTCCAGTATATAAAACATGATTTATATATAATATATATTCTGAATATACATATATATTATAGATCTATAAATGGAACGAAATACACCCTCATGGAGATGGTAGGTCATACGTACGCATGAATGCTGTTTTCGTTTCCTTATTGAATTGAATGGAATTAAGTAGATGACATACATATATATATATATATATATACATAAATCCAGTTTCATTATTATGTCATATATTTCCTGATTACTTATTATATATACTTTATAATCATTCTTGAATTGTTAACATGGAAAATGAATCTCATCGCGTCGTGGAGAAGGTAATCCGTACGTACGAATGAGCGATGATATCATTCCCATATTTATTGAATGGAATTGGAGTTAATGATATAATATCATAGAATCAGTATGATGTTATAATAATAATATGTAGTTATTATTTATACCATTATACCCATCCAAGTAAGGTGGTGGTGGAAAAACAGATTACACCACGGCGTGGAGACGGTATTCTGTACGTACACATGCGCTGTGATTTCGTTTTCCTTAGGATGGATAAAAGGTGAAATAGGGTTGTTTCATATTTATAATAACATATCAGTATATGATGGATACTGATGTTTTTACTTCATAATGAAACCACTAAAGAAGAGGAAGTATAAGAAGAAAGAAACTTGAATGAATCGGTAGAAGGTGTTGCCTCTTTCTCGAAGTGCCTCATTTGAACTTCCTCTTTGGTCACTAGAGTTGGTATTTTGAGAAGACCAGTAGCTCTATAAGGTTTCTAGGTAAGTGGGGAAGTGAAATGGGCTGAGGTTGGCCGAGCTTCAAGGCTCAAAATGGTGTGAGGAGGAGATGGAGGAGGTTCCCTTTTATAAGGGAGGAGAGGGGCACCATTGGAATTATAAGAAATATTAATTTTTAATAAATTCTATCCCCACTTAAAAAACTCAAAAAATGACTCAAATCTGAATATTAAATGTGATATAGTTTTTATCTCATCAAAATATAAAATTTAGGCAAGTTGGGAATTTATTTTAAACTTTATCAACTTGATTCATCCTTATTTAATATATTTAATTTTATTTGTGGTAATAAGATTCTAATTATTAAATTATTATAAATAATTACATGTGTGTTGTTAATTATCCATAATTGGATAATGTATGACCTTTTTGACCATATAATTTTCAATTTATAATTTTTAAATATTTTTGTGATTTTTAAACAATTTTATAATATGTTAATTTTTATAAAATATCAATAGTTTCAATTTTGACATTATTCATTTATTTTAATTTAAATAAAATCCACTCAGAGGATATATTCGAAACAAAATATTTAACAGATTTATAACATGTAAAAGTTGTCTAGAAAATTCGTGGAGAACATTAAATAGTTCATATAATATTTATTTTAGTATTTTTAAAACCATTTATTTGGTATATCTCTTAATAAAATTATTAGTACATCATTTTTGTATAATTATTTAATATACATATTTTTTCATAAAAATTAAAGATAAAATCCTATGATGAATATAAATCTCATATCTTTCATATAATAATTTTACTTGAATTTATCATCTTAAAATCACAACATGTAAATTGTTATATTTATTAAATTATGAAATTGACAACTTTGGAATCATTTATAATAAAAAAAATATAAGTGTCCTAATCACCTTTATAAGGATCAAAATGGTCAAAAATTCGGACGGAGGATTATTAGGGTTTATATATACACTACCAATATGTGTTTTTCAGATTTTTGTGCCTTTTGATATGCATTACTATTTCAATAAAAACTATATTATTGATTTTTCCCTAAATAAATAATTTCTGCATCATTAATGTATAAGATAATAAGGTAATTAAATAACACTTAAAAATTACAAATAAATTACCACGATAAAGAAAAAAAATTTATCTTTCAAATGAGTATTTATATTCTAATTTATATTCTGTATACCCTTATATTAAAAATACATTAATTATTAAAGTTTGAGTGAGACATATTTCACTTTCCTTTAAATAAAATAAACTAAAGGTCATAATCAAATACAAGTGAGTTCCATTAGATTAAATTTCGACGCAATTATGATTTATGAAAAAATATAATCATCCAATTATATTAAGACAAGTTTTAGGGTAATTTTATAATATTATATTTACCCTTAATTACCCGATTTACCTTTAACAATGGTAAATAAAATTTACCGTAATTACTATTCATGATGCCTAAAATCAAAAAGTAGATTATGAACATAATTTGATCCTATTGTTTCTAAATATGGATTCAATTTTTTCAAATTCATATAACAGAAGTTGCAGAAATTAATTTAAAATTAATCTCGCTATTAAGAAAATGGGTTCAAAAGTTAAAACATTGCCAAAGATTGAAATGATTTTACCTATGAATTCAATGTAAAATAAATGATAATGACAGACATTATTTTAAATGGTAAAAATATATTCTATTTATACTTTAAAACCATTCAATATTATAATTTAACCATATAAATTATTATGATGGAAAAAGTTGTTTTTAATTAAAATATAGTGTGTTTTTACTATTCATTAAAATATGAAAGTTATCAGAATAATGTGAAAATTTTATCCAGAGTAAATTTTTATATCCTGATCACATGAAAGAATTTTATTTTTTCAAATTGAATGTATAAAAATGTCTAAAATTAGATTTAATGTGGGTGCGCCATCAAAAGGCGGAAAAACGGCATTTTTTGAAAAATGCATATTTTACCCGAAAATTTTATTTTGTTCACATAAAATGTTTTAGAAAATGTGTAAAATGAATAATAATGTTATAAAATTCAAAAATTAGTTAATAATTTTCATAACGGCTAGTCCATAATAATATTATAACAATATATCGTTGTTTAGTGAAACTCAGTATTGCGTACTACACACACTTTCGAGGAAGGTCGCAATTGTGTGTAATGCAAGGCAAGTTAGGGATATGTGTATTGAAAGACTCATTTTTTGTTGCGTATAACAGAAAATATGAAATAAATTAAAAAGAATATATCTCATAAAATCTCGGGGTGTTACATCAGCTCCTTTAATGAAACAGAGGATCACTCCATCGAACCCATATTTATAGAGGATCTATTCAAGGTCGAGACCACTCTATAGTTTGAACTGCACTGCACGTCAATAGAATCACTCACGTTCGGCTCTGTCTATTATGGGATTTCTATGATGGAGGTACTCTCCAAAGGGATATGTCCAACAAAGGGTATATTATGCTATGTAATGGGGATCTAGAGGTCTACAGGTAGGAGAATCGGTTGTAAGATGGCCAAAATTTTGACTGTCATCCTTTTCTGGGGTGACAAGAGCGATGAATCTTAGATGCGCCACATGGATAAATTGGTTATCTTTTTTAGGATTTATAAGAGACGTGAAAAGGTTGTAAAAGGCTTCAAATCAATCTTTTGTTTGACCTTGGGTTGTAACTAATCTCATTCCAAGAAGGGAGTTGGGCCATCAGATGGAGAGCATTCCCTAATAAGGGAATGAGCTATGGATTTCAGACGACGTAATCACTATTGATTTTCTTAATTAATAGGTTGTAGTTCCCATTCATATGAAGGTGGGAGACATCAATCTAAAGGTACAAATTGAGAATAGTGATAAGATCCTGATACTATGCTTTATTGTTGGTGCATCCTTATAACAACAAGAATGAATATGGAAAGACATCATGTGTGGGCTTAATGAAGATGATACCTAGGCCTAATCTATTGTTTCTGGGATTATTGAGCCTTCCGTCTGTGTGGCTCTATGAAGTTCCATCAAAGAGCATCGACCAATACAACATGGTCTATTTGACTAAAATAATGGACTCATCAAGAATGTCATAATCTGGAGACCTCACTACAGAGGATAGATGGGTGGCCAGAAAATCTGCTAATGCCTCAACCTTGACAGCTTTCTCTGGGAAAAACCAAATGTCAAAATACTAAAAGATCACTAACCACCATGCTAGATATCCTATAAACATAGGGTGGTTCCCAATATATTTTAGGATATCAACATAGGATACAAGATGTATCTCAGGATGTTGTAGATAATGCTACATTTCCCACTATGAAAAGACAAACATGAAGAAGCTCTTCGTGATAGAGATGTTTTTTATATATGTATCAAAGAGGATAAAACCGAGATAGTATAAACAATTATCTATCGCTTCATTATTCTTCTGGGTGATAAGGGAACTGAGGGATCATTCAAGGTATTCATATAAGGTATTAATGGATTTACAGAGATGGGTGGAATCAAAACCAAAGGCTGTAGTGGATACTGCTTAAAATCCTCAAAATTAGTTTGGAATTTTTCATCTAACTAGTAAAAGACACATTTCATCATGATATGGAAAAAGGTCTTCCTCATCCCAGCAATATTCACAGTGAATCATCATATATAGTCTATGTGGCCTTATAATCCTTAGAGATCTCAAAGGATGCTCAAAGGATGTATCAGATTGATAGCATTGATCTTCTCTGGAATGATCTCAATGCATCTATATTTGATAATGAAGCCAGGAAACGTCTCAGAGGTAATCACAATGGAAAACAACAATGGGATCATCTTTAGAAAATGATAATAGAGGAAGATTAAGACCTTCTCAAGATCTCTAAGATGTTCCTAAAATTGGAGGTATTTGAACACCAAATCATCCACATCTCATTCCATTAGTTTCTTGAGGATCTTTTGGAATATGAGTTTCATAGAATGATGATAGGTTGCTACCTCATTCCTCACACCGAAATGTGTTTCCTAGTAAGAGAAGGTATCTTTAGGTGCTCTAAAAGTGATGAAATTTTCTTCCTCGATTTCAATTCAGATATGATTGTCCTCAGAATACCCATCAATGAAAGAGAGATCCTAGAATCTAGTGGTGGAACGTATCAAAAACTCTGTCATAGGTTGGGGGAAATCATCCTTTGAATAGTGATAGTTAAGATCTGGAAAATCAATACAAACCCCAATATGTATGTTTTTCATCCTATTCAGAATGATATTGGCCAACCATCTGGGGTACTAGACATCCTTGAAGATGTTGGATTTAATGAGATTATAAACTTCTTCCTTGATCATGGCATTGTGGGAAGGGTGCATTTTTCTGGGAGGCTGTTTAATCCTTCGATGACTTATTGGGTGATCGAGATAGTGGATGGTGACATGAGGATAAATTCATGAGGTCATTTCATTTCTCTATGAAAATACGTCCCTATTATTCTTTAGGACATCCACAATTTTTTTTCTCTTCTGTAGGTATAGCTATGTTGATCATCATCAGCCTTGGGTCTTCTTCCGTATTAAGATTCCCTTGTACCAACTCATCAACGGTGGAAGAGACGCCTTCTTCTAATGTTAGAGGAGAATAATCCAAATCTTTTTCATCATCCATAGTAAGAGTATCTTTAGTGATGGGAAAGTATTATAGGTTAACTAACCCAGAAGGAATGTTGGCACCAGTATGATCGGTGGTGGAATCTTCATCGGGAGACCCCCACACTACTAAAAACATAGTGATAAAATTTGATGACTGGATTCTATTAGGCCATCAAATGAGGGGGGCAGGCTTGATGATATCAAACTAGTATTGGTGCATCTGTTTAAGGCAGTTCAACCTAGATTTGCAGAACATGTAGGTATGTTGTATAACTATCACCATGGCATGGGAATCCCGATACTGTATATAGGTATGGGTTTCTAGTATCACTTGATACTGGTTTGTATAGAATTATGATGTAATATTCTGAAATTACTTGAATCTAGTTATTTTTATTCCCCTTGTCTCATAAATGAAAAAGAAATTCCCTATGTCTGGGGTATTGGATTCCAATCCTTGAATCGGGAAAATGAATGCATCATCCATGTCTATCCATGGGTCGGCTGTAAGAGTAGTGTGGTCAACCTCATAGGTCTGAACCCGCTTTCCATTTCTCTTATAATAATTGGAATCTAAATATCAAGATTTTTATGAGGTAGAGGGAGATGAATTACCCTGATGTAGACCCACACAACCATTATAAGAGTATTTTAGGCACTAGTGATATGAGGAGGGAACTACCACACAAATATTGAGCTAGGGTCTACCCATCAATTCATTATAGGTGGAGTACGGTGAGACGACCATGAATTCAGCGCTAGAAACTGGTCCACTGAACTGAGTCTTCAAAAAAATCATAACACACATCCTCTATCAGGTCTAGTCATAATTCCTTATTTTTAGTATAGAGGGATCATAATTTACATCAGATAGCCATTGTTTGTGGAGCATCAGAGTTGGGATGAGATTTATCCTAGAACCACAGTCCACAAGGAAATGGAATACTTCCTCACCATCAATATATCAAGGTATGTACAATACAAAGATGATTCCTTTCATAGGGGAGACCTAATCTTCTTCTGAGAATGAGATGATGAATTGAAATTCTGCATGCTCAACTTCCTCAGCATATAATACTTCTATAGTTTCTACCTCTTCTTCAAACTGGATGGGGTTATCAAAACCTATATGATGGATTCAAACATACCTTCCAATAGGTGGAGATCCTTGGGGATCATTATCATTGTAGGAATGTATGAACAGTGAATAAAGAAATAATACTTCTATGCCAGGCACACATTTCTGCTGACATGAAGTTTGTTTTTAGTAGAAGGTGTTACATGAACTACTGGTGAAACTGGTAGATTGTGGATGGAAGTTGGAATGTCTTGTTTTTCATTATATTAACCATTAAATATGACTACAAGATGATTAACATATGACTTAGGTCCATCCACATCTAAACGAAGTTGATCCGGATGCGGTCGTGGCATCTCTACCTGATGTAAGAGCATAAACAGCAGGAGCTGTGAATTCGATGAGACAAGAGGAGAGGACTACACTTGATGAGCTCTGTGCTGAACCTATTATATATTCTCCATAGCATGTACAACTTTTCTAGAGGAACTATCCCAATCATTATGATGATTCATGTATCCATGGTTATGTTGATGATAGCGTCGACTAGAAATATTAGGAGGATCCTCCCAACACACCTCATCACCGAGAACAATGTATCGGTCCACTAGATCAATGGTATTTACCGTGGAACACACCTAATAATCAGTTATGGAATCCTCTAATGTTGGGTGAATTATCATGGCAATCCCAATTTCATGGGGACTGATGTCACCAAGCATATGAGACGGCTTCGACCGTTGTGGGGGGCTTTTAATACCATTGCATTGTCAGTGTCTACTCTTCTGAGAGGTATATGGCTGAGATGTGGACAAAGTATTGGATTTTGGGTAAGGCATAGTGCCTTTAAGAGTCTTGGTCCAATTCAAGAGTTTCCATATGATTACATGGGCATGAACAACTACTCTAAAAGACATACATTCATCCTATTTGTGAGACTCATTGCTAGAGACCTACTGCTATTCACCCTCACTGTTATTGTCTAGATTTTTAGATACACAATCCAACCATGTTGGGGTTAGACCCAACTTGGCCACATTCTTTTTGACTGGTTCTTAAAGCTATTCCTTGAACACATAACAGTGTTAGAGGCTATTTCTTAGGAATCGATGATAAAGAAAATAGTTGTGGTGTTCAGTGAGATCAACTTCTTGGGGTCTTCTACATTATGGAAATTGCTACATTCCATGATCCACAACACTCATGAAATATCCAGGGACCTAAAATTCTTCAAATGAGTAGGAAACATATATCTTATCCCAAAGAGGGACCCTATGAGCCTATCCCGAATGGGGGATGGAGATTGATGAGGTGGTCGAAGATAATTCTCTCTCCTAGGTGGTAGTGGCGAATTACGCGGTGATGCTTGTTGATTCTGTGGTGGGAAATGATGAGCCTGAGGCTGTGATTGAGGATGGGGACCTTGGAGAGCCCTCATAAGATTCTCTTCTAGTAGACTGGGGTCCTCTACAAGTCCAACATCAACATTCTTAGTCTTAGAAACTCTTCTTATAGGGGATGTAGGAGGCGACAAGCATGCATAATTGGATTGCTATAAGGCTTCCTCTAGGGGATAATACCTGTTAAAGAAATATCAGAATCCACTTGGGATGTTTTGAGTGATTAGAGAAAGAACTAACTCAGCTTTGATGTTTTCCACACACATCATCCACAACTTCTATTGAGTCAGAAACATATCAACTGAATACATGAGTCCCATCCACTATGAGACAATGTATTTGACATTCTCATCTAGTCTTGGATTGAACTAAAATATGTTACAAAACTACTATTGTGAGTGGTGGAACTTAATTGATACTAAAACTACTTAGGAAGATCCTCCGAACTAGCTACAGACCTGATGAGTAGTTCGCAGTTCTAGATAAACATTTGACTTTCCAATTTTTATATGAAGCACTGAAGTTAGGAGGCCTCTTGTGGCACTGCAGTTCCTAAAATGAGTCCAAAACTAAAATAAAGTGGGTTAGATTCTTTTGGGGGTCGGTCGTCCCATTTAAGGGGAGAAGGTAGGATTCCAAAAGCCTGAGGGCACTAGAATATCATCTATCATTGCTAGATATGGATTTCTATCAGGTGTGATCAACACCTACCAAGTTTCATGGGTATCAAGGAGAGTGTTGAAAAGGGACATTGGATCATCCTGACATGGGGTTCATATCTTCGAGAGGATCCTCAACCAGCAGTGTGTTTTTGACTTCTACAACATGACAGACGAGCCAAACGGCTCTTTGGGTGGCTAGTGGAATAACCCATGGAGTTGCTGGAGGGATGACCTGTGAAAGAGATGGATGAATAACCTAAATAGAAACCTGAGGGGATGTTGGGGGAATGTCCTATGAAGCAGTTGGTAGAAGGTCATCACACAGTTTCGGAGGATTTGGTGACACATATTCTATCCTCTTTCCATAATCTTCATCCTTTATGATATTGCGATATTCAGGGTTATCAAGATCAACATGAGAAAACTCACCTGGGGAAGCCTATATCTCTCCCCACTACACTGGTGGAGGATTATTGAGAACATATCAGGGATCATCATTGTCTAGTTTTTGCTCCGCTATGCACTTGGAAAGGAGATCATTAATGACATTCTTTGACATTGTGAGCTATTGGAGAAACACATCCTTCTCGGGAACATCCCCTATTTTCCTCACTGAACCAGATGGGTTAAATGGGTTAGCAGTCCCAATGAGACCTTTTCTCTTATTGGGGTCTTGGCCGAGGGGAAATGATTTAGTGGGGTCTGCAAGGCCAAGTAGGTGACTTTGATGGTGAGTGATAATGCACGGAGGATCCAACAGATGTGTTACTATCTCTAATGGTATGTTTTCTTCAATGATTCCTGGCATAGTTTTTTTCTATGAGATCTTCCATGTTTATGATGAAGACTCTGGGAGGCATATCCTCGATATCATCAATCAGGTATTGTGGTCGCCGGATCGGGCTGAAGTAGAGGGAAGCATACAATTCACAGCCATGGATCTAGATGTGTGCCAATTCCTCATCAATAACTTGGATGAGCACAATGAAGCTCTGAATGTATCATTGCTGAAGATACTAGTACTTATCAGGAAATGTGGGGTGATGATCCATTGAAAGCATGATTAACTCAATAAGGTGGAATTATTGACTGATGTCATCATAATGAAACTGGATTTTTGGATAAACCAATAAATAGTGACTAAGATGGAAGTGCATCATCCCAAGGGTGTGGTAGTAACACATTTCTTCATCCAGGGAAAATTTCCACAGAATTTTGATGTCTGATGTAGTGAGTGGCCAAAAAAACATAGGATGATTATCTGCCTTGAGAATGTCCCCCAAAAACCATTTGTTTGGAATTGAGATATGGCCATTGGCTTCCATATTCATCAACAAGGGACGACTAAGGAACTGGAAATGGTACTGATATAGACCAATGTAGTTGTGTACTGGTCGGTGGAGAGTATGATGCATATGATGAAGAACTATGGAATATTAGGATTTCACTTGAGGACTGTATAGTGTAAATCACCACATCCCTGTATGAAGGGCCATTAACTGTGCATTCCTGTGTTAGCATAGAAATCACTGGTAGAGAATCTGGGTGGTACTCATTGTCCACCTATCCCTAGAACCACTCTTTGTGAACTCTATTTAGGGTAGATAATGATCCTGGTGATTAAAAAGTGGACTTTATGGACATACCCTAAATAAGAACGAAATATTCCTCCTAATTTATATATCTACAAAGGGATTCATGGATATGATAGATTTCACATTCAAGAAGGACAGAGCTCACAAATCTAGTTCATACTCAAGACTCTGAGGCAGAGGATCGAGGAGAAGGCTCCATCATTGAATCACACATTTCTTTAGAGTCTGAAAAGAGAACATTATTGAAAGTGATCTGGCATTGCATAAGATTATTATTTTAGCAGCAACAGTTCACCCTTCTACCCTGGGATGGTTTCTCATGGTAGGGTAAATCATTGACATGGAAAGTACATCCATGTGGGATGGTGCTGAAGTAGGGAGTGCCTCCACTAGAGCATGTAATAACATAGGGAAACCTACATGCCTGATGTCATCATAGAGAGAAGGACCCTCACTCTGTGTGATGATAAGGACACGGGGATGGACACCATGTTGGATGATAGAGTGGGGAGAACATCAACTTTGATGTTCTAGGGTGAGAGGGGCACCTGATAAGAGGCCGAATAGGAATAGGATAGGACACCCATGATAAGTATGGGATGCATGGGGAGGACCTCTATGGTTTCAGTGTGGGAGCGGGGAGGGCCTCTGTAGGAGTTGGTAATAATAAGGGGTAAACCTCTATGCCAGCCACCTATGACATGGGAAGGACCTCTATCCTAGTTTCCAGTGAGGGTATGAGGAAGAATTTATACTGACCAAGATGAACATGGGGAGGACCTTCGTGTTGATGGGTTGGGGGTTAAGAGGACATTCACATTGATGACATAAAATATAGGGAAAATCTCCATACTTGGGATCATGGGAATGAGGAGGAATTCCATCCTGAACATCAATAAGATGGGGTGGAATTTCGCTTGGACCATCAATAGAAGCAAGGTGGGAACTCCTGTTCTGGGTACGAGAGCATGGAAGACCTCCACCCTAGTTGTAAATGGTAAGGGAGGGCCTCTGTAATGGATCTGGACATCACGAGTTGGCCTGTGATGACTATTGATCGTGCTGACAACCAGAAGAGTTTGCTCAGGCTTCCAAATGGGAGAATAGGGTCTCAATATTGATTTTCCATAATGTTACCTCTGATCTATAATAATAAGTGCTGGTAATATAAATCGGTGATGGAACAATCCACTGATTCTATAGAAGATTACATTCCTTGATGGGCATCTTCTAGAGCCTGTGCCCGATGTTGATGTCGGGTGCCGAGCCATGTCCGGCAATGCAGGGGTAGAGATCACCTATTCCTCATCCCAAGAGACTGGCTAGCAGTGTTGAAAAAATATGTTGGGTTCCCTCCTTAGAGGATGTCGAGCGCTGGTCAAATCCAAGATGACTCAAGAATCCCTTACATCATCAGAAATGGGGAAAAGTCATAGGAACCATCCTGGAAGAGGCTCCCAAAATGATTGGACATTAGAGTGAGGAGTAGTGGCTCTTTAAAGGACCCTTGGGTGTGGTGGTGATGATATAGAATGGAGGCCTCTAGATTGTTTTGGGCCACATACCTCATTGGGATGACCCCTCTTGATCATATCATCGAAAGAGAGTATCAATCACCCTCCTATAGATGATATCAGATAGTGATATAGGGCGTGGGTACCCAACATTTGGGGGTTTGGAGGACATAGTAATGGAGGAGGATCCATGCGGGGTGTTTGTATTGGAATTCCCCCTACCCCTACATCTATGGGTGGGATGTGATCAGTTTCTAGTGTTTACATCTTGGGTCCTACAAAGCATGAAGATTCAGCCATCAAAACAAAAATTAGGAAAAAAATTCCCAAGTTACCAACATTATTTAGTCTACCATGATTGGTGAGAAATATTCACACTGGGATTGATACTTAGAGAGGATTCCTACATACCTTGTGTAGAAGATAGGGATCAAAACACACATAGTTCAAAAGGATGATTTGGGGCTTACACCTGGTTAGCAGACCATCACTTGAGGGGAAATCTTGGTTTGAGGGATATGATTTGCATGGCTCATGCATGGTTAGCATCTCATACTGAATGGCATTATCACACATGGATTTGGTTGCCAAGGTAGGAATTAAGATTGATGATGGAGGGTTGAGTTAAATTGATGGTAAATGAAATGGAACTGACCTGATGATGAAATTGGTGTTGGGATTGATCCTTAGAGAGGCTTCCTACATATTCATATGGATTGGAATAATATTCCATGTAGTTTGGTGGGGGTGATGAGACAACTAATGAGGTAGCTCGTGAGAGTGGAAACATGGATTGGGACATGAAGGAAGTGGAACCTTCATGTTGGGGCATGATCTTCCAACAAAACAAAGGCTCAAGGGAGAGAATAGGATAGGAAATGGATAATGGGATTGAACCTCATAGAGTATTCCCACATATCCCTGTGGTAGGGAATCAGTGTCCACATTATTTTGGAAGGGTCATAGAATCGGGGTGTAAACAATGAATAGAGACCCAAAGACATGCTAGGGATTACACATGGTTAGAAACCAATCAAAATAGGGACACTCTTGGTTGGAGGAGTGAGGTGAAGTCTGGGAATTATGAATGGTCAGCTTCCCAAAAAATGGGACACGTGGTTGGGGTGTACACAAAGGATAAAAACCCTACACATGGTGGGGATTATTCATTATTAATAGCCCTAGTATATAACAACACCCTAGATAGGAGGATCCAAGAGATGTGTCTGAAAAGGGAATGTATTGAAGTAAGAGGGTACATCCCTAAAAGGGAGCACCAGAGTTTACCATGGGTTGGGATTAGACCTCAGAGAGGGTTCCTACATACCATGTGTAGAAGATAAGGATAAAAACCCACAAAGTTTGAAAGGGTATATATTAGAACATCAATTTGGATGAATGAACTGACGTGAAGTAGGAAGAATAAATGGATTATGGGGAGTGATGGGCTTGAAGCCTAAAGAGGCTTCCTACATACCCCATCTAAAGGGAAGGGATCAGAGTCCATGTATTTTTGTAGGGAATACAATTTAATATGATGTGACATAAGTGGAATGTGGATTAGAAATGGTTTACATCCAAAAGAGGATTTCATGGTCACTGCGTACTTTAATCCCACGTGATTCATGCTCGGTGTTTGAAAAAAGAAGTAGTGGCAACTCTGACGACTGTGTTGTGAAAGGTGTGGCCATGAAGGATGGTGGGGAGCTTTCTTCTGGATAGTAGGCTAGAGAGATGGATATTGGTACTTACTCTATGAGGTAATCCTGAGAAGTGTGATCTGATGTATGAGGATGATATGAACATCACATAGGGAACACCCTTTCAGAGTGTGTTAGGGATTACGTGAACACTTCCCGGGGCGCACATGCAGACAAAGACAAAAATGAGAGGAGAGTGGGGAAGCACTGATTCTCATTCTCCATTGAGTATAACCCATCATTCCACACATGTTGAAACACACATTATAATGTCTTGTGTTGGGGAAGAGTGTTATTGTCCATTCAACGTCTAGTAGCTCAGATGTTGAGAACTCTATCCTCACCGCAGAGACATACATAATTCACACTGACCCAGACATGGGGGAAATAAGGCACAACCAATGCCAAGAAACAACATTGTGGAGTAATGGTCACTTTAGAGGCTCACATTAGCATGGATATAAAAAAAGAAATAACCATTAGAGTTGCAATTCAAAGGAGGATAATGAATGGAAATGTTAAGGGAACCACCATTTGAGGAACCATAAAATCACTTCATAAAATCCTAGAGGAATACCAAGGAGAAGGGTTGACGAATTGGAATGCCTCGTAGAGAGTGGATTCTTGATGATCTGGTGCATTGCGAAGAGAAGGGGCTTCAAAAAGGAATGGGATTCGTGAATCACGATGAAAAGGATCTCTACGAAGGAAGGAGCTTCGCGAAGCATGATTACCCAACCAAGGCATGGAGTCAGCATGTTCTTGGAGGGTTCTTCATGAAGGATGAATGCTCTACAAAGACCTGAGTACCCAAAAGAGACTACTACCTTCACGATGGATGTAGAGAATCTTGAAGGGCATCCAAACATGAAGTGCAGTAAAATTGGAGCAATTTGAAAGCTAGTTCGTAGTGTTCAAGTATGTTGGGTGGTGTATTATCTTGCTAGTTCATGGAGAAAAGGGTGCTTAATGAATCGAGATATCATAAAGAGAAAGGTCCAAGTGCTAATCCCTTGATGGGGGGGGGGTGAGATTCATATTTATAGGCACCAGACATTGTGATGTTTTGAGGGTGTGACATGAAGGAAATGGCACATCACGATCAGAAGCCGCTCCATAAGGATCCCTTAGGCTTCCGTCATTTCATTGTGGGTGTTATGAAAATATCTATCGGGATCATAGAGGCTTTTGTAAATTCATTGTAGTGATCATGAATGTATCCAGTGGGATCGTAGAGGCTTATGTCACTTTATTGTGGTGGTATAAAATGAATTTGTTCATCCAAATTTGTTCAATTCTCGGTGATGATGGGATTTGCGATAGAGATTAGCGAGGTCGGATCCTTGGTGACTTTTATGATTATTCTATTAAGGCATATATTTTGTCACCCACAATGGAATAATAAAAAAAATCTACTTTTAGTCTTAAAAATACATATGTCAAAAAACAATTCACTGTATTTTATGAACTAATTTAGAAATAAATTTTTTCTAATTACAGAAATTGAATTTGATATAATGGAGTAAAACATTTCGAATCTTCATGTCCAAATTTTTTAATGAGGAAAATTCCATTTTTGGTTATAATTAATAGTAAAATCGGTAAATGTATGTTATTTCAATTAAGCTTAAAATGATTTTACCGTAGGAAGGGTGAGATTTACATATAAACTTGTTGAAATCCTAATTTATTGATATATTTTCACCCTAACTCATTTAATTTAAAATATGAAGCATTTGAAAGCATTTATGATGATTATGAAATTATTATATTTTAATCAATTGAAAATTAAAATTGGGTCATCTCGCTCTCTTATAAATGGACAACACCTTGCCTAGATTATCTACAATTAAGGAGCTTCTTAGATCACAAAACACCATCCCAATACCTTTAATATCATACCTACCCACTTCATAGTGGTCTTGGATTGATCATAATACTATCCTTTCAAGGATTATAGTTTAAGATAAAGGAGGAATCTCAATGAAGTGGTATAAATTCTATCTATGTACATTCAATTTTATTTATTCTTCCACTATATTTAAATCTTCAGTATCAATTTTAGAATTATTAATTAAGTACATTAAATATAACTAATCATTATTATGTGGATTTATCATCCATTTCACCTCTTTTTTAAATAATAAATGAAAGTATGAATAATGTCTACGGTTGGAGTACAACCACCACATATTGATATGAATAATTTTCCATCACTATAATTAATGGTTAGCTATTAAGATGGATTTAATATTTAAAAATAACATTTATGAAAAAATTAGTCTATTATAATTATAATATATTACAAACCTCATTACCATCCCCTCATTTGAAAAATGATAATGCCACTCGTGAGTACACGTGAACTACCACCTTCATGGTGTGATATGATTCATTTCATATTTATTTTTTACATGGGTAATAGTAAGGATGGATTTAATGAATATATAAGATGTGTTTGATATAGTAATTTTTCTATAAATTTGAATTATTTTTTTATATTCATTCAATCCATCAATCAAAAATTGGAAACATTGCTTGTGCGTATGTATAGGTTACCATCTCCATGATGTAATGTAAATAATTTCTCATAACAACTATATATAAAGGGTTATAAAACTATATACACTGATAAATTATTATTGTTATGACATGACTAAGATTATAGATAAAATGAAAGAATTGTCAAAGTAAAGGGATGGATCTTCTTTATGGAATCTTTCATGATAAATGAATCATCTTACACTAAAAATTGATGATTTTAATATGTAATTATTAATCTATGTGTTTTAAATGATGTAAGTGGATCATATATGTAACAACCCCACATTTTAAAAGATGAAATTTATATTAGATAGAATAAATGACACTCAAAACGAATCATAGATGATAATGTACCACCCTGATACTTTTAACTGTAATTATTTTTATATTAATATAATATATTCAATATATTTTGGTAAATATAACCCTAATATTTTTATGTTCAATAGCATATTCAATATAAAAATATGAGCTTAAATGTACCACAAAATATATAACCATTATAACCAAGTCAATAAATTAGTGGGTATGAATAATATTAAATAATTTATGAAATATATATTTATATATATAAATTTCATATCCAATATTATCTATTTAATTTTTAAGTAATGTAATTTTATTCATTTAAAATATGTTTTCTTCAAAAAAATTTCACTTTTCATGAAACAAATTATAATTTTTTTAAACATTTAGAAACTTTAATTGATAAAATTAATGTCATTTTTTAAATCATAATATAAAAATGTATTTTTGGAAAAATTCTGTGATTTTTATGAAAATGTTTATTTTCAATGAACAGTGAAAAATTTCAATTTTTTTGTAATTTTTTTTATTTTAAAAAAATTAAGTAATTTAAAAGTAAAAAATATATTTTGAATAATATTTCTCATAAAATAAGTTTTATTTAGTTATATCTAATCAAATATATTACCTTTTAATCATATTTATTATGGTTTTTAGTGTAAGATAGTTTTTGGGTTTAGAAACCAGATTTTTCGATAAATTGTTTTAAAATGAATAATGTTTCTCCATTTTAACTAATTAAATTAATAAATAATGAGAAATTTTAGAAATGAAATTTATAGATTATATATCAATAAATTTTATGTTTTAATCATATAATAATTATTATTTGACATATAGCTAACATAATCTCATCTTATGCTTAAAAAAATACACATATCGAAAACCCATTTTTTCATCACCTCTGTGGGTTTTGATTTAAATTTAATTTTTTATACTAATATAAAATTTATTTTAATAAATTAAATTAAATTTTTAAATTTTAATTTTAAAATGATATGTGGTAAATTTTTTGAGGATTTTCTAAAGGACATTATTATTTTTTTGATGAATAGTGAAACATAATGAATTATAATTGAAAAACGCATTTTTATTTCAATTATTTATAAAGGTAAACTGTATATTGAATTTTATTTGAAGTTAATTTAGTTTAATTTTATATGAATTAATCCAATTTCATTCATTTCCATTGTTTTTATACTTAATGTGGGTATAAATTTTTATTTAATCTTTTGAACATTTTCCCATTAAAAACCGATATTCTCGTCATGCCTGTGAGATTAATTTTATATAAAAGTTTTACACTCATATGAATTTCATTTGAAAAAATGGATTCAATATTTTAAATCATTATAATATATAATTTTTTATAATAAGAACTTAATATTGGACCAAAGATAATATTAAAAAAAGTAAACAATATTTACCGTGGATAAGGTAATAATGGTTTTACTGGGAAGGGGGGGGGGTACAAAAAAAGGGTTAAAAATGAACAAAATAATTCCCAATGAAATTTTATGGACATATTTAGATATTAATTATAAAAGTTTATATAATGAACTATTCTTTAGTCTTTTTTCATGATAGAAATCTTGGTCTAATTGAATGTTATCAAATAATTACAAGCATGTCACTCATCTCACATATAAAAGGACACCCCTTCTCACCAGTTATTCTCACCATCAAAACAATATTTTTTTTAAAATACCTAAAAAAAATTAAAAAATTACATATTTATGTACTATACTCCTTATGTTGGAAATATATACAACCTAATAAGGATTTAGTGAAAACCAAAGGACAACACATAAAGAAGAGGTAATATTGTTCAATGGGCATCTTTATTTAATTTATTTCTCCACATCATTAAATTCATATTGAACCACAATGATATAATAAAATAAAAATATTCCATAAATTGGGATGTCGTTATAGAAATGTAATTATCTACAACCATATCCACTTCAATCAAATTGGTTACAAAGTTATCATTCATGTGTATGTTGGACTACCGCCTCATAAACCAATTTAATTCGTTCTTCCATTACAACCATTCATAGTTGGGTATGATGACATATATAAAGTATATATATATATATATTATATTTAAAAAATTTTATACCTATATATTCATTATACTATATTCATGTTTTTTTACATTCCATTTCGTAGGGGATACAATAACATTTTTCATGTGTACGACAGACTACCGCAAGGTGAAGCGATGTGATTCATTTTCTCGCTAACACATTACATAAAATGTAAAAAGGTTATATTTAAATATTTTATGTGATATTAATGAAATAATTATGATTTTAATTACATATTTATTATTCTGAAATGATAAGATGTCATTTTATTTTTTTACACCGAAAAGATGATAACATCGTTCATGTACTTGTGTACTACCACATTTATGAAGTGATGTGCCACTATTTTCATCACCACATCACACTGATTACATATATATTTATCTTTAATGAAATAATATTTTATTTTTTATAATATTATAATTATATAAATATTAAATTTTACTTAAATTTTTTCTATAATGATCAATGAAAAATAGAAAGGTCACTCATGCGTACGTATGACAAACTATCTCAATGATCATATCATACTTCATTTTTTATATCCATATTTTATGATTGGTTTTATAATTATAAATTATGTATAAATATGATAATTATGTCATGATTATTTTTATGGATAATATATAACTATATTTTATGCACAAAAACATAGACATTCATAATAAATCATGAATGAAAAAACAAGATGATTATGAACAAAAACTATGTAAATAATAAATGATTAATTCTGAATGAGTGAAAACATCATATAGAAGGATCATATGTTATATAATTATTATTAATATTTTTCATTAATAAGATAATAATGTTTTAAAAAGCTATTAAGGAAGAAGAAGAATGTTTACCAAACCAAAGCATAGGGTAATGTATTTCCATATCACATCCCACGTATGTGAGACACATGTTGTATTCACCCTATATTTGATTTATGTGGTGTGTATTCTACCTCTGAAATAATTCTATGATGATTTTAATTAAAATTATTTTTATTTAAAAATCTATTTTAGTACCTATCTTTCATGTGGTTTTACGGGTCAAAAGTTTCTAAATCAATAATATATTTTCACTAATTTTTCTTCTTTTTGAGACATATATTATGTTGTGAACCAATATCCTTTTACGAGGTGTGTATACAAAAATGTTACATATAATATCATGAATTTATTTATCCTAAAGATATGTTAATGTATTAGTTGATTTGATACTTTCATGGGCTTATAATTCAAGGTTTCAAATGTGGTATGAGTATTATGTTACCATCTCATCAATTATCGGGACAATTTATGATTAAGTCTATATTATTGATATCTCATGACATAACTCTCAATAATTCTCATAAATTTTATAATACTCTGTGTATTTATTATATCTTCAATAAATAGTACATTTCACCACACTATGGTACTTAAATTAAATGAGAATTTGATTTTATAAAAATATGACACTATTTCTCTCTTTAGTTAGAATACCATATTGATCCAAAACCTTGTTTTCTAAAAGCATTTATAAAATTATTCATGTTATTTTTAAAAGATATTTTTACCCAATTTTATACATTTCTATTTCATTGGAAGGGAATATTCATTTTAATTTCCAAAAAATTACCTTTGTAATTTTACTGAAAATGTTAAAGGAATATTTGTTATAACGTATACAACCTAAATTGATATTTCCTCCACCTTGACCATTTTTTTCAATGATGTTAATTTTTTAATTCTTCATGGTTATTTTAAAAGAAAAGTATTTTAAAAATGATATAATTTTTCTTTTGGAAAATGGAAACGATATTTTCCTCAATAAATGTTTTAAATTATTTTTAAATATTCACATATATCATTCAAAGAATTTTTTAAAGAAAATGACTTATGAAATATCCTATGATAATTTAGTAAAAAAATTCTAAAATAAAAAATATTAGTTTCAACATATTTTTTAATGTTATTTAAATGATATTTCTATTCATAAATGTCAACTACCATTATTGTTACTTATTCTCCAATGGGGATATTTTTTATTGATTCCATATCCATTATTTCATTATATTAAATAAGAATTTTGGAAAGTGATTATAATGGAATAAATATACTTTTCCTCGGTTAATCATGTTTCAATGTGATTGTTATGGAATCCACTTCTATTATATGAGTTAATCATTTTTCAATGCGATTGTTATGAAATAAATTTTTTCATGGGATAATCTTGTTATGACTAGAATAATATTTTTTATGTGTTTTACAATTATTTATATGATCTATTACCTTTACAAGGGGTTCTTGTACATGGTATACAATGGATGCACACAGAAAATATTTGGAAATCCCGTTATAGCGTATATGATGGGTGCACCTAGAAAACACCAGATGATCCCATTATAGAATATATGATTGGTGTTCCCTAATTGAAATCCAAAACATTAGGTATTGATCATGTTCGCTATAAAATTATTTTGGAATTCAGTCATATGGTTATTGCAACTGTAAGGGTTTTGTAACAATGATATAGTGGAAATGTTTCAAGATAATAACACATTTTATCTAGGATTACTAAGGGTTTATAATGTTTACTTTGATAAAAATTAATATCTCATGGCTCATTATTATTTATTCTTTTGAATATTTCCTATTATAAAGCCTTATTCCATGTGTTATGATTGATGATTCATGTTTTGATCTGTATGAGGTATTTTATGATTTGATCATGCATTCTAATTATCTCGATATACTTTTATACAAGTCTAATACTCAATGATGAAATTCAATAGTTAATGATTATGTTTACCCTTATAGTGTATTTTATTTTTCCTCATTATGTTACCCTTTTTACCCAGGTTATAAAGAATGAAGATGAATGAATTATGCATACAAAGGATTTCAGATTGATAATGAAGATGAATTGATTTAAATTAAGAAATGATGGGTTAAGTGGAACTAATTATCATTTAATGACATTAGTATTGTTTATATAGGTGTTTTTCTAATTGTATAATAATTTAAATCTAAACTATCCCTGAGAATTGATGTGATACAGTTTTCCCATTTGATATTTTGAGGTTTTTATGGGAAACAATTTTGGTCACAATTATCTGTATCACAACAAAAAATTTATCATTTATGATCTCAGAACTGTAAATGGGAGTGCATGTTATGGGATATTATAGTTGGAATTGAAGGTTAGTTAAGATAATGTTTTATATTAAGGTGTTTTCATGAGAGGTTATATTATGATTTTTTATTCTATATTAGGTCTATAAAATTAAGTTTTATTACAATGTAAGAGTCTAAGACACACCTTTCTGGTTGTAGGTGACGAGATATTAAAGTGATTAATGACACATTAAGAGATTACTTAATGAGTTAAAGTGTATATAATGTTTCAGTTTAATGTGAATTATTCCATTTAATTATTCAGGAATCTGTTTCAAGGTATTGATAACCATTATGGTTAATATGATCTTGGATATTGAGGTAATTATGGGATCCGAAGTTTTATCATATAGATAACCACAATATTGAAAAGTGATTTAGTGACTAAGTAATTATTGATATTTAAAAAATTGTAAATCATAATATTTTTGGGATTTGATGATAAAATTTATGAGATAACATTTGAGGTTAAATCATCCATTCATTTTGAGATTATTTAGGAATGAATTAGTTTGAACATTTGGTATTATAATTGAATTTTGAAGATTAATGTACTATATAATGGTTTACTCAATTTGGAAATTATATTACCATGTTATAACCATTATTGTATTTTATAATGCAAAAAGGAATATCAAATTAATTTATTTCCTTTTATGGATATAGGATCCTTTAAAAGAATATTTTCAGTGATTTAGGCATGAAAACTCACCTTGAATACTCATCTTCTAGAGAAAAAGAATAGATTCTAGTGGAAATTCAATAAAGGATGAAATAATAATTGAAAATAATGTATAATTCATTAATTGTTTTAGTCTATATGGTTAAATAATTTTTCAATATAAGAGAAACATCATAAAAAAATTATCTTATTACATTCATATACGATGAATTAGTTGGCCTTTTAGATCATCATAGATTTATAGTTTTAAGGCCCTTAACTCTCAAATGAAAATTAATTTACTTTTGATCAATGACCTAAATCACTCTCTAAAACTATTTATACATTTCTTCCATTCTCAACCATGTTATTCTATTTTTAAACCTAATAATATGTTATTCCATATAACTTTTGTACTTACCATACATTATTATTATGATTATTTTTATTAACACTATTTATGATGTGGGTTTATAAAAAAATCATTTCCATATGTCCATCATTTTATTATTGAGATAATTTTAAAATTGAGAGGATTTTATTTATTAAAGGAGGATGTAACACAACGAAAATTTGAAAGAAGATAATTATGTTCGATAGTGTAAAAGAAATGAAACACTAAGCATAGACGAGAATGTAACACCCTAATACTTTATTATATTTCTATTTTTATATAAATATAATCTATTTAATAGATCTCGATACACACAACCCCAAAATTTTTATGTTTGATATCATATTCAGCATGAAACACTACGCATAAATGACCCATCATATATATAATTATTATAAAATAACTATTAAATTTTTGTATAAGAATTTTATTAAATAATTTATGAAATATAAATGTACATATGTTAATTCCATACTAAATATAAGGTATGGAAATTTTTTTAGTAATTAATAAATCATTTTTTAGAAAAGTGATTTTATTCTTCAGAAATATGTTTATTTATAAAATTATTTTTATTGATTATGATAAAACAATATTATAATAAATTGTTTGAACATTTTGAAATTGAATTTTATAAAATTAATGAATTTTATTATATCATAATAATAAAAAAACTGTGTAAAATTTATGAATTTTTTGAAAAATATTTAATTTTAGTGAATAGATAAAAATACCAATTTTTATAAAAATATATTTTATTTTTAATAAATTAAGTGATTTAATAGTAAAATAAAGTTTTGAATAATATTTGAAGAAAATTTACATTTATTTATTTATATTTAACTAAATTATTTATTTTGGAATCAATATTATATATATTTTTAGTAAACGTTTTCTTTTTTGATATAAAAAAGTGGTTTTTAAAAAATAATGTTTTAAAATGCATAATGATTCTAAATTTTATTTACATAAAATAATCACTTATGTAGAATTTTAGAAATAAAATATATGTATTATATATTAATAAATATTAATTGAGATTGATACAATGATTATTATTAGAAATATAGTATATATATAAACTCGTCACGTTCTTAAAAAAATACACTTATCAAAAACACACTTTTCAGCGTGTTTGCGGGTTTTGTTTTAAATTTGTTATTTTAAAATTTTAGATCTTTTATTTGAAAAAAATAATCCTCATTTTTGAAATCATAATGTCAATATTATATATTTTTGAATTTTTGATAATTTTCAGAAATGTTTTTTTGTATGAGTAATGAAAAATAATGAATGTTATTATTAAATTTTATTGTTTAATTTATTTATGAAGTTAAAATATTTAATGAGTTGGTATTAATGTAAACATAGTTCAATTTTACATCAAATAATCTAATTTAGGTTATTTAAAAAAAATTTATGTCGAATTTTGATATAAAAACATTATAATATTTTGAACATTTTACCTTTTAAAACACACTTTTTTATAACACATGTGAGATTAATTTTAAATTAAAATTTTAAAATTAGGTGAATTGAATTTGAAAAAATGAAATCCATATTTTGAATAAGAATAATTTAAAATTTATACTATATTGAACATAATTTCTGACTAAAATGAATAGTGGGAAAATTAAAAATTATTTTCCAAAATATTGGTAATAATTTTTTTCCATGGGTTAAATGAAAAATATAAGGGTTACAAATTACTTAAAACCTATCCAATAAAAATTTAATTTCCTAATTTGGACCTTAACTCTTTTATATTATGTAATGGCCCATTTTGGATACTTTTTATTGGATAAAAACCTGGGTATAATTGAATCTTTCCAAATAATTACAAGTGTGACACTCACCCAACTTATAAAAGTCCACCCACTTTACTCTCCTATACATACCATAAATACAATTTTTTTAGTTAATAACTATGAAAATAACTTCCAAAATCTCCAAAAATGTTTATAGAATCCATTCTTTGATCATAAATCCATAATTGGAATGGTTTAGTGAATACCTAAGGAGGATACATGAAGAAGATGTAATGTTCTTTGATGAGGGTCATTATTTTATTTCTTTCTCCACCTAATTCAATTTTTATTAAATACTTATAATATTCTAACCTCAGTATCTTCTATATAATTTTTTATATAATTATGAAATTACCTACAACCATCTCCACATCCACTAAATGGGTTATAAAATCATCATTCATGTGTACGAGAGACTACTACCTCACAAACTGATGTTATAAATTTTTTCCATTACCATATTTCATGGTTTGGAATGATGATTGATATAAATAATATGAATTATATTTTTTACATAGTTATACTTATTGATTCATTATATCATGTACATATTTTTCACTTTCCATTCCATAGGGGATATGATAACATCATTTGTGTGTATGACATACTACTGACCCATGAAGTGACAAGATTCTTTTTCTCATTAACAATTTACATTGATGGTAATATATTACAAATTAATTATTATATGTGATGAAAATAAAATAATTATGACATATAAAACTAATTTATCATTCTAAAAAATAATATATCATATTATTTTTTACACATAAAAGATGATAACTTCTTTCATGTACATGTAGACTACAACCTTCACGAAGCGATGTGACTCTATTTTCATCGCCACACTACATGGATGATATATATAATAATATTTATTGAAATAACATGTTATATATGAAATTATTAAAATTATATAAATATTAAATATTACTTACCTTCTTTTCATAATGATCATTGAAAAATGGAAATGTTACTCTTATGAATGTAAGACCAACCGTCTCCATGATTATAACACACTTAATTTTTCATTAACATCGTTAAATATTGGTTTTAAAAGTATAATTGATGTGTATATATAAAAATTATGTAATTATAATTATTATGGAGATGATGTAACTATATTATATTCTAAAAAATTTAGACATTCATAATAAAGATGGAATTAGAAAACTAGGCGATTAAAACCTGAAAGAATGAAAATAATTAATGATTATTAATGAAAAGATGAAAAATGTTATAAAAGAATCATATATGATATTATAAATACTTATATGGTTCTTTAACAACTTAATAAAATGTTTAAAATCAATATAAATAAGGAAAAATTAAGTTCATCCAAAAAAGAAGTATGAGGTATGTGACTTCCATATCGCTTTTCACATATGTGAGAAATAATCTATATTCACAAATTATTTCATTTATGCGGTGTGTAAATTGCCTAGTAAATTTTTAGGATTATTATAATAAAAATAATTATTAATTACACATCCATTTGATGATCTCTCTTTCATAGGGTCTTATGGTTGAAAATTTTCCAAATCAGTAAAGGATCTTTATCTTCATTTTCATTCTTCGAGAAATATGTTATGTTATGTACATATAACCTTTTACTTGGTGTGTATACATCCTATTTGATATATAATATAATAAATTTATTTATACTCATGGTATTTTAAAGGCTTATCCAATTTTATCCTTTCATAGGGATTATTATTCAAGGTTACTAAAGTGGAAAGAGTTTTATGTTACAATCAAATTTTTTATCACAATTTTTTATGATTAAGTATAAAATGTTGATATATAATGATATAACCATTAATAATAATCATTAATTTTATTCTACACTTGTTATTAATGACATATTCCCTAAATATTACAATTTCACTGCACTTGAGTGCTAATTGTTTTTATAATTTTTAGGAATATATTAATTTTTTTTTCTATTTATAGTAATCTCTTTTCATCCAAAATAGTGGTTTATAAAATTGTTTTCAATTTTTTTACCATTATTAAAAAGATATAAAAAATTCATTAAACCCATGTTTGAATTTTTGTAAATAATTTTGAATATAAAATTCAGTTAATTTTCAGAGAGTGTCTGTTTGGATTTTACTAAAAATGTGAAAGAAATTTTTTTTATCATGTACGACATGAAAAAAATTTCCTCCATCATAGAAATTATTTTCTTGGAAGCGTACATTATTATTTTTCAAGGTTATATTAATATAAAATGATTTTAATTTTTTTTAAATTGTATCTCAAAATGGAATGATTATTTTCCTCAAATAAAATTTTAAATGACTTTTAAAGATTATATTAAATTTTTACATGTTTTTTAAAGCGAAATGATTATCTAATATCTCATGATTATTTCATAATTTTTTTTTCAAAATAAAAAGTTAATTTTCATCAAAATTTATTTTATGATATTTTAATTCTATTTCCATTCATCAATGTTAACAACCCTTGTTGTTAATTATTCACTAATGGGGATATTTTTATTGATATTATCCTCATTATTTCAATAAATGGATTATGACTATTTCAAATAGGTTTTTATGGAACTCGTTTTTTTCCATGGGTTAATCATGTTTATGATAAATTGTTATAGAAACCATTTTTATTTCCTATGTTAATAATGTTTCAAATATATTATTATATATCCCATTTAAATTCTATGGGTTAATAGATTTATGAACAAAATAATTTTTTCATATATTTTATGATGATTTGGAAGATCTATGTACTTTTCTTGTGGTTCCTATAAATTATATACTATTAGTTCACCCAAATAGGCTAAAATGATTATATTATATCTTATATTATGGATGAGCCTATATAGAGTCAGGTGATCCCATTATAGATAATATGATGAGTTAACCTAGATTGAGTTCCAATGTATTGGGTAATGATTATGTCTATAGAAAAATATATTGGATGTTGGATGTATGTTTATTCAAATTGTAATGATTTTTTAAGAGTGGTATGATGATATTCTTCCAAGATATGAACATGTTTTATATATTCATACTTAGGGTTTATAATGTTTCATTTGAGCATTATTGATATCACGTGGTTCATGATTATTGATTATAATGAATATTTCACTTGTTAAATCCTTATTCCAAGTTTCATTATTGATGATTCATATATTTATGGGTGTCCGTTCTTTGATGATTTACTCATGAAATATAATTATGTGGTCATACCCTTATGCACTCCTTCTTATCATTGATGACATTCAATAGTTAATGATTATGTTCATAACTACATAGTATTTGAGCTCACCATTATTATGTTTAATTTCCCGATGATTATAAATAATGAGGTTAAATTAATTATATATACAAGTGATTTAATATAGATAATGATGAAGACTTAATGTGAAATAATAAAATCTAAATTAAGTGGAATAAAAGATCAGTTAAAAAAAATTATTATTTATGTAATAGTTTTTCCTAATTTAATAATTCTATAAACCAAAATTTCCTTGAGAATATAGGTGAACCATTTTTTAATTCTTATGTTAGAAGGTTTCGATGTGAAACAAAAGAGTCACAATTATTGGTATTAAATCTGTAAATGTAAAGTTAATGATTTTAGCACTGTATCCTGTAGTGCGAGTTCATGGCAATTACAATATATGATATTATATTTTTTTACCATGTGTAGTTATAGAAGTATAATATATTAAGGTTTATTATATAGGAGGTTATATTTTTTATGAGGAAATATAGAATCGAATTAAGGGTTTATCATCTCAAATTTTCTTATGTGGGACATATGTTATGTTATGCACCTACCCCCTTTTATGATGTTTATACCAACCCCTTTGACATTTTATTTCCTGAATCTCCATATTTTAATGATATTTAAACTTTTATTTAAATTAATTATTTCACGGGGCATATAATTAAAATGTTATTAAAGCGATAAAGGATTTATGTCACAATATCATTTATTTAAGTGTTATCTATGATAAATTTATACTGAATGAAATTGTATTTATATAATCCTTGGAACCCTATAAATTATCTTCTACTCTAGTTATTAATATAATTTTGGGGTAACATTTTAATTTTTATCTATTTAGAACTTAAAATTATAGATAAAATGTTTTAAAAAAACATACTTTATTTCATATTTAGTTAAGAATCTTTTTATTTAATGTCCATATTTTATTTAAACAATTTTCAATGTGTTTTTAATAATCTCAAATGATTTTAAAAATACATTTTTACCAATACATGAATTTTTAAAAAACTTTTTAAAGGAATATTGTTGACAATTTCTGAACAACGTACTTTTTACTGAATGTGTGACCAAAATCAATTCCATAACATACACAACAAAAAAATAAAATTTCCCCCAATCATGATGAGTATTTGATTTGAATCATCCTTTACAAGATTCCATTATCATTTTAAAATTAGTTTTTCCAAATATTTTGGATTTTTTATATTATAAAGAATTTTCTTTTAAAATAAAAAAGATATTTTCTAACAAAATGTTCTAGTGATATTTTAATTTTATTTTTCATCTATGAAAAAAACACTAATTATAAAAGCCTCAGAACCAAAGTCGAGGATCTGATACGAAAATCATAAAAATATCATCTCCAGCTTTGATTCTAATGAATGTGAGCCAACTTTATCAATCCAAAACATACCATATCAAAATAAATTATGGGATCTATTAAATTATCAAAGACCTTTTTTGGTCTAGATTTTTAGAGTACTATGGTATTGTATTACCTAAAAAATAACCAAGGGTTTATGATATGTTCTTTCATACATTAAAAAGATTTTAATATTCCATATATTATCATCAAATCATACATATGAAACCATTATAGACATAATTTAGTCTACCTAATACTTGATAACCTGGGGAAAAATAAATATAATAAGTGTGATAACAAAAGATCTATATGGTAAAACATAAGCATTAAGAATTGAATTTAATTTGTGATTATTATAAGGACATAATGGTATGATTTGATAATCATACTTCATGAGTATACTGTAATAATTTGCATACCTATCAATACCTGGATCATTATTCATGCACACATGGAATGAGGATTCAATAATGGAATGATTCATTAGAAACAATGATCATGAACCGTTTTATATCTATATCAATCAATAAAAACATTTTAAACCCATAAAATTAATAGATAAAACCATTTTTTATCTTGGAGAATTATCTTCAGGTGACTTCTTATAAATTGAATACCCATTATGGCTGACTTCCTCCAATGGCCCGAAGGCCTTCATTTTTTATTGATTTTGATAATCCACCTTTCATGGGATGAGGTGGAACCCTACAATGCCCATAGGCGAAAGATTACATACCTGTAGGACATCGAGGAACCATTGCCCGTAGGCACAAACATTACATGCAACCCAGTCTAACAACTTGAATCTACTCCTCCCCAGCATCTTCATCAAGAAATCAGCTCTTCACCTCCACATGGTTGTTCGTCTAGGCATTCCTATGCATGTATAGGCTTGTCCCGATGGAAGGTGCCATACCCTCTTATTCTTGCAATCCGTTTAGCTTCTGCTGTGGTGAAAGCTCCTTTGCTCATCTTCCTTGTAGAGCTTGTTCCTCGTAGTTTGGTCTGGTTTGTAACTGCAGGTGGCCCGAAGGCCATTAGGATGGCCCGAAGGCCCAACTGACCCGAAGGCCTGGGTGCCCGAAGGCCAATGAAGGACTCGGGGACCAAATCTGAGGCCCGAAGGCCCAAACGGGGGCATATCTCCGATAGCTACAGTGCCAAACAGTGCCCGCTACAGTGCTGCTACAGTTCCCGCTATAGTACTGCTATAGTACTACTACAGTACACCCGGAAATTCTGCCTCCGCCTAGATTTGATCCCTGGTCACTTGGATGCACTATCAGAGACCTTGCCAACCGGGCTAAGGCTCATATGCTTATGGCTGACTTATATCTCTGAAGTACATAATACATTAGAGAGATATAATTAGCCCACACATCCTTGGTTTTTCAAATAAACACCCATACATTTTTAATAAAATAACCTACCATCATAGGTTTATAATGTGACCACCCATAAATGATTAATAAAATAACCACCCATCATTATAAACACTTTCCAAAAAATGTATCTTGAATAAAGTATAAAGAGAATTCATTTCATCATAAACCAACTGAATCATCATTTACTATTTTCAGAACAAAAATAACCCAGGTAAAACAAAAGTGTTCCATAAAAATCTCTTTGGAACATGATTATCCCATAAAAAATAAATGGGTTACATTGAAATATCATTGAAACGTTATTATAATTTACAAAAGAAATGATTTATATAGAAATCTATATGAAACATGATTAACCCAAAGAAAAAAATGTTCCACAATGATCTCTTTGAAATAATCGAAATCCATATAGAAAAAGAATGATTATGGTATCATTATAAAATATTAACATTTGAGCATAATTTACAACATGGGTTATTGTTGTTGATGAATGGAGATATCATTAAAAGATTATAAAAAACTTTTTGAGGAAAATAAACTTTTCATTTGAAAATTACTTTTAAAAACTAAAAAATCACAAAATTAGTTCAAAATACCTTTCATTGGAAGCAACCATTGGAAGAACATAATGGGAACTTCAAGGAAAATAATTTAAATGATTTAGGAAAATACGATCATGTCAAATGTGTTAAAAATAAAAAATCTTTTGAAACATTTCTGACGAATGGATTAATAATCAACCCATTTGTAAAATGATAAGAAGATTTATTTTAAATTTTTTTAAAATAAGGTAAAAGATCAGGTAAAAATTAATTATAATTTTTTTTCCATAAAACAAATTTTTTGGGAACAGTTTAGAAAAACGTATTATGGAATAGAATGATTCCCAATCTAAATGAAATTATAAGATCACTATTACATACAAAACAGTTCCTTGATTTTTCATTAATCAATAAGGGATGAAATGGAAATTAAACACACAAACCACATTAATAACCATATGATAATAAAATATCTTTATTTTTAGGGAATAATATCATTTTAATTCTTCTAGAAGAAACCCAATCATAAAAAATCTTTGAAGAAAAGAGAATGTACATAATGCCTTTTCCACTTTGGAAACTCATTAATTTTATGCCCCATGAAATAATAACTTTAAATTAAAATTTATATATCATGAAAATAAGTAGATACATGATATAAAATTCACAAAGGTAATTATATACAATTCATCATGAAGACAGGTGCGTATCATAATCTTATGTACCAATGAAAGGAATTTGGGATGATTGACCCTTAAAAAGATCAGATCACTGAATTGAGAGCTATCAAATGGATAGATTATGTGTAAAAAATTTAAATCAAAACAAATAAGTGCAAATGCATAATAAAACAATTTATATATTAATTCACCCAAAAGAATAACATAAATGTGTCAACGAAGTTTTTTTATAACACAATGAAGGGTAATTGAGTAAAGGAACTATTTACTACTAGGTATGTTTCAAGTAAATTCCATTGGATAAATTAATTCAAATTAAAACAAAAAATACCATTTTTAATGATGGATTCATGTTATTTAATGTAAATAGGATAGTATATACACCACATAATAAAAAAATGGTGAATATGTCATATGTATCACTAATGTAAAAGTGAGATGAGAAAATCCCATACCATGAGTCCAATATTTCCTTGTATGTACTATAACTCCTTTATATTAAGATTACATAAATTATTTGATTTTTTAATAACCTTTCCTAGGTTTATCACCTCATACACTAATAATTTATTTTATTTCCTTATAATTAAATATTTTAATACTTAATTAGTTAAGACCACATCGGGTGTTTTGAGGATGTTTGGTTCATAATTTCAAAACATATTTGGTTTGATGACCATTGACATGGAGATCATTATTTGAACATATAAAAAAATCATGAAATAGTTATCATATTTATTCCTAAATTACACTATAACATCCCATGAAAATAAAGAATCTGATGTTTTCATATTTTTAAATAATTGTGAATTAAATATTAATTTTAATTTAAAGGGAATGTTATGTTCGATGGAATACTTGATACATACCAATGGGTTTCTTTGAAATCTTACGTTGCACACGACATTGAGTTGTACTGAAAAATAATATAATAATATTATTATTTTAAATGGTAGTTAACGCCTAGCCGTTGTAATGGTGGGAATGAACATAACTAACTATAAAATTATTATCAATGTTTGTTAAATGTTGTTACATTTATCCAATAAATTTTAGAGGCTTAAAATACGAAATAATATGATTTTAAGTATAAATAATCTAATACTCTTAAAAAGGTTGATTTTCCACCTTTTGATGGAAAACCCTTTTTAAATATAGTTTTGGACACTTTTATATATTCTCTTTGACAAAATAAAATTCTTCTTTTGAATCAGGACATCAAAATTTACATTGGGTAATTTTTTGGTATTTTTACGATAAAAGGCATTTTTTTAATGAATAGTAAAAAATCCAGTATTTTAATTCAATTTTTTTTAATATAACTTATTTATATGGTTTGATTATATTATTAAAAGGGATCAAAGTTTAAATTCCTTTTTTACCATTTAATCCAATTCTAGCCATTGAATGAAATTTCACTTTGAAATTGTGCATAAAGAAGTGTCAATCTTTTGGTAGATATTGTTTCTTAAAAACACACTATTTGTTTTGAAAATGAAAATTAATTTTACATTAATTAATGAAACATCTATATTTTTAATTGTTTAAAATATAAATAATTATTGAATTCAGAATATTAAATATATCTTAGGATGAATTTTTGGTATTTTTCTTAAAAACAATAATGTTTTAGGAATACTGAAACCACTAAATAGTAGTTAAAAAACTTACTTTTTCATTTAAATGAAATTTTATCGCATTTTTGAATTGAATTTTAAAAATATGACATTTATGGTTGTAATTAGTATGTAAAATTTGGTTTAATAAGATGAAAATAATATTTTTTTGTGAATAGTAACTTTTGACTTTTATTTACCCCAATTTAATGTAAATAGGGTTAGTCAAGGTAAAAAGAATATTATAATCATAAGAAATGTCCATAAAACTTTTCCTAATATTATTTAATGAGTCATGTCTAACCGTGGGCATCCTTCGGTCGATATTGGGACCCCATGGAGCAACATGGGAGTGATAATGACACTTTAGATTAAATAATATAAACTAAAGACAAAAATGACACAAAAAATTATCTTTTAGTAAACTAATTTTTACATGGGGTTATATAAGTTATCATTTCAACTATAAATACTCATTGGAAATATTAAAATATTTCCTAAATCATGGTATTTTGTATTATAAATTTTAGACATAAAATAAATAAATTTAATTTTGTCACAAAAATGATGTAGTATTTAACTCATTAATAAATGATTTAAATAAATAAGATTATAAATATTAAAATTACATCCAAAACCGGTCTAATTGTTATTAGATGAATTTAAATCTCCCATGATTCATCTTATCTTCTACCTTAATGGGTTTTGGACCTTTAGAAACCGAAAATCATTACATAATAAAATAATAGTTTCACACTTTCATAAAGAACCCAAGATCCCTATATTCTATTTAGAATCCTTACCTTAGGCCTAAGGAACTTCAAGAAGTCTTTTTGGTTCAAACAGAAGGGAGTTACCTGAATTAAAGGTAATGATTTCTCTTAAATTCTTTTCTTTTATTTTACTTATCCAACCCCTAAAATCATTTCATTACATTATTTTATAAAAAAACCATTATCTTAAACATACTAGTATGTTTTTATGAGATGTATTGAAAATACACTTACACACACTTCTATCTAATGGGTAAAGAACATACTCTTTCTGTGGATGGAAAACTAACGCCTCACAAAATGATGACTGTCCAATTATCTACTACCACCTCTTATTGTGGCCATTATGATGGAACTATTTTTATATATGATATATATTAGGTTTATGTTTTATTTTTTTCTTCTGTATTATTAATTTATATCATACCTTTATGGTTTCCATTATGATTAACCGCGATAATTTCAGTAGAAGAAGTGCAGACTACCTCCCCCTCAATGTGATATGACTCGTTTATACCCTTCATGGGACATATAAATGATGTAGTTATTAAAATTATATATGATATTATAATGTAATTATAATAAAACTATGTATCATTATGTTTTAATTCAATGAAAATATGAAATAGAAATGAATGCAGTGTTCATGCGCACATACGAATTACCGTCTCAATGAATGGTGCATTTCATTTCTTATCTCGAAATGTTATCTACGATTATAAATACATATATATACTGGATATTTATGATATATATGATATATAAATCATTAATATAATTCTTTAGAGAATGGACTCTTAACCCAATGGGAAACTTGTAATTATATGGTGTTTATTTTTGACTCAAGTACCAAATATCGAAAAACGACCATTATTAACATAAATGATTACTTAATGTTTATAACATGGTAATAATTTATTTAAGAGGAATAATAAACATGAAAATTTTATTAATTAATTATAAATTATCTTAAGTTTATTGTTCCCGAAGAACAAGGAACAAATAAGTCAAGTCAGACACGAGTTAAGGGGTTTCTTATCTCGCTTTAAATTTCGTGATATTTCCATTGTTCACCACTAATTTATGGTATGTTGTGTATTCTATACTTCCATTTGATATATATTATCACGATACCTTTTATATTTTTGTTTTTGTGAGATTCATTAGGGGGTTATTAACTTTTGGTCATACGACTCGATTGATTACAACGTGGTAAGGGGTTTTCATCTCACTTTTTATTCCCATGAGATTCATGCTATATTGCCACTATATTCCTTTTGTGTGGTTTATGTACTTCCCATGATTGTATTAATTGTGTAATATAATTAAATTTTTGGGTATTTACATCTTCATTGTATGATTCGTCTTTCATGGGGTGTATGTTTTGTATGTTGCCAAATCGGTAAGGGAACCTTTCACCCTCCTCTTTTTAAAAGACTCCCTTTAGTTATTTCTTTTAATGTATATCTTTATATGTTGGGATATGTTATTCTATATCCTTATTTTTTTAAATTTTATGTCCATTTGATGAGATACCCTTTTCTCTCTCATCAATTCATTTTCTGAATTTTAAAGTGAAACTATTAGGCTGTCAAATTTTTGTAAGGAAACTTCTTCACCCAATTACAAATCATTGGGTTAAACTTCTACTTCTTGATTATGTCATGCTATGAATATCTGTTAAAAAAACTATGATTTTATCACACATAATATCCACTTATATTGATATTATTCTTATTTTTCATGCATTATTATTTAATTTATTTGTCTTTAATATAAAGATACAGTTTTATAAGCAGTTTCGTCGGAATTTAAATTCCATTGAGACTTCATTGTGGTTATGCACCAATTCACTCGTATGAGTTTTGTATAATGTCCTTTGGAATATTATATCCTGAATCCCTTTATTCTCAAGATATTATAATTTTTTGATAAAATGTTATTCCTCAATTATTTGAATTCAAGCATCTATCATTTTGTTAAAAACTATTTAAATAAAATATTGTTTTAAATGTTTTAAAGATTTATTCATCTAAATATGTCTCATTATTATCCATGTTTTAAAAATGGTTTTTAGGATTTATTTATAAGATCAATAATTTTTTCAAATGATAATTCATTTAAAAGCATCAATGTGGAATGGGAAACTTTGATTCCAAAATCTCTTTATTAAATGTTTTAAATGGTTTTGAAAATGATTTGATAAAGCATTGATTATTTCAATATCTTGATTTCATATATTGTCATTGTAATTTGGAAATTTTATCTTTCCTTTATTATTGTGTTATGTGTTATGAATATATTATGGTTATTGGGAATTGTTAACATATATGGGTAGTTCTGTGATAAATCTAGGGCTTGTGAGCCTGAGAAAGCTCTCCAATGGATTGGGAAATGTGATGGCGGTAAACTTTAACGTTTCTCCTAAGAGATTTAGGAAATATACTGTGATGGGTATTCCAAATGTGACTCCCAGTGTAGTTGTGATAGCTACAATGTATGTATGTTATGAACACCATAAGTTTCCTTTATGATTTCTTATTTTTGTATGTCATTCATAAATCTTATGATTTCATGAGGTATGTTATGATTGAAAAATAAGGATTCATTGATTTGTATTTATTGATGGGATAATGTTTCTTTTCATTATTTTATAACCCTTACTAATATTTTTATTCTCATCGCATGATTTGAAATGTTTTTCACAAAACAAAAATATGAATAGTGTAAAGGATGAGATCAAGGAAAAATCAAGATGTCTAAAACATGGAACTAGACATGTCTCTTTCATTCAAGTGTTTTTATTTTATGAAAAAATGGATACTAGGTAGAATTGTCTACATGTAATATTCAAGTTGTTATGTAATAGTTATTGCCTAATTCTCTAAATCTTTAAACCTGAAAAGATCATCAATGTGAATTCTCGACATAGTTCAAGATTATGTAATGTTTAAGGCCAAGTCCTTATAGTTGGAATCAAATGTCATTTTATATAATATTATAGGTTAGGGTGTTATTTAATCGTAAGTGAAAAAACAATAATTGTTTGCATATTTTAATGAGTAATAGTTTTTTTAGATAAATCTAATGAGTGTAAGATAGCATGAAAAAGTATGTTTTAGTGTCTTCCATCCTCATAAGAAAATTTATGTTGATTTTACTAATATACTCACACTGACTATTTGGGTTTTAGTTAATGGATGGGTCTAGAAGGAATCAACGTGACAATGGATGTGAAGAAAAATGTGACGGTCTTCTGAATGAGCAATTGAATTAAAAGGGAGTTGCAATGAGAAATGTTTTGGTTATTCTCAACCAACTATCGAGAGTCATGATTGACCACTTGATCCTTGGTGATTTTGAAAAGGCACCGTATATGCTAGAAACAGATCCTCACATAAGTTTAGGTAATAATCATAATGGTAAGTATATTAAAAAACTTATGTGTTACGGATGTGGAAAGAAACACATAGGAAAATGTTTCAAAGGGTTTAAAAGATTCTATAGATGTGTAAATGAAGGTCATAAAACAAGATCCTTCAATAGAAAAAGGAAGTATCCAGTTGACTCTAGGAAAGGGAATGAAGTTATTTCTGAGTTATCGATTGAATGTTATAAATGTGGTCTGCATGGTCATTATACAAATAGATTTCCTACGAAGACGTTTCGGGAATGGGATCACTAGGATCATACAAATTTTTGTTTATTAAAACCTAATGCCATTCAGATTGAGGAAGAAGAAATTGACTATGACCAATGAAAGGTATGAATTATTTCTTAATATATATTTTGATATTATTGAATCATAGGATATGATTCATTATTTTGTTTTTAGGAAAGAAATAGTTCAGAATAAGTTGGAAAGGAATGGTTAATGGACTATGAAGAACATTTAATGAGTGAGAAGTCAACATATAATGGATTCAAGAGCTATGATAGATTTAAGGATGGTGAAATGCTTAAATGTATAAAGGCTATTTTGATAATGGTATTATATTAGAATACATTTTATAGTATGTGTTACCTTGAAGTTTGATATAAGAAAATTTAATTCATGGAATAATTATCTTTTATTTTGTTGGATATAGTTATAAATAACCATTTGGGTTTATATGATCCTTGAATTTGAGGCAATTAGAGCTTAATACATTTCGGGATGCAAAATGAAAGTTATTAGATAACCTTTGTGGTTAAAATATGTTATGGTTATTTTTGATGAATTTATCACTTTTTGGAAATGATATAAAATTATATCGTTTTTCAAAAAGGACAACACCTAGACCACGTGATAACCCATCATGTCGGACAAAGCTACAGGAATCGAACCCACAACCAAAGTGCAACTGGGATTTATTTCCTACCATTAGAATATGTGAATTCCCTAGTTAGTATGAATAATTATTTTGAGTTAGATGATTTTATTGTTAAGAATAAGTTGATTTTGGGTTATCTATGGAAAATATTAACCTAACATGGAGAATATGTGATTAGGTTAATTACTTTTCAATATGATACTTTAAGAGTAACTGATGTTATTTGGAGATAAATGTTAATATTTATCTTGAAAGTCAATGTGATTAAATCCTTCTGATATTTGGGATTAAATATTAATTTTTATTACATTTAAGAATTTTATGGACAACTCATTATTTAATGTTCTTTTTTGAACTTTGGGTTTTGTTTGACAAATTTTGGAGATTAAGAGTAGATATTTTTTTGTAAGAGATTGTCCTTTTTGGGTATTATTGGATCTCGCACAAACCATTTTGGTTTGGTTAGGGTATAAAGACAAGAGAAATATATTGTTATTATTTTTAGATTATGTGATACTCTAGAAGTTGATTCAAGCACTTCAGGTTTGACCAAGTCATCTTGAATACTTACTGTTTTGAGAAAAGATGAGTTTGTGGTAGAATTTTATTAAAGGATGACCCTCTACAAGACAAGTAAGTACATTTCCTTATGATCATAGTCTAGTTATTCGTAGAATTTATCCACTCTATGAAATTGATCTTGGAGAAAAACATCTATAAGATCTCATTTATCATCCGACTTTTACCCAACCACAAATTTATGGTATTTTGGTGGTTAACATTCCATGATCAAATTCTCTACCACTCTCTATTAATCTATGAGATTTACTTTTTCTTACATATCCATGATTTCATAGAATCCTATTATCTATTGCGATGGGTAAACTTTGTACTTCTATCCCTTTATTTAAAAATGATTTTTTATTGACTCTTTTTCCAATGTGGTACCTTTAATGAAGTTTCCAAGCCCAATTTTAAAATTGTGAGGAAGAAATTCCCAAAAGGGGGGAAGGATGTAACATCCTAGGTAAATAAAAAATATGAAGTTTTCATATTAATTAATATTTGTGAATTAAATATTAATTATAATTTAAAGGGGATTCTATGTTCGATGGTGTAACCGATACACAGCAACATGTTTCTTTGAAAACTTATGTTGCACACAACGTTGAGTTGTACTGAAAAATAATAATATAATAATATTATTTTAAATGGTAGTTAAAGCCTAGTCATTATAATGGTTTAAATTAACATAACTAACAAAAATGATTCTAAATGTTTGTTAAATATTTTTACATTTGTCCAAAAAAATTTAGAGGCTTAAAATAAGAAAGAATCTGATTTTTAGAATAAATACTCTAATATTCTTTAAAAGTTTGATTTACCACCTTTTGATGGTGAATCCTATTTAAATATAGTTTTGGACAATTTTCTATGTTATATATGACAAAATAAAAATATTCTTTTTAATCAGGGCATCAAAATTTAGTTTGGGTAAATTTTTGGTATTTTTCTGATAAAATTCATTTTTTAATGAATAGTAAAAAATACCATATTTTAATTCAAAAAAGAATTTTAATCTAAATAATTTATATGGTTCGATTATCTTAATAAATGGTTTTAAAGTTTAATTAAATTATATTTTTACCATTTAATCCAATGCTGGTCATTGGATGAAATTTTACGGTGAAATTGGGCATAAAGAAGTGTTAATCTTTTGATAGACATTGTTTCTTAAAAACACGCTATTTGTTTTGTCAATGGGAATTAATTTTAAATTAATTAATAAAAATTATATGGTATGAATTTTTTAAAATAGACATAATTTTTGAATTTGGAATATCAAATATATCTTAGGCATAATTTTTTGTATTTTTCTGAAAAACATCAATTTTTGAGGAATAGTAAAACCACTAAGTAGTAGTTAAAAAACTGAATTTTTCATATAAATGAAATATTACTACTTCTGTGAATTTAATTTTGAAAATATGAAATTTATGGTTGTTATTATTATGTAAAATTTATTTCAATAAGATGAAAACAATTTTTTGTGAATAGTAAATTTTGACTTTAATTTACCCCGGTTAAAGGTAAATCATGTAATTCAAGATACAAAATATTATAATCATACAAAATTACTTTAAAACTTTTCCTCAAATTATTTTATGAATCAGGGCCGAAAATTTTCATCCTTGGGTCAATTTGGGTACCCCCTAGAGCCACATGGCAGTGATAATGACACTTTAGATTAATTAATATAAAGTAATGAAAAAAATGACACAAACAAATATCTTTTAGAAATTTTATTTTTACATGGGGTTATAAAAGTTATCTTTTTGACTATAAAAAATCATTGTAATGATAAAATTATTTCCTACATCATGGTATTTTTTTTATAATTTTTAGACATTAAATAAATAAAATAATGTATAACACAAAAATGATGCAGTTTTTACCTCATTAATAAATGATTTAAATAAATAAGATTATAAATATTAAAATAACATCCAAAACATATACAATTATTATTGAAAGAATTTATTTAGACCACAAGACATATTATCTTTTACAGTGATGTGTTTTGGACCTTTAGAAACTGAAAATAATTAAATAATAAAATAAAAGTTTCACACATTCTTAAAGAACCCCTCCCCCTTATAAAACGCCCTCACTTATAACCCATCATTCACACCCCTATAGCACCTTGTATCATCCAAACCCTGCCCAAATAAGCTCTCAGGATCCCTATATTCCTCCTAGAAGCTTTACCTTATGTAGAAGTCACTTCAAGAAGTCCTTTTGATTCAAACCAACGGAAGTTAACTGAATTAAAAGTAATAGTTTCTCTTAAATTATTTTTTTATTTTAATAATCTGACCCCTAAAGTCTTTTCATAAAATTATTTTATAACTAAAATAGTATCCTAAATATAATATTATATTGTTATGAGAATTATTATAACTACACATACACACACCTCTATCTAATGGGTAAAGAACATACCGTTTCTGTGGATGGAAAACTAACGCCTTAGTAAACGATGATTGCTCCATTATCTCCTACCAAATTTTATGGTGGCCATTGTGATGGAACTATAATTATATATGATATATATTATGTTTATTTTTTCTTCATGCTTCTGTATTTTTTATTTATGTCATACCTTTATAGTTTCCATTATGAGTAAACACGATAATTTTCATTGAGGAAGTGCGGTCTACCACCCCCTCAATGTGACATGACCCATTAATACCATACTTGGGATGTATAAATGATGGATTTATTAAAATTATATATTATATTATACTTTATTTAAAATATAACTTTGTATAATTAAGTTTTCATTCATTTAAAATACGAAATAGAGATGAATATAATGTTCATGCGTACGTACGACTTACCGTCTCCATGAACAGTGTATTACATTTTTTATCTCCAAATGTTATTTAATATTATAAATACATATATATACTAGATATATATGATATATATTATATATAAATCATTAATATCATTGAGGTGAAAATGTAATCTTGACCACATTGACAACTTGAATTTATAAGGGGTTCATTTTTGACTAATGTTCCAAATATCGAAAAATGACCATTGTTAAAATAATTGATTACATAGTGTTTATAACATGGTAATAATTTATTTAAAAGGAATAATAAACATGAAAAATTTTATTATTCAATTATAAATTAACTGAAGTTTATTATTCAGGAATAAAAAGGAACAAATAAGTCAAGTCAGACACGAGTTAAAGGGTTTCTTATCTCACTTTTAATTTCGTGATATTTCCATTGTTCAACACTAATTTATGGTATGTGGTGTATTCTGTACTTCCATTTGATATATATTATCATGATACCTTTTATATTCTTGTGTTTATGCACCAATTCACTCATATGAGTTGTGTATAATGTTCATTGGAATATTATATCCTGAATCCCTTTATTCTCAAGATATTATAATGTTCTGATAAATGTTATTCCAAAATTATTTGAATTAAAGAATCTCTAATTTTGTTAAAAACACTTTAAACAAAATATTGTTTTAAATGTTTTAATGATTTATTCATCTCAATAATTATCATTATTATCCATGTTTTCAAAATGGTTTTTAGGATTTATTTATATGAACATTATCTTTTTCAAATGATAATTCATTTAAAAGCATCAATGTGGAATGGGAAACTTTTATTCCAAATTCTATTTATTAAATATTTTAAATGGTTTTGAAAATGATTTGATAAAGCATTGATTATTTCAATATCTTGATTTCATATATTATGATTGGAATGTGGAAATTTTATATATCCCTTATTATTATGTTATGTGTTATGAATATATTATGGTTATTGGGAATTTTTTACATATACAGGTAGTTCTGTGATAAATCTAGGGCTTGTGAGCCTGAGAAAGCTCTCCAATGCATTGGGAAACGTGATGGCGGTAAACATTAATGTTTCTCCTAAGATATTTAGGGAATATACTGTGATGGTTATTCCAAATGTGAATCCCAGTGTAGTTGTGAAAGCTATAATGTATGTATGTTCGGAAAACCATAAGTTGCCTTTATGATTTATTATTTTTGTATGTCATCCATAAATCATCTGATTTCATGAGGTATGTTATGATTGAAAAGTATAGTTTCATTGATTTTTATTTATTGATGGGATAATGTTTCTTTTCTATATTTTATAACCCTTACTGATCTTTTTATTCTCATCACATGATTTGAAATGTTTTTCACAAAACATAAATATGAATAGGGTAAAGGAGGAGATCATGGAAAAATCATGCTATCTAAAACATGGAACTAGACATGTCGCTTTCTTTCAAGTGTTTTTATTTTATGAAAAATGGATACTAGGTAGAAGTGTCTACATGTTATATTCAAGTTTTTATGTAATATTTATTTCCTAATTCTCTAAAACGTTAAACCTAAAACGATCTTCAATATGAATTCTCGACATCATTGAAGATTATGTAATGTTTAAGGCCAAGTCCTTATAGTTGGTATCAGAGGTCAGTTTATATAATATTAGAGGTTAGGGTGTTATTTAATCATAAGTGACAAAACCATAATTGTTTTCATATTAGAATGAGTAATAGTTTTTTATATAAATCTAATGAGTTTAAGATAGTATGAAAAAGTATGTTTTAGTGTTTTACATCCTCATAAGAAAATTTATGTTGATTTTACTGATATAATCAAACTGACCATTTGGGTTTTAGTTAAAGGATGGGTCTAGAAGGAATCAAATTGACAATGGATGTGAAGAAAATTGTGATGGTCTTCTGAATGATCAATTGAATGAAAGGAGAGTTGCAATGAGAAATTTTTTGGTTATTATCAACCAAATATCAGGAGTCAGGATTGACCACTTGAACCTTAGTGATTTTTAAAAGGCATCATATATTCTAGAAACAAATCCTCACATAAATTTAGGTAATAATCATAATGGTAAGTATATTCAAAAACCTATGTGTCAAGGATGTGGAAAGAAACACATAAGAAAATGTTTCAAAGGGTTTAAAAGATGCAATAGATGTGTAAATGAAGGACATAAAACAAGAACCTGCCATAGAAAAAGGAAGCGTCCTGTTGACTCTAAGAAAGGGAAAGAAGATATTTCTGCGTTATCGATTGAATGTTATAAATGTGGTGTGCATGGTAATTATACAAATATATTTACTATGAAGACGTTTCAGGAATGGGATCACCAGGATCAAAAAAATTTTTGTTCACCAAACCTAATGCCATTCAGATTGAGGAAGAAGAAACTGACTATGACCAATGAAAGGTATGGATTATTTCTTAACATATATTTTGATATTATTGAAACGTAGGATTTGATTCATTATTTTGTTTTTAGGAAATAGATAGTTAGGAATAAGTTAGACGGAAAGGTTAATGGATCATGAAGAAGATTGACTGAGTGAGAAGTCAACATATAATGGATTCAAGAGTTTTGATAGATTTTAGGATGGTGAAATGGTTAAATGTATAAAGGCTCTTTTGATAATGGTATTATATTAGAATACATTTTATAGTATGTGTAACCTTGATGTTTGATATAAGAAAATTTAATTCATGGAATAATTATCATTTCTTTTTTGGATATATTTATAAATAACCATTTGGGTTTATATGATCCTTGAATTTTAGGCAATTACATGTTAATACATTTTGGGATGCAAAATGAAAGTTCTTAGATAACCTTTTTGGTTAAAATATGTTATGGTTATTTTTGATGAATTTATCAATTTTTGGGATTGATATAAAATTATATTGTTTTTCAAAAAGGACAACACCCAGACCACGTGACAACCCATCATATCGGACAAAGCTGCGGGAATCTAACCCACAACCAAAGTGCAACTGCGATTTATTGCCTATAATTGGAATATGTGAATTCCCTACATAGTGTGAATAATTATTTTGAGTTTGATGATTTTTTGAATAAAGAATAAGTTGATTTTGGGTTATCTATGGAAAATATTAACATAACATGGAGAATATGTGATTAGGTTAATTACTTTTCAATATGATACTTTAAGAGTTACTAATGTTATTTGGAGATTAATGTTAATATTTATCTTGAAAGTCAATGTGATTAAATCCTTCTGATAGTTGGGATTCAATATTAGTTTGGATTAAATTTAAATAATTTTATGGACAACCCATTATTTAATGGTCTTTGTTGAACTTTGGGTTTTGTTCGACAAATTTTAATGATTAAGAGTAGATATTTTTTTGTAAAAGATTGTCCTTTTTGGGAAATATTGGATCTCGCACAAACCATTTTGGTTTGGTTAGGGTATAAAGACAAGAAAAATATATAGTTCTTATTTTTAGATTATGTGATACTCTAGAAGTTGATTCAAGAACTTCAGGTTTGACCAAGTCATCTTGAATACTTACTGTTTTGAGAGAAGACGAGTTTGTGGTAGAATTCTATTAAAGGATGACACTCTACATGACAAGTAAGTACATTTAATTATGATCATAGTCTAGTAATTAGTAGAATTTATCCACTCTATGAAATGGATCTTGGATAAAAAAAGCTATAAGATCTCTTTTATCATCCGACTTTTACCCAACCACAAATTTATGGTATTTTGGTGGTTAACTTTCCATGATCAAGTTCTCTACCACTCTCTATTAATCTATGAGATTTAGTTTTTCTTACATATCCATGTTTTCATAGAATACTAGTATCTATTTCCATGGGTTACCTTTTTTACTTCTCTCCCTTTATTTAAAAATGATTTTTTATTAACTCTTTTTCTAATGTAGTACTTTTAATGAAGTTTCCAAGCCCAATTTTAAAATTGTGAGGAAACAATTCCCAAAAGGGGGGCATGATGTAACATCCTAGGTAAATAATGAATATGAAGTTTTCATATTAATTAATATTTGTTAATTAAATATTATTTTTAATTTAAAGGGGATTCTATGTTTGATGGTGTAACCGATACACAACAACATGTTTCTTGGAAATCTAATGTTGCACACAACGTTGAGTTGTACTGAATAATAATATAATAATAATACTCTTTTAAATGGTAGTTAATGCCTAGTTATTGTAATGGTTTAAATTAACATAACTAACTAAAAAATGATTATATATTTTTGTTAAATGTTTTTACATTTTTCCAAAAAAATGTAGAGGCTTAAAATAAGAAAGAATCTGATTTTTAGCATAAATACTCTAATATTCTTTAAAAGGTCGATTTACCACCTATTGATGGTGAACCCTATTTAAATATAGTTTTGGACACTTTTATATGTTCTATTTGACAAAACAAAATTATTCTTTAGAATCGGGACATCAAAATTTAGTTTGGGTAAATTTTTGGTATTATTCTGATAAAATTCATTTTTTAATGAATAGTAAAAAATACCGTATTTTAATTCAAAAATTCCTTTTTATATAAATAATTTATATGGTTATATTATCTTAATAAATGCTTTTAAAGATTAATTACATTATATTTTTATCATTTAATCCAATACTAGTCATTGGAAGAAATTGTACGGTGAAATTGGGAATAAAGAAGTGTCAATCTTTTGATAGATATTGTTTCTTAATAACACACTATTTGTTTTGTCAATGGGAATTAATTTTAAATTAATTAATGAAAATTATATGTTTTGAATTTTGTAAAATAGACATAATTTTTTAATTTGGAATATCAAATATATATTAGGCATATTTTTTGTTATTTTTCTGAAAAACATCAATTTTTTATGAATAGTAAAACCACTAAGTAGTAGTTAAAAAACAAAATTTTTCATTTAAATGAAATATTACTACTTCTGTGAATTTAATTTTGAAAATATGACATTTATGGTTGTTATTAGTAAGTAAAATGTGTTTCAATAAGATGAAAACAATTTTTATGTGAATAGTAACTTTTGACTTTAATTTACCCCTGTTAAAGGTAAATCATGTAATTCAAGATAAAAAATATTATAATCATACAAAATTACATTAAAACTTCTCCTAAAATTATTGGATGAATAATGTTCGACAATTTTCATCTTTGGGTCAATTTGGGTACCTCCTAGAGCCACATGGATGCGATAATGACACTTTAGATTAATTAATATAAAGTAATGAAAAAAATGACACAAACAAATATCTTTTAGAAATGTTATTTTTACATGGGGTTATGAAAGTTATCTTTTGGACTAAAAAAACTCATTGGAAAGATAAAACAATTTCCTACATCATGGTATTTTATTTATAATTTTTAGACATTAAATAAATAAAATAATGTATGACACAAAAATGATGCAGTATTTAACTATTTAATAAATGATTTAAATAAATAAGGTTAAAAATATTAAAATAATATCCAAAAACTATAAAATTATTATTGAAATAATTTATTTAGACCACAATTCATATTATCTTTTACAGTGATGTGTTTTGGACCTTTAGAAACTGAAAATCATTAAATAATAAAATAATAGTCTCACACTTTCCTGAAGAACCCCCCCTTATAAAACGCCCTCACTTATAACCCATAATTCACACCCCTAGAGCCCCTTGGATCATCCAAACCCTACCCAAATAAGCTCTAAATATCCCTATATTCCTCTTAGAAACCTTACCTTAGGTATAAGTCACTTCAAGAAGTCTTTTTGATTCAAACCAAGGGAAGATAACAGAATTAAAAGTAACAGTTTCTCTTAAATTATTTTTTTATTTTAATAATCCAACCCATAAAGTGTTTTAATTACATTATTTTATAACAAAAATAGTATCTTAAATATAATATTATGTTGTTATGAGAATTATTATAACTACACATACACACACCTCCATCTAATGGGTAATGAATATACTGTTTCTGTGGATAGAAAACTAACGCCTCACTAAACGATGATTGCTCCACTATCTCCTACCACATTTTATGGTGGAAATTGTGATGTAACTGTATTTATATATGATATATATTATGTTTATGTTTTCATCATGCTCTTTTATTTTTAATTTATATCATACCTTTATAGTTTCCCTTTTGAGTAAACACGATAATTTCCATTGAGGAAGTGCGGTCTACCACCCCCTCAAAGTGACATGACTCGTTCATACCATGCATGGGATGTATAAATGATGGATTTATGAATATTTTATATTAAATTATACTTTATTTAAAATATAACTATGTACCATTAAGTTTTCATTCATTTAATATATGAAATAGAAATGAATGTAATGTTTATGCGTACATACGACTTACCGTCTCCATGAATGGTGTATTTAATTTTTTATCTCCAAATGTTATGTACTATTATAAATACATATATATACTCGATATATATGATATATATTATATCTAAATAATGAATATCATTCTGGTTATAATGGAATCTTGACAACATTGACAACTTGTAATTATAAGGGTTTCATTTTTGACTCAAGTACCAAATATCGACAAAATGATCATTATTAATATAAATGATTACATAATGTTTGTAACATGGTAATAATTTATTTAAATGGAATAATAAACATGAAAAATTTTACTAATAAATTATAAATTAATGTAAGTTTATTATCCAGTAAGAACAAGGAACAAATAAGTCAAGTCAGACACGAGTTAAGGGGTTTCTTATCTCACATTTAATTTTGTGATATTTCCATTGTTCACCACTAATTTATGGTATGTGGTGTATTATTGTACTTCCATTTGATATATATTATCATTATACCTTTTATATTCTTGTTTTTGTGAGATTCATTGGGGGGTTATTAACTTTTGGTCATATGACTCGATTGATTACAACGTAGTAAGGGGTTTTCATCTCACTTTTTATTCCCATGAGATTCATGATATATTGCCACTATTTTCCTTTTGTGTGGTTTATGTACTTCCCATGATTGTATTATTTGTGTAATATAATTACATTTTTGGGTATTTACATATTCATTGTATGATTCTTCTTTCATGGGGTGTATGTTTCGTAAGTTTCCAAATCGGTAAGGGAACCTTTCACCCTCCTATTTTTAAAAGACTCCCTTTTGTTATTTATTTTAATTTATATCTTCATATGTTGGGATATGTTATTATCTATCCTTATTTGTGTAAATTTTATGTCCATTTGATGAGATACCCTTTTCTCTCCCATCAATTCATTTTCTGAATTTCAAAGTGACACTGTTAGGCTGTCAAATTTGTGTAAGGAAACTTCTTCACCTAATTACAAATCATTGGGTTAAACTTCTACTTCTTGATTATGTCATTATATGAATATGTGTGAAAAAACTATGATTGTATCACACATAATATCCACTTATATTGATAGTATTCTTATTTTTTCGTGCATTATTATTTAATTGATTTATCCTTAATCTAAAGATATAGTTTTTAAATGCGATTTCATCGGAATTTACATTCCATTGAGACTTCATTGTGGTTATGCACCAATTCACTCGTATGAGTTGTGTATAATGTCCTTTGGAATATTATATCCTGAATCCATTTAATCTCATGATATTATAATGTTCTGATAAAATGTTATTCCTCAATTATTTGAATTCAGGCATCTCTCATTTTTTTAAAAACTCTTTAAATAAAATATCGTTCTAAATGTTTTAAAGATTTATTCGTCTAAATATTTCACATTATTATCCATGTTTTCAAAATGGTTTCTAGGATTTATTTATAAGAACATTAATTTTTTCAAATTATAATTCATTTAAAAGCATCAATGTGGAATGGGAATCTTTGATTCCAAAATCTCTTTATTAAATGTTTTAAATGGTTTTGAAGATGATTTGATAAAGCATTGATTATTTCAATATCTTGATTTCATATATTGTGATTGGAATGTGGAAATTTTTTCTTTCCTTTATTATTGTGTTATGTGTTATGAATATATTATGGTTATTGGGCATTGTTAACATATACGGGGAGTTCCGTGATAAATCTAGGGCTTGGGAGCCCAAGAAAGCTCTCCAATGTGTTGGGAAACGTGATGGTGGTAAACTTTAATGTTTCTCCTAATAGATTTAGGGAATATACTGTGATGGATATTCCAAATGTGACTCCCAGTGTAGTTGTGATAGCTACAATGTATGTATATTATGAACACCATAAGTTGCCTTTATGATTTTTTTTGTATGTCATTCATAAATCTTATGATTTCAAGAGGTATGTTATGATTGAAAAGTATGGTTTCATTGATTTGTATTTATTGATGGGATAATGTTTCTTTTCATTATTTTATAACACTTAATGATCATTTCATTCTCATCGCATGATTTGAAATGTTTTTCACAAAACATGAATATGAATAGGGTAAAGGATGAGATCAAGGAAAAATCATGCTGTCTAAAACAAGGAACTAGACATGTCTCTTTCTTTCAAGTGTTTTTATTTTATGAAAAATGGATACTAGGTAGAAGTGTCTACATGTAATATCCAAGTTGTTATGTAATAGTAATTGCCTAATTCTCTAAAACTTTAAACCTGAAAATATCTTCAATGTGAATTCTTGACATAGTTCAAGATTATGTAATGTTTAAGGCCAAGTCCTTATAGTTGGTATCAAAGGTCATTTCGGCTGAAGTGGAAGAATGTATATGAATAGTGATCACCAAGGAAATCAATCGACAACTTTCCAAAGATGCATCGGATGAAGAGATACACATGTCCCTGAAACAGATTCACCCCACTAAGGCCCTGGGACTAGATGGGTTCCACGCCCTGTTCTTTAAGCAATAATGGCACATCATCGGTCTCGACATCTGCAAAATGATAAGGAATATCTGGTCTGGGAAAACAAGCATTGCCACCATCAATTAAACTGTCCTCATCCTCATTTCCAAAATTAAGAAGCGCCAGGAGGCCCCTGACTTTAGGCCTATCAGCCTATGCAATTTCACATACAAGATCTTCTCTAAGATCCTTGTAAATCGGCTGCGACCTTGGTTGCTTGATATTATCTCGGAAAAAACAGAGTGCCTTCATAGCCAAGAGGCTGATCACTGATAACAGAATTGTGGCCCATGAAGTGTTTCACTCTATGAAAACACGCTCCAATGCGAAAAGAGGAAACATGTCCTGGAAACTGGATATGACCAAGGCTTACGATAAAGTGGAATGGCACTTCATAAAAGCTGTGATGCTGAAAATGGGTTTCTATACAAAGTGGATAGATATGATCATGCAATGCATCTCAACCATCTTCTTCAGAATCCGGGTCAATGGGGAGCTCACACGAGGATTTGTGCCATCCCGCGGCCTGCGCCAGGGAGATTCCCTCTCCCCTTTTCTATTCATCTTGGTGGCTGATGTCTTTTCTAATCTTTTTTCCAGGGCTGCATCTGCTAAAACTATTCATGGGGAAAAGTTCTGTCGTGTATTTCCACCAGTGTCGCACCTTTTTTGCTGATGACTGCCTCCTCTTCTCCAGATAAACTATTAATGAATGTCACGTGATCAGCCATGCGATCCACCAGTACGAGAGGGCGTCTGGACAGTCAATCAATCACGGAAAATCTGAAATCTCCTTCAGTGCAGGGGTTCTTCGCTCCAAGAGAGATGAAATCTGCGCAGCAGTTGGCATACTTATGGTTGAGAAACACCAAAAGTATCTTGGGCTACCCACAGTGATTGGCCGGTCCAAAAAAGAAATTTTCGCATCTCTTGTGGACACGATTGAGAAGAAAATTCAAGGCTGGACCCCAAAAAGAATCTCAAAAGTAGGAAAAGAGAACCTCATTAAAGCTGTCATCCAGTCTATCCCAAGCTATTTTATATCCCTGTTTAAGCTCCCGGCATCCATCTTCAACCAGATCCATACATGTACTGCCAACTTCGGGTGGGGGAAAACGATGGAAGAAATAGACCCCACTGGATGGCTTGGGAGAAACATTTCATCCCCAAGATTGAGGGAGGGATGGGATTCCAGAATCTTATTCTCTTTAACGATGGAATTTTGGACAAGAAAGGACGGTTCCTTATTAATCATCTATCATCCCTCTGTGCACGGATATTACTAGCTAAGTACTTTCCCCACACAGACTTCCAGGTTTCCTCACTTGGCCCGCGTCCTAGCTTCCTTTGGAGAAGCATTTTGGGGGCCCGAAAGCTCTTGGAAAAAGGACTGGGATAGAGGATTGGGGATGGATCATCTGTCAACATATGGTCTGACCCATGGGTGATTGATACAAAAGGTATGTGGGATACATCCCATGCTCAACCAAGCTTTGAAGAGGCCACTGTTAGAAGCCTCCTTTCTGACTAAGGAACGGGGTGGTGTGTGGATAAGATTTGTGAATGGTTTAACGAAAGAGACCAAACAATTATCCTAAGCATCCCCTAGGTCCATGACGCCGGCCCTGACTATCTCTTCTGGAGAAATGACATATTGGGGGAATACACGGTGAGATCCGGATACAGGCGTGCTCTTGGAAACCAACCAACCGACCAGAACAAGGGACCATGGAAATAGCTTTGGAAGCTCAACGTCCCCCCAAAAACACGCCAATTTTGGTGGCAGGTCTGCATGGGCACCCTCCCAACGATGAGCCTTATTGTGTACCGATATATGTCCAATGCCGCTTTCTGCCCGTTTTGCCTGAACATCCCAGAGACCCCCTTGCATGCCATCATTCACTGCCCAAGAGCTAAGGAAATCTGGAATAAATGGCACCCGACCCCAGATGCATCACTGGATACATCTTCTGACCTCCCCGCTCTCTTATTGCAATGGTGCTTCTCTCTCTCAGCGGCTAAGGCAGGTTCATTCAGCACCCTGTCCTGGATCATCTGGGTCCGGCGTAACGATGCTGTTTTCCACCACATGGATAAACCTCCTGATTTCTGGATAAAACGGGCCACCTCATGGATCGAGGGATGGAATGACCACAATGGACATCAAATTCCTAATTCTCCCCCCTCGTGCCCCCTCATCGGAAACCCCCAATGGAAGTTACTCTTAATATCAACGTGGACATGTCTCTCCACAAGGATGGACTTGTCTCCCTCGGTCTCCTGGCCCGAAATCATCTGGGGAAAATCATCACAGCAAAGTATGAATCACATCATGCCTTTTGGGAACCTTCTATTGATGAGGCTAATTCCATCTTGGAAGTTTCGAAGAGGGCTTTGGAATGTTGGTGGGTTGATATTTTCATTGAATCTGACTTCCTCACCGTGATCGATGCCATTAACCACAACAACGGCGGACTCCAGTCTTTTGGCGTCATCATCAGGAGAATTCTCTGACTCTGCCAATGCTTTTCATTCTGTACCTTCTCCTTTTCCAATAGATAAGGCAACAATGCATCCCACCAGTTGGCAACATCAGGCCCCTTCGAGGACAACCAACTCTGGCCGGATAATTTTCATTTGTGGCTTTGCATTTGTACGTCTGATGATATTCGTCATTAATGATATCTGTTTTTTCTCAAAAAAAAAACAAAAAAATATGATTACATAATGTTTATAACATTCTAATAAGTGATATAAAAGGAATAATAAACTCGAAAAAGGATTCTTAATTATGTTGAAATTAACTTAATTTTATTAATTAGGAAGAACAAGGAACAAACAAATCAAGTCGGACACGAGGTAAGGGGTTTCTTATCTCACTATTAATTCCGTGAGATTTCTATTGTTCTCCACTAATGTATTGTATGTGGTGTATTGTGTACTGAAATTTGATATATATTATCTCAATCCACATTATATTATTGTTTTTCTTGTAATTCATTTGTTGGTTATTAACTTTTGGTCATACGAATCGATTGATTACATCGTGATAAGGGGTTTTCATCTCACTTTTTATTCCCATGAAATTCGTGCTATATTGCAACAATTTTCCTTTTGGGTGTTTTATGTACTTCCCATGATTGTATTAATTGTTTAATATACATAAATTTATTGGTATTTACCTCTTCATTGTATGAGCCGTCTTCAATGGGGTGTATGTTTCATATGTTACCAAATCGGTAAGGGAACCTTTCACCCTCCTCTCTTTAAAATACTTCTTCTTGTTATGTATTTTAGTTTAAATATTCTTATGTTGAGATATGTTTTTATATATCCTTATTGCTATAAATTTTAAGTCCATTTGATGAGATAATCTTTTCTCTCTCCTCAATTCATTTTCTGAATTTTAACGTGACACTGTTATGCTATCAAATTTCTGTAATGGAACTTCTTCACCAAATTTCAATTCTTTGGGTTAAACTTGTACTTATTGATTATGTAATGCTATGAATATGTGTGAATAACCTATGATTGTTTTAAACTCAATATCAACATTTATTGAGTGTATACTTATTTTTCATGCATTATTAAGTAATTGATTTATCCTTCTTATAAGGATATAGTTTTTATAAGGGATTTCGTCTAAATTTACATTACATTGAGACTTCATTGTTGTTATGAACCTATTCACTCTTATGAGTTGTATATACTATCCTTTGGAATATTACATCCTGAATCCCTTTATTCTCATGATATTATTAAGTTCTGATTAAATGTTATTCCTCAATTATTTGTATTCAATCGTCTCTCATTTTGTTAAAAACTCTTTAACAAAAACATCATTTTAAATGTTTTAAATATTTACTATTCTAAATATTTCTCACTATTGTCAATATTTTCAAAATGTGTTTTATGATTTATTTAAATGGACATTAATGTTTTCAAATGACAATTCATTTAAAAGCTTCAAAGTGGTATGCGACACTTGGATTCAAAAATTGCTTTATTAAATGTATTAAATGGTTTTAAAAATGATTTTATAAAGCATTGTTTATTTCAATATATAGATTTGATATATTGTGATTGGAATGTGAAAATTTTATCTTTCCTTTATTGTTGTGTTAAGTGTTATGAATATATTATGGTTATTGTTAATTTTGAATGTATATGGGTGGTTCCGTGATAAACCTAGGGCGGGTGAGCCTGAGATATCTATCCAATGCATTGGGTAACGTGATGGAGGTAAATGTTAATGTTTCTCCTAAGATATTTAGGGAATAAACTATGATGGATATTCCCAATGTGACTCCCTATGTAGCTGTGATAGCTACAATGTAAGTATGTTATAAATACCATAAATTTCCTTTATGATTTATGATTTCTGTATGTTATTCATAAATCATATGATTTCATGAGGTATGTTTTAATTGAAAAGTCCGGTTTCATTGATTTGTATTTATTGACGGGAAAATGTTTCTTTTCATTATTTTATAACCCTTACTGATCTTTTTATTCTCATCCCATTCTTTCAAATGTTTTTCATAGGACAAAAATATGAATAGGGTCAAGGATGAGATCAAGGAAAAGTTATGCTGTCTAAAACATGGAACTAGACATGTCTCATTTTTTCAAGAGTTTTTATTTTATGAAAAATGGATACTAGGTATTAGGGTCTACATATAATATTCATGTTGTTATGTAATATTTATGGTTTATGTCTCTAAAAATCTGAACCTAAAAAGAGACTCAATGATAATTCTTGACATAATTCAATATTATGTAATGTTTAATGTCGAGACCTTATATATACTTTCATAAAAAATCATGAATAATGGTTATGAAAAATGAACTATGTTATGATCATGTAGACGGTAGGCCATATGTACGCATGATTAACACTTAATTTTTTTTGTTAATGATCATTATTGAAAGAAGGTATGTATTATTTTATCTTTATATAATGATCATAATGTAATTAATACAATATTTATTTAAATATACTTAGTTATATAATTCTTATTATTTGGTGATGAAGAAATAATCACATTGCTTCATGGATGAAGTAGTCCACACATAGACGAATGGTGATATCATTTTCAGTTTAATAAATAAAATGATATATTATATTTTCATAATAAAAAATATGTCATGGGTATTATTATTATTCCATGTATTCCATATACATTCATTTAATTTACCATATGAACTTCTACGTAAATAATTATTGAAAAATGAATCACATCACTCCATGAGTTGGTTGTCCATTGTACAAATGAGTGATGTTATTGTATCCCCCATAGAATGGAAAGTAAAAAATATATGTGGTGTCATAAAAATTAATGTAAAAATAAGTTAAAATTTTCATATATATACTTTAAATCTATTATTACAACAAGTTTTGAGAGGCAATAATGAAAAACAAATGACATCAGTTCATGAGGCGGTAGTCTTCCATTCACAAGAATGATAATTTAATACCCCACTGACATAAGATGATAAAATTTTAGGTTAAGAAATTAATATAATACCATAATATTATATATTATATTCTTTTTTTTCATATGATCATATTTTAATAATATTTTAATGAGGTGGAAGAAGAAATAAAACAAAAACCAATAGTTATGAATTTTACCATATCTTATACCACCTCATTAAGATAATTCAAAAAGTATTACTAGAATGTATTTATGTCTATATTGAAAGAAAATATAAAAACTAGAACCACTATTAAAGGTGGATTTTATTTGGCCCTATGGTGGGTTGTGAAGGGTTCTGTTCTTGAAAAACTAATAACATCAGGTAACCATTGTCATTTTTTATAAAAACTCACAGTGGTTTCCTCATCCATAACTGGGTACCGACCTACTTTCCCAAGTATGGGGGCCAATATAGGTTTCAAACCAAATTATTATTGATGAGTCTCATTGGTCAATATGATGGGATGTTAGAATCCTTGAATCCCTTTTATTGAGAATTGTTTCATACATTAGGACTCCCATAAAGATTACAATATGTTATCAAATCTCTTTATAATCCTTATATATGACTAGTTAACCTTTGAAAATAATTTTATGTTAAGTCTCTTTTATATAAATACATTGGGGATATGATTATGGAATCTAACTATTTGTATATGAGGTTATTCAACAGTTTCATTAGTAATGGGTTGTTTCTTATGTGTTGTAGAAATATAACCTGGATCTTCACAATTTTTTCCACTTAGGGAGGCAGTTAATAATCAATGGAGGGGTTTAGCCATTTTAAGGTGTCTTAAATATCCTAGTTGTTGTAGGAATAAAAAACCCACATAAATCAATAAAATCATATATTCTAAAATCATATAGAAAAGATATATGTGTGGTAACATATGCACTATATTTTTGAGATTGAGTCTCGAGGATAATCCCTACGTATCATGGTTATGGTTGGAATTAGTGTTATCATAGTTTGATCATGTCCACAACACTAGCCTCAATGTTGGTTCCCTTGTATGATGGATATTTTTATAATGACATTCATCAGTGATTTCATACTGACATTTCCATGGATGGTAGAGATTAATGATATCAATTATGTGTTAATTATGACGCCCTAAGCCTACATGTTCTATGCTCGATGTGAGGACCAAGGGATTATAAGTGATCAACATCATTTCATATTGATACATGACTTGGGTAATAAGAAAACCCATGTATTTCAATATAGATATTGGTACTTAGAGTGGGATCCAATATATCTTGGTTATGGAATGAATCATATAAATCATAGTTTTAATGATTATTATTCAACTAAGGGATAAGTTAGAGTGATCAACCTATGATTATGATTGGGTCTCATTGGTTGAAATATCAAATACATGTGAATTACATTTAAATGGATACTTATTTGAGCTCAGGATTCTGAAATACTTCCTATGTATCCTGTTTATTATATGGATCATATATATCATAGTTTAGTTGATTAGGGAATACATTATATGATTTCCATATATGTTTTACATATCATATTATTTCACTTATCGGGGATTACACTTTGAGGTTGTGCTTTCCTTTGTAGAGGATTATGATGCACATGATATTATTATTTCAACTTTCTACTCCCATGTGAGCTATGCTCAGTGTGGGAAATAAGGAATGGAACATGTTCACTCTCAATACTTACAGATGAGAGACTTAGGTACCTAGATAACCCTTTGGGTTGTAAATATAGAGATCGGGCCTCAAAGAGGTGTCTTACATATCTTGGTAACATATGGAATCACAGTTCTCATAGTTCTTTGGATCAGGGCTTACATGCTAAGATTTCCCTTATAATTAGGGATTACACACTAAGTATTACCTTTTAATTAGGGATTACACCATGAGGACAAACAATATTATCAATTCCAATGAGGCCCTAAAGACCTGGATGGTCTGTCTTCTTGACCTTCTTGATAACATGCTTGACATGCCTTGATTTTCTTTTTTGACATGTTGGAGGATGTCTAGACATGTGTTGTTATATTTTAAGAATGTCCAAAGACAATCACATGATCCAATTGTCTAATATTAGGGATGTCATGTATCATTTATGGAATGTTTTATTATCTTCCCATAATCAAGGATAACTTCTCTAGAGTTCATCGTGAGACCTAGTTGGTTTATTCAAGTAACCTTTTCAAGATCTCAACTAACATTAAAAGGGGGCATCACATGTCCCGGATTACATGCCCTAGTGTCATCCCCTGAGATAGATGTCACTCCAAGAGGGCATCACAAGAGTCAATGTGACATGTCTTGGAGTGTTCGACATGTTCTGAACAAAATTCTTGGGGTTCATCATGAGATCTAGATGTCATCCCAAGAGGATGTTGAAATATAAAGTTGGCATGACTAGGTGCTACCAAGAGACTTTTCTGACATGAATTGGTTATTCCGAATGGGACAGGAAACATATATGAAGGACATCATAAGACATTGATGGTCAGCCTGCAAGGATTTGTGATACTAGGGTGGCGTGATCATGGGGTTCTTTGAGACTTAATTTGAATTGTCTATTTGACTTCACATGATCCCAATAGTATACCAAATGAGTGTCGTGAAACCTGGGTGACATATCCTTATACTATCATGTGTCTAAGTGGTTTACATGAAGTTCCTGAGGATCAATATATCAAAACAGGGCTTAGTGTACATAGACAAACATTACTTTCCTGGAATACTTAATACACAACACAAAAAAGACGCCCAAATACTATATTTGTTTAGTGTCTTTAAAAACATGGAATATAATCTACTAACATGGCGATTGATCCTCAATAACAACCATAAAGATATTCCCCTTTTTTTACTAGCTAAAACCATTCTTTATATCCTGTTGAAAAGAAAACATAAAAAGGGTGAGATCGAATTCTCTGTAAGGGTAAACATTGGGAATATAAAACCTACCATAAACATAAAAATATAAAAACATAAACATAAAATTTAAATATCAAAATCCCGAGTCAAGAAATAAATCTTAATAGTTTGTAAGTAATATATCATAAAGGAACATTAAATATGATAAAATAACATTGGAATAAAACATGGAATTGTGGAAAACAAATAAGAACATAATATTATTTCTGTAGTAGCCAAGGCATTACTTCCAAGACCATAATAGTGGTCAAAGTCCATTACGAAACCGGGTTTACTTACTAATCCAGGACTTTACTATTTAACTGGATTAACATTCCATTTAAGTCATTTTGTCTCATGAAATATACATCTTCACACAATCCATTTGAGGGAGATATAGGTCCCACCCATCTCATAATGAAATCATTCATACATGTGCCACAAAACATAGATAATTCATCACAACATAACCCAATAAATAAAATTGGTTTCTTAAAAATCATTCCATAATATTCCATTTAAAATAAATGGATTTCATAAAGAAAATTCCATAATAAAAACAATAAAATAAAAGTAATAATAGGGATAGAAACATAACTATATGTCATCTTAGATGGATAATTATTTTGATAAAACACTTGAACTTAATTCTGGAGGAAAATATCATTTCTTTTAAAAAAATTATTTTCTCAAAATACCACACAATTTTAAAATAAATTTATTTAAGTTAAAATATTCTTTAAATCATCTAGAAGAATATTCCTGGAAATTGGGTTTCATGAAACAATAAAAACTCATCCATTAAGTGTAAGTTAAGAAAACAATCTCTTCATACTTTTTCTAGAAAAGTCAAAAAAGTAACTCAAATTAAATAACAAAAAAAGGTTCCTTTCATACCATTTAATAAAAACTCACCAAAGGGTATAATTAACTTTAACAAGTTTTATAATAATATAAATAATATTACATAATTAGGAGACATGGATATGTGTGATAAAAATACCCCAGTAAATACATACATATATGCAATCTCAGATAAAAATAAGATTGAAAATTTATCCATTACCTTAGGTCCGATATTATTTATGTGTATCTAAACCTCTTATATAATGATTAAAATAATTTAGCTGATTATTCTAAGAATCATAATCATTTTTATGATAACATTTATGATTATATTTTCATCTGTTTGTTAGTAACAATTCATTGTTAATTGTTATTCGGGTATTATGTTATTATGCATGTTTTGTTAGAGAAGTTATTATTGTTATTTAATTGTTATAGTTATATCATTTAAATAATGGTAATAATAAAATATATATCATATTTATTCATTCAATTCACTTATATAATCATTATTTAATGAATATTAGGTTGAACGAAACACATCGCACTGTGCAGATGGTAATCCATACGTACGCATGAAGGACAATATCATTACCATAATTGTTGAATGGTATTGAAGTGTATGGTGTATAGTATCTCAGAATAAATATAATTTTATATTAATCATATATACATATGTTAATTCCATAATTATACCCATCCATGTAAGGTGGTGGTGAAAAATGGATTACACCAAGATGTGGAGAAGTTAGGTCGTACGTATGCACGCGTGGTGACTTCATTTTCCATAGTATGGGTAGAAGGTGGACTATGGTTGTTTCATAATCATAATATCCTCTCATTATATATGTACTAATTGAGTTATTACTTTATAATGAAACAACTCATGATGGGGAAGTATAAGAAGAATGAAGTTTGAAAGAATCGGTAAATGATATTACCTCTTCTTCGACGTGCCTCCTCTTAAACTCCTCTTAGACACTAGAGATAGTATTTGAAGAAAACCAAGACCAATATATTGTTTTTAGGGAAGTTGAGAAGGTAACTAGATAGGTTATGGTCGATCATGAAGGATCAAAATGGAACTAAGAGTTGAGGGAGGAAGTTCTCTTTTATAATTGAGGTGAGGCGCACTTTTGGAAACCTCAAAAATATTAATTAATAATAATTTTAAAATCAATCCGAATACCCCAAAATGAAATATATTCAAAGATATGATATGATAAAATTTAAATCACCTCAAATAATAAAATTTAGAAATGATTTTATGTCAATTTAAACATTATCATTTTAATTTACAATTAGTAATTCTAGTTAGTTGTAATTATGACAACAAATGATTCAATATTAAAAGGGTGAAATATTTAATTATTTGATTTCAATTATACCATAAATGAATAATTTAAAACATTTTAGACCATATCATAATTATTCTATATTTTTAAAAAAATTATGATTTTAAAATAATTTTATAAAACATTATTTTAACAAAATATCAATTGTGTCAATTTTGAAACTATTCATTTCATGTATTTTTTATAAATATAAATATAAATTATTATCCTTGAACCAAATATTTTATTTTTAACACCCCAAGATTCCGTGGTACATTTCCTGTTGAATAATGAAATAGCTTGTGTTGTACACAACATGGAGTTTTAACACACCACGACCAACCAAACTAGCCATTATGAATATTAATAAATACTTTTTGAAATTTTATAATCGTTTTTTTAATTGGTAACCATATTTGGATTTAAATAACAAAATTATCTTAGGATGATTTTTTGGTATTTTTTGGAAAACTTTATATTTTTGATAAATAGTGAAAAACACTGCATTATTGTTTAAAACCGACTTTTTTATTTAAATAATTAACTATTTTTTTTAAATTTATTATATGTAAAAATAGATACAAAATACAAATATATGTTCAATGTAATTCATTGGAGTCATTTTATAAAAATATTAGATATATAAAACTTTATAGAACTTTTTTCCGTCTTTTACCCAACTTATAGGAACGTTAGAAAATTTTCAAAAATCGTAATTTAACAAATTTTGTAAATTTAATTTCAAAAATCTGAGAGACACGGTTGATATCAGTAAGTAAAATGTGGTTCAATAAGATGAAAATAATTTTTTGTGAATAGTGACTTTTGACTATTATTTACCATTGCTAAAAGTAAATAGTTTAATTAATGGTAAAAATGATATTATTTTTACCCTAACACATGTCCTAATTCTATTAGAAAAGTTTATTTCAAAAAAATCATCCTTTGGAATAAAATATGATTCTTTTGGTACACATGACTTAGATTAAGACATTTATTGTTATTTCATTTAAAGAAGAGTTAAAATGGTTAAATTGAAAATTTCATATCTAATCTTTTTTAATATAGTGCTATACATAAGATAAATTCGACTATAATTATTCATTGAAAATCTAAATTTATTTCCTATATAATGGTATTTTATTTATAAATTTGGACATTAAATAAGTTAATTTATTTTTGACACAATGATGATGTTGCAATTATATTTTTAAAGAAAGATTTAAAATAATTGATATTATAAATATCCAAAAAATTTAAATTGAGACTTTTGATAAATTACAAGAATTTTATAGGTTAATATGACATGTTAGGGATAATTAAATGATTTTTTCCGAAGTAATAATGTTTTTAGGACATTAAAAAAATCAAATAATAAATAGTGTCAAAATTGACATAAACTTGTTTTTAAAACAAATACTATATTATTAAAATATATAAGTGTCCAAAAAACCTATGGTTCAGCTAAAAGACTTAAATAACAATAAATATGTCATTAATGAACCACTTGGGGTTCTTTGGGCATTTTATTGTAATATTATTAACCATATAATATAATAATACAAGAATACAAAGTAAAAGTTAAACTATTTAACTAAGAGTTAAATCTAAAATATAAGGTTAATATGGTGACCAAAACCCATCTAAAACCTACGTGTTGAGAGTTTTTAGACCCATAAGTACCTTATCCTATATATAAATCATTTTTGAGCCATTATAAATTGAATATTATTGTATAATAAAATAATATTTCATGCTTTTCCAAAAGTTACCCTCACCTCTATTATAAAAAGGTACTTCCCCTTCTCTCAAAATCACACGTACAATGCAATTTGGCTCGGCCAAAACCTGAAAAAATATCCTTCAATCTATCATAACTTAGACCTAGAGGCCTTAAATTGATAAAAAATATAACCTAAGTATCCGTTTTGATCAAATCAAAAGGCAATGCCTAAAGACGAGGGAATAATTTCACCACCTCTTTCAAAGTTCTTTTATTCTTATACTTTCTCTTTTTTTTATTCTCATACCAAAATATTAACTCCATTAAATTATAAATAATTTGATGTTATTATAAATATGGTACATACATATTCATTTTTCTATCCATCCTATGAATGACAGGTCACCAAACACGCGTACGTACAACTTACTGTCTCCACATCATGGTGTAGTTTTTTATTCAAATACTTCCTCATTTGGATATGTATAATAATGAGTATAAATAATGTAAATAATAAATATAACATGTTAAATATTATTTTTATATGATATATCAAAAAATTACATAATATTTCACCATCAATAGAATGGTATTTTTTCTCTTGCGTACGTACAGATTACCGTCTCCACGAACATGATGAGATTTTTCTTCCATTGTAACCATTCAAAAATAAATTTCATGTTATGATTAAAAAATAATGTCTAAGAAAATAATTTCATTCTAGATATGAATTAAATAAATCTTATCCATAACCTACATGGATTACGTAACCAATCATATAAAGGAAAATGAATCAGTTAACCCCCGTAACAATGATACTACTGAAATATTATTAACAAAGAAAAATTAGAGGATCATATATGATATCATATTTATGTATGTGGTTATTTTATAATTTAATAACAATTATTTAACTATTATACATTAGGTTAATATACCCTCAACCGAGGAAAAGTACAAAGTATGGTGTTTCTTATCTCACCTTAAATTCTGTGATATTTCCATTGTTCACCACTTATTTATAGCATGTAGTGTATTATGTACTGTCATTTCATATATATTATCATTATTCTATTTATATTATTGGTATTTTTGTTATTATTTTGGTTTTTGTTGTCTTTTTGTCATATAGATCAATTAATTACAAAGTGGTAAGGGTTAATTCAACAATCTCTTTATTATCCAAGGTTGTTTATATGCGAGTATCTATTGGGACCTCTTTATCATCAATATCTGTGATTCATAAAAATATATTTCCTATCATTTTACTATTTCAAAGACTACGGTTTAAATTTATTCAAACACTTTTTAAAATTTTAATAAAATTTTTGTAAAGTAATCTTTCATTCGTTTTCTAAACAAGGATCTATACCACCATTTCAACAAAATTAAGGAAAGAATGTTTTTTCACTTATACAGTAGGTGCAACTATCTTACGCCATTATAAAACCTTCAAATATTCCCTTACAAGTTATAATAATATTATCAAAATAAAACTTTCTTTTATAATTATGTAACTTTTAAATGATTTTTAAATATAAAAGAGTTCTTTCTCACAAATAGTATTGATTTCATCTATGTATACATCCTTTGATGGATTTTACACTTGTTTGATGTTTATTTATTATGATAAAATTATCTATATATTATTGAAGGTTTGTGATATGTTGGACTGTGGATGTGTTATTTCTATACCATTTATGGTTTTTGGGTAATGTATTAACATTTTTGTATACGAGATTTATTATGAATGTTTATGTTATGTTTCATCATTTTCATGTGAGGAATGAATTGTACTTGGTAAGTGACGGTTGAAGCCGCTATAGCTCCTCGATGCATCGTTAGGTCTCATGAGACTAACTAGTGGCTTGGAAAAAGGCCTTGAAAAAATCTTATTTGTAGTCTTGGCACGAGGCCGTGACTACATGGTAATGAAGTCTGGCCTTATGCATTCCATCATAATGAAATTGGATATTTATATTATATGTGATTCTTCGACTAGTATACTATCCATGTGAATAAGTAAATGGAACTATTTTGATTTATATTTTCCATATTATGTTGATGTTTAAGATTAAAATGGTTTTGGTTTTAGTCTTATACATTTCCTTAAATGTTTATTCTTATTTATGAAAGTTTCCAATATATTTTTATCCTTACTAAGAAACTAAGCTCACCCCTTTCTATATTTTATTTTTTCCAGAATGTGAAGAAGTATTTTATGGTTGACCTGTATGGATAGGATAAGGGTTATAAGTGTGTTAAAAGGGAACAAAAATGTTTTTGTTGTTTTCATTTCATGATGTAATGTAAAACATATGTTTGTATCTGGTACTTCCAAGGACACTAAACTGATTAGTATTTCAGGATTTGATCCCTTTTAAACATACCAATGTTATGTAATAATTCACATAATTTGGGTAACTAGGGCCGGAGTGTTATAGTTTGTATCAGAGAAAGTTTAGTAAAAACCTTGTAAGCTGGATTTACAAAACTCTGGTTAGAGAACATTACCATAAGATATACTTTTGGGATCAATATATAAGAACTTCCTAGAATTTTGGTAATTTATGAATTTAGTGTATTTTCCAATCAATAAATCTGTATTTGGATATGATAAGGGAGAGGCAGCTCTGGAACTGATGTACAATGGTGTAAAAACTCCGACATGGAGTTTTAGGATGGACCTGGGGTATCCTGGTACGTGACAATTGGCCTTGATGCACTCTTGGCTATGAAACTCCTAGGATAAATGCTTAGGATAATTCAAATTTTTATTAAAAATATTATTTTGGATTTATAAGTATATACCTCCTCAATGAAAAGATTTTAATGATTATGGATTATATCCATAAACTGTTCAATTTATGTTAAGTGTTTTACACGTTTAGAATTATGTATTGTGAATCATAAACTAATCTAGTGTTTTCAATTGTTTAGAAAAGGTGCCTAGTATAAGGAATGTAAACCGTATCAACACATCTAATTCATGTAGGGATTTCCCTCTAACTCAAGATAGTTATAGGGGAGATGGTGATGCAATAGGTGTTGATCAGATTATCACTATACTTGGAAAACTCACCCAGGTTATGAAAAATAACCTTACCAGTATAAAGAAACCTGATCCACAATGTAGAGGATCAATGTTATACCGCTTCAGGAGGCAATGACTACAAACAATTAATAGAACTAAAAATCTATTTGTATCTGAACAATGGATAAATTCGATGGAGAAAATATGTCAATATTTGGGGAGTAGTGAAAGGGAAAAAGTTATGAATGCAGTTTATCTCCTCACTAGAGATACAGATCAATTGTTTTCATTAATTCAAAACACGAAGGAAGATGAAGAAGTATCAAATATGGAATGGAGGGAGTTTAAAAATAATTTCATAGAAAAATTCGTTCCTTATGACCATCAAGAATATTTGGAAAGAAAATTCCCGAGTCAGAGGAAAAATGGGGATGAGAATGTCACAAAGTATGAGGATATCTTTACATGGTTAGAAAGTCATGGAGAAAATTATATATGTAACCAAATAAGTATGATTGATCGATTCATTGATGGGTTAAAACCATTTCTTCTTTGAGCATTAGTCTCATAATACTTCACATCATACGAAGATATTTTCTCATGTTCTATCAAGACATAAAATTAATTCTCTATGTATTATGACTTTAAAGCAATGCAAGTGAAGAAGATATCTACTCAACACTCTCGAAATGGTAATAAGGGGAAGATGGGAAAATTTGAATAACTATCCTACGATAAATGTGGGAAGAAAAACCCCGGTACTTCCCAGATGGGAATAGGATTATGTTACAAGTGTGGTGAAAAAGGCCACCCAGCGCAAGATTGTAAGGGAATGAAAGAGGATTTCAATGTTTAATGGTAAAATTGTAGAGAAAAGGGGCATTATGAAAACAAATTCCCTAAATTCCATTGAAAAATTCCTAAAAAAGGACAAGGTTGACAGGCCAAGCTTATGCGATCACTAGTACTAAAGTTGAAGCTCTGAAAAATGTGGTGGAAAGAAATTTAATGGTATCCTCATGTTTATACAATGCTTTATTTGAATCTGGATCATCACATTGTTTCATATATTCCAAATTTTCCAAAAAAATAGATATTTCCAATTTGATTTAACAAGGGATTTGTCAGTCATAACACCTAAGGGATGTATCATTGCAACAATGTTTTGTGAATCAGTTCCCATTAGGGAATACAAATATTCATTATCTTCTGATCTCATCATCATACCCATGATTGAATTTGATATAATCCTGGAATGGATTGGCTTTTGGACAATGATGTGAAATTTATTGTAAGAAGAAGGAGGTTACAATTTTTAATGATGATAAGGAGTACTTTATCTTTTGAGAAGAAACTTCACAACCTAATTCTTATCATGATCCACCCCCAGTAGCTTTACTAAATTAATTTATTGGGGAGGAAGACAATTAAATAACTATGGGTGAGGAATGGAATGTTCAAATAGGGGACATACCTATTGTCTAAGAATATGTTGATGTGTTTCTAGGGGATTTACCTAGACATCATCCAAAATGATAAATTGAGTTTTCCAATGATTTAATTCCTGGTTCATGGCCTATATCGAATACTCCTTATATAATGGAATCTATGGAACTAGTGTAACTAAATAAACAACTAGAGTAATTGAGTAATAAGGGATTTATTCTCCCTAGTGTTTCTCCATGGGGAGCCCCTGTTCTTTTTATTATGAAGAAATATGGATCTGTGAGGCTGTGTACTGACTAAAGGGAGAACAATACTATAACCACAAATAATAAGTGTCCCCTACCTCACAATGATGATTTATTCGACCAAATTCATGGAGCTCAATATTTTTCAAATATTTACCGTCGATCTGGATATCATTCGTTATGTGTGAACAAGGAAGACAATCCAATTGCAGCATTTAAAACCATGTACGAGCATTATGAGTTTACAGTAATGCCTTTTGGACTAACTAATGCACCCTCTTTTTTCATGTATCAAATGAATACGGTTTTGAAGGAATATCTTGATGACTTTGTGTTGGTATTTATTGATGAAAACTTGGTTTACTCAAAAATCCATGTAGATCATGAAAATCCCTTGAGCTCTATTCTGGAAAACCACAGAAGAAATGAATTATATGGGATGTTTATCAGGAATAAATTATATATGGATTTAGGAGATTTATTTTCTTGGATATATTGTCTCTAATGATGGAATATCATTTGATCCTTCAAAGACTGAGTCAATCCAAGAATGTACAACACCAAAAAGTATAACTGTGGTACACAATTTTATTGGTTTAGTAGGTTATTATCGGTGCTTCGTCCATAATTTTTCATGATCGGCTAACCCGTTAACCAAGATCACACGTAAAAGGGTTAAATATATTTAGAAAAAAGGGCTTGAATAATGTTTTGAAGAACCGAATATAGGATTAGTCAATTCTCATACATTGAATCTACCATCAAGGAATGATAGGTTTGTTATTTATAGTGATGCTTCATAGAAAGGACTTAGTTGTGTCATTATGAAGAATTATAGGGGTTTTGTCTATACATCAAGATAGTTAAAAATTCATAAAAAACTATCCCACTCATGATATTGAGTTAGCAGCTATAATCATTACTTTGAAGATATGGAGACACTATCTCTATGGTGAAAAGGTGATACATATACTGATCATAAGAGTTTGAAGGATATTTTCTCACAAAAAACTCAACATGAGGTAAAGGTGATGGATCAAGATACTCACGGATTATGATTGCACTATACACTACCACCTAGGGATGGAAAATAAGGTGGAATATGCTTTTAGCAAAAAAGATCTTGGAGGTTTGAACATGATGAGAGTTGAAATGGATCATATTTTCATGGATCAAGTAAATATGGATATGGGAATAATCATGGATGGTGAAACATCAATAATTTATCAAATGGTTGTAAAACCATATTTAATAGAAAGGACAAAAATTTCTCAGACTAATGATTATGAGTTTCAAAAGGAAACTAATGTTGTGAATGATGGGAGATTGATTGAGTTCATATATGAAGATGAAAATTTTAAATTTGGGAAGAGGAAATGTGTTCTTGATATACCTTATCTAAAAAGGTAATTATTAGATGATGCCCATAGCTCCAATTTATCTATACACCCTGGTAGAACTGTGACGTATTAAAATTTGAAGGGACGTTTTTTTGGGATAACATGAAGTGGTAGATTTATGATTATGTGTAATGATGTATGGTTTCTAAATAGGTGAAGGCTGGAAGACAACATCCTATTGCAGTCATGAAACCTCTTCCCTTACCTAAGAGGAAATGGGATGATATTACGATGGAATTTTTCATAGGGCTACCAAAGACTCCTAGAAGGAATAAGACAATATGGGTCATTATTGATCATCTTACCAAGTGACCACATTTTATTTTTATAATAGAATATTTACCACTTGAAAATTTTGAAGGACTATATATTAATGAAGTTGTAAGTCTTCATGGAGTAACCCCGTCGATTGTTTCTGATTGTGATCCCCATTTTACATGAAAATATTGGAAAAGTGTTCAGAAGGCCCTAGATACTGAACATCGTTTGAACACTTCCTACCACACTCAAACTGATGGACAATTAGAATAGACTATTCAAACCTTATAACACATTTTGAGATATTTCTCACTTGAAATTCCATGTATGTGGGATCAATATTTACCTCTGGTAGAATTTGTTTTATAGTAATATATTCCATTAAAATATTCATATTGCACCATATGAAGCATTATATGAAATGATATTTCACACACCAACTTTTTGGGATGATGTTGGTGAAAGAAAACTCGATGTCCCAGAACTTGTTGAAGAAGCAATGGAAAAGTTAATGGTTATCCAAACAAAACTCAAAGCAGCTCAAAGTAGGAAAAAGGTCTATGCCAATAACCAAAGGAAAGATTTGGAATTTCAAGTTATAGATAATGTTTTCTTGAAGGTATCTCTATGGAAATGTGTTATATGTTTTAGTAAGAAGAATAAGTTGTGTCCCAAGTACATCGTACCATTCAAAATTAACGAACTAATTTGAGTTTTATCTTATCGTTTGGAAATGCTGCCAAGTCTTCCTAAAGTTCATGATGTGATCCATATATAACTGTTGAGAAAATATATGCCCGATCCAATTCATGTACTCAACCATGATGAAATAGAACTGGTACCTGACCTATCTTATTGTGAAGATCCTATCAGAATTCTTGATACTAGAGAAAGTGTTGAGAAATCGGACGACTCGTCTGGTGAATGTTCTATGGAGAAACCATAAGATGGAGGTGGAAATATGGGATGCCGAGAAAATTATGATGAATAAGAACCAAAATATTTTTATGTAGTAATATTATAGAAATTTCAAGGATGAAATTATCTGAAGAAGGGATCAATGTAACACACCAAGCTTCCATGATACGTTTCACTTTGAATAATGCAATAGATTACGTTGTATGCAACATGGAGTTTTAACAAACCACAACCAACCAAACTAGACATTGTGAAATGTAATACCTAATATTTGAAACTTTATAAATTTTATTTTTCAAAATGGACTTCATTTTTGGATTTGTAATATCAAAATTATCTTATGGTAAATTTTTGGTATTTGTCAAAAAACGTTCAATTTTTAATGAATAGTGAAAAACACTACGTCATTGTTTAAAACTGAATTTTTGTTTTAATAATTATTGATTTTATTTATTTTTATTTTAGGTAAAAAAAGAAACATAATTCGTATATATTTTCAATTTAATTATTTGGAGTCATTTTATAATAATATTAGATATAAAAAATTTTGTTGAACTTTTTACTGTCTTTTACCCACCATCTAAGTACATTAGAAAATTTGCATAAAACGTAATTTTAACACTTCAGTGAATTGAATTTCATAAATCCGAGAGATCCGTTTGATTACAATAAGTAAAATGTGGTTCAATAAGATGAATATAATTTTTGGTGAATAATAACTGTTGACTTTAATTTACCACAGTTAAAAGTAAATAGTGCAATTAAAGGTGAAAATGATATTTTTATTACCCTAACACATATAATAATTCTGTTGGATAAGTTTATTTCAACCAAAAATAACTTTGGAATAAAATATGATCCACTTTTTCCACATGGATTATATCCAAACATTTATTATTATTTTATTTAAAGAGGAGTTAAAAGATTAAAATTCAATGTTTCATTACCAAAACATTTTTAATATAGGGTTATACATAACATAAATTTGACTGTAAATAGTCATTATAAAAATAAATATACTTCATACCTAATGTTATTTTATTTATAATTATTAAACATTAAATAATTAAATTTATTTATGACACAATAATGATGTAGTAATTACCTTTTAATGAAAGATTTATAATAATTGATATTATAAATATCCATATAAATGTAAATTGAGACTTAAAATGAATTAATATAATTTTAGAGGTTGGTATGACATTTTCAGATTTATTAAATTAATTTTGTCCAAACTAATCAAGTTCTTAGGACTTTAACAAAAATCAAATACTAAATAGTGTCAAAATTGTTATAATTTTGTTTAAAAAAAATAAATTATTAGTAAATGATATAATAGTATTTGAAGATCTATGTTTCATAAAAAGGACATATATGATAATATATATGTCATTAATTAACCAATTGAGGTTTTATTGGCGTTTTATAGTAATATTATTAACCATATAATGCAATAAAACAAGAATACATGGTAAATGTTAAACTATTTAATTAAGAGTCAAATATAAAAGATATGGTTAATATGGTAAACTAAACTTGTCTAAAACCTATTGGTTGAGAGATTTTAGACCCATTCCCACCTTATCCAAGAAATAAATCATTTTGGATCCATTATAAACCGAATATTATTTTATAATAAAATAATATTTCATGCTTTTCCTAAAGTGACCTCACGGTAATTCCCCTTCTCTAAAAATCCCACCTCCAAATCCAATTGGATCAACCAAAGCCAGCCCAAATATCATAAAAACTACCCTAAATTCTTCTTATAAGCCTTAATTTTATTATAAAATGAACTTATGGAGATATTTTGATCAAATCAAAAGGAAACACCCGAAGAAGAGGTAATAATTTTCTCACCTCATTCAAAGTTCATTTCATCTTCCACTTCCTCATTATTTATTATTACCATAAAAAAATAATTAATACATTACCTTATACATAATGTCATGTTAATATAAATATGGTACCACTATATTCAATATTCTATCCATCCTATTAATGACAAGTCACTATATGTGCATATGTACAACTTACTGTCTCCACGTTGTGGTGTAGTTTGTTATTCAAACACTTCATTATATATATGGGTGTAATAATGATTATAACTGATGTAAATAACAAATATAACATGTCAAGGAATCTTTAAATATGATATAACATATAATTAAATACAATTTTACCATCAATAGAATGGTATTGTCACTCGTGCATACGTACAGATTGTCGTCTCCATGAACACGATGAGATTAATTCTCCATCATAATTATTGAAGAATAAATATCATGTTATTATTAATAAATAATGTTTAATAACTTAATATCATTATAAATACGAATCAAATACATCTTATCTATAATAATCATGGATTACATAACCAATCATATAAAGAAAAATGAATCAGTTAACACCAAAAACAATGATACTACCTAAATATTATTGACAAAGAAATATTAGATGATCATATATGAAATTGTATTTATGTATGTGGTTCTTGTATAATTTAATAAAAACTATTTAACTATTATACAGGAGGTTAATTTACCTGATTCTAAGAAAAATTACATGATAAGTGGTTTCTTATCTCACCTTTAATTCTATGAGATTCCCATTCTTCACCACTTATTTATTGCATGTCGTGTATTCTGTACTTCTATTTGATATATATTATCATGAATCTCTTTATATTCATGGTAATTTTTATTCATTTTGTGGTTATTATATTTTGGTTATAGGACTTGATTTATTACAATTTGGTAAGGGTTAATTCTACTGTATATTTATTATCCGAGTTTGTTTATACGTGAGTATCTACTATGACCTATTTATCATCCACATCCATGTTTCTAAAAAATATATTTCAAAACATTTGCAAAATTTCCTAGATTATGTGTTAAATTAATTTAAACCCTTGTTTTAGTTTTTATAAAATGTTTACAAAGGAATCTTTCCATCATTTTCCGGACAAGGTCCTTTAGGAACTTTTCAAAAAAATTAAGGAAATAATGTTTTTTAACTTATACAGTGGGGGTGACTATCTTGCGCCGTTATAACAACTTCAAAGATTACCTTACAAAATTATAAAAATATTTTCATAATAAATGTTTTATTTTATAATTATGTGACTTTTAAATGATTTCAAAATAGTAAGAGATATTTCTCTCAAATAGTTTTGATTTCATCTATGTCAACATCCTTTGATAGATTTTACGCTTGTTTGAAGTTGATTTATTATGATACATTCTTCCATATTGTATTGATGTTTTGTGATATGTTTGATTGTGGATGTGTTATTTATACACCATTCATGGTTTATGGGTAAAGTATTAACATTTTGTATGCTACTTTTAATTCAAATTATTATGTTATGTTTCAACCTTTTCATATGTCGAATGCATTGGTCATAGTAAGTGATGGGTGGAGACCGATATAGCTCCTCGATTCATAGGTAGGTATCATAGGATAAACTAGTGTCTTGGAACAAGACCATTACAATATTTTACAAGTATTCTTGGAACGAGGCCTTGACTATGTGGTTATGAAGACTGACATTATGCATTCTATCACTTTAAAATTGGATATTGATGTTACATGTTATTATTCGACTAGTAAAATATCCATGTTAATAAGTAAATGGAATTTTTTTGATTAATATTTTCCATATTATTCTTATGTTTATGTTTAAAAAGGATTATGTTTTAGTCTTATACATTGCATTAAATATTTATGCTTATTTGTGAATGTTTCCACTATATTGTTATCCTTACTAATCACCTGAGATCAGCCCTTTATATGTTTTAATTTTCGTAATATGTGAAGAAGTATTTTATGGTTGACCTATGGGGATAGGATAAAGGATTTATGTGTGTTCAAAGGGGACAAAAATTTTGTTTTTTTATTTCATGATGTAATGTAAAACATATGTTTGTATCTAGTACTTTTCGGGCTACTAAACTAATCGGTCTTTCGGGATTTGATCCCTTGTGATCATGCCAATGTTATGTAATAATGCACCAATTCAGGGTAACAAGGGTCATGGAATTACATAATCATATACATAATCAGTCAAGGTCATCAATAAAATTTAGTGGAAAATTAATTATCCCAAATTTAATTTATTTTAATATTTTTAATAACATTTACTTGAAATCTCTAATAATAAATTAATCATTGTGATAATATTGTGTAATTTTTTAATATATATAAATTAGAATAAAAATATAAAATCCAAAAATGATGAACATAAATTTAAAATCTTTCTTAAGAATATATGTAGTCAAATTTATATTATGGAAAATCCAACATAAAAAATGTTATACTTATTAAAGTATGAATGTGACAGCTTAAACAAGACCTTAAATAAAATAAAAGAAATTTCATAATCTATTCTATAAAGATCCAAATGGTCACCTTCTCTACACTTGTATTCTTAAGGTAGATATATACTCGACCATTATGATTTTTTCATGTGTTTAGTTATTTTTATGGTTGTTAGTATTTTAATGAAAACAATTTATGGATTTCTCATCAATTAATTAATTTTTACATCATTAATTTATAATATTTTAAGGTAATTAATAATTTCCTAAAAATTAAAAATAAATTTCAGTGATGTAGGTAATTATTTTATCATTACATGGACTATTTATGTTATAATATATCATTTTGTTATCACTATTTTAAAATTATTATACTTATAAGTAATGTGGGTTTGACATTTTGACACTTTCATTGGTTTTATTAATATCTATGCCATTTTCATTGTCAATTCTCCCTTAAAAGATAATGTTTCAAACCTATAATTTCAAGGGTAGAATATTATTCATCCAAATGAAATTTGGTAGGTTTTATGATCATTTCAATCTCTTTATCATATTATTTGTCACACTAATTTACCTAATTTAACTTTATCAATGTCAAATTAAAACTTCTATAGTTACTATTCATAATATTCATAAAATAAAAGTAACCTTGTAACATAATTTTTACCCAGTAATTCAAAATATGGAATCCATTTTTCATAATTCAAATAAAAAAATTGATAGAAATTAATTTAAAATTCATTCTTTTTTTTGAAAAACTGAAAAGCGGGGGTTTTTAAGTAAAATCTTATCGAAAGATTATCATGTGTTTATGTACAATTTAAATGTGAAATTACTTTCAATTAAATAAATTGTATAAAATAATAAGAACATAATCCAATTACAGATTATAATAAATTAAAAATATAATCTAACTATATAAATAATTTAGATGAAAGGTAGTTTTGAATTAAAATGCAGTATTTTTCACTATTTATTAAAATATGAATTTTATCATAAAAATACAAAAAATTCAAAGAAAGTAAAATTTTATGCCCTCATTCCAAAAAATAAACTTATTTTGTAAAATAGAATATATAAAAGTGTTAAAACAAGATTCAAAATGGCTGATCCATTAAAAGGCAAAAACAACATTTTTTTGAAAAATACTTTTATTAGGAAAATTGATTTTGTTCTTATATAATATTCTATAAAATATATAAGATGAATTTTCATGTTATATAAAAATCAAAATGTGGTTAGTACTATTCTAAACAGCTACTTTATATCCCATTAAATAATTTTTTTTAATAATATGTCATTGTTTAGTGAATCTTGGTATTACATACAATGCATGGTATCGAGGATGGTCTCTGTTGTGTGTAGTGTAATCCAAGTCAGTGTTACATTTAGTGCAAGATTTCTTTGGTGTTGTATATAACATAATGAAAAAATGTTTCTTTTATACATTCCAAAAAATATATATTCAGTTTTTGATGAAATGAATTTTATGAAAAGAATTTGAAATAGTGTGTAACATAATCCAAGAATAGTGTTGCATATACTGAAAGATAATACATTGTTGCATATAGCACAAGACAATATTGGTGTAGAATAAAAAACAATATATTAATGATATTAAAAATAATCTATCACATACAATCTCATGGTGTTACATTCTACCCCATTAAAATGAATTCCTCCCTCGAAATTCATAAGGGTTATAAATGGTTCACTACTTGAAAGATTCATTCATGAAAACCCACCTCATAAAAATTATTACTAAAACATTATACTAAAATGGATAGTTCGAAACATAACAGTTACCCAATGTAACTCATCACTGAGTTTCCACATTGGAGAACATAAGTGGGAAGTGAAAACATGGACATTTAAAAGAAATATAATCATCATGTTCTAATGGATAGGGATAGAGAATATGGTTTCGATAATGTTAAATATCATAAATCCATAAATATGAAATGATTTATGGAACCATATGATTAATCATATAAGAAAGTACTAGGAATTTGTTTTGTTAAAATATCCCTTTCCAAAAGTTGATGAATTTTTCATTAGAAGAAATACTTAATTAATTTCAGTACAATCTCATGTTTGGTCATCCCCTGAACAATTTTTACTTCATTGCTTATTTAAATAAATAAAGTTGATGATTCATTATTGAAGTGTTAGCAGATCATGTGATTGATTGATAGGTCATTCTATCTGTCTCAAAAACAATATTTGAACAGGTTATAAAATATACATAAGTCCACCTATAGTGAAATAATACATTAATCTAAAAAACATCAACATGAACATAACTTATACTATCATTCAATTGATAACATTACAATATTTCCAAAAAATTATACAAATTTAGAAAGTGGTGATCTAAATCGACTGAAAAAATGTCTCCCATATCTCATTTTATAGTTCTTGGTTGTCACATTACAAACATTTGAATACCTTTATCAGGTATTCTATTGAAAAATGATAATAACACGAATTACCAAAGAACCTTAGTAAAAACATGAATTATGCCAAAATTAACTCTATTTTCACACCAAAAACACCATAAAATTATATATACTCAATCCATGATATCACCTTTTCCTTATATCTGTCACACGATCATTAATACTATCAAACATCTCATTATCTTCTTATCACTTAATTATGTGCATATCATTTTCATTCCAAAAATAATTCAATCACTTTTCATGGTTATTGGCAGTATATAAATATAGAAAACCACAATAGAATAAAACATAGATATTCCAATATTTGATAATACAATAAATGATATTCCACAACACTATTTTGGAATCCCATTACATTAATACTTAATCAGTCCACTACTTAGTTGTCATATAAAACATCACTGATAATGATCTCATGTGACTTTCCTTTGACTTTTTTCTTAAGAGGTTGGTGACATCGATCATCATTAACCCTTGGATTAGGTAATTGGTTTGCATAATGCCCTATTTCCTGGAACTTATAGAATTTTATTGTTGGTGGTGCGCTCTCTGTAGTACTTTCTCTATTCACATAATTAACATCATTTTTTCAATTACATCAGCACTAAACTGCTCAATGACCATCTTTTCCACACTTAATACATATTCTGGTCCCTTTAATATAATCTCCACTGTGTTTCTTTTCATACTTTGAGCATAAGGAAACATTCATTTTCTTTTCACCATTGCTTGAGATTTTTCTTGAACTCCATCTTTCATTTCTTATCAAAACCATGAGATTGATATATTACAACAACTTCCATTTCTACCTTGATAACAGAACACATAATCTCTTCATAGATACTAAAGACTCTTATAGCTAATTCACTTTGAAGACGTGGTTTTAAGCCACAAAACAATCAATCAAATTTACTTTCAGGTTGGATGAAAAACGCAGAAGCATACCTTTCAAGTATTGTAAATTTCACCTCATATGTACCAATAGATTCATCATACTTTTGATTAAACTCATGGAAGTCCATTTCCATATTTTTTTGAAGAATAAGAGGGATGTACTTATTGAAAAATCTAGTTCTTGAACTCATCCCATACAATGGATTCAGTTTCATCTTGTGGCCTAAAATTCTTAATTAGAGTCCACCACTAGTCTGCTTCACATTCTAAATGATAAAAAGAAAAAAAATGAATTTTTCATGTTCTGAATAGAGAAGCATGGGAAATATATTTTCAATGGTACTGACCTAATATTCAGCAACAAGTGGATCAGAAGACACACTGAAAGAGGGTGGATGTTGCCTAATGAAGGACTCAATAGAATATTGTTGCCTTGTATTCTCATTTGGACATCCAGAATGATCCATAACATGTGTATGTATAGAAATAATATTTCTCATTCCATCTCATATAACATTTGGTTGTTCTGTAGGACAATTATTACATTGCCTAGTGAATTGATCAATAAAATCGTTCCTTCGGGTTCCAGACATCGTCTAAAACCCAAAAAAGAATAGTGTGAAAGGAAAAAATCATACTAGGAAGACAAAATTATCGAGGGAGGTTATTTTAATTTCTAGCATCTTAGGTTAAATCCTAGGTTATTCATGATCGATTTCATAATTCAAATATTGTAACCTATAGGTATACTTACCCTTAGGTATATCCCTAGACATTCTTTAGATATATCACTAGGGATACCACAAAAGTTTTCACATCCTAGTTTCCAAAGGATAACTAAACATTCACTCTAATGTAAACAATAAAAACCCAGGGATTGACATACATGGAAAATACATTAATTTTCTGAAATACTTTATACTTGACACAAATTGATGCCCAAAGACTGTATTAGTTTAGTGTCTTTAGAAACATGGAATATAATCATCTAACATGGTGAATGATCTTCAACATGTACCATAAAGATATTCCCCCTATTTTCCTACCTGAAACCTTTCTTTATATCCGGGGGAAAAGAAAAATAAAAATGGTGAGCTCAAATTCTTAGTAAGGGTAAACATTGGGATCATCAAACAAACCATAAACATATAAAATTAAAAACACGAACGTAAAGTTTAAATATCAAAATAATGAGTCATAAAATAAATATTGGTAGTTTTTAAGGAATATATCATAAAGGAACATTATCCACGATAAAATATCATTGACATAAAACATGGAATTATGACAAAAAACTAATCACATAATATGATTTCTATAGAAGACAATGCATTGCAACCAATACTATAATAGTTGACAAAGTCCATTACTGATCCAGGTATACTGTCCTTTCCCACTATGTATTACTGAACTGGATTTAGTGGTCATTTTAATCTTGTATATCTCATGAGAGATAACTATTTTTTCAATTCATTTGAGGTAGATTTAGGTCTCACCAATCTCCAAATGAAAACATTCTTACATGTGCCATAGAAACCTAAATCATTCATCATAGGATAACCCATGAAATAAAATGAGTTTCTTAAGCATCATTCCATCATAATCCATATAAAATTAAGTTATTTCATAACTAATACGTCCATCATAAATATAATAAAATATAAGTTAAAATAGGGATATAAAAATAACACTATGACATATTATATAAAAAATAATTGGATAAAACACTTGAACTTAATTCCTAAGGAAAATATCCTCTAGTTTTCAAAAATATTTTATTTTCTCAAAATACCAAGAAATTTTAAAAGATGAAAATTTAGTTGAAAATATTCTTAAAATCATGTAGATAAATATTCATTGAAATAAGGTGTCATGAAACTGTAAAAATTCATTGATTCTGTATAATTTAAAAAACATTCTCCTCAATTGTTTTTCCAGAAAAGTCAAAAAATACCTCAAATCAAATAATGAAAAAATATTCCTTTCATATCATATAATAAAAATTCATCAAAGGGTAAAATTAAATTTAAAAATTTATATAATAATTGAAATAATATTACATAATTAGGAAATGTGGATGTGTATGATAAGTGTACCCTAGTAAATACTTATTTATAAACAATCTCAAATAAAAATGGGATTGAAAAATTATCTCTTACCTTAGGCCTGATATTATTTATATGTATTCAAACCATTACTATAATTATTTAAATTATTTTACGAATTTATTCTAGATTCATAATAATTTTTATGATAACATTTATGAACATATTATCATCTATTTGTTAGTAACATTTTATTATTACTCGTTATTTGGGTATCAACTGATTTATGTTCTTATACATGTTTTGTCGGTTAAGATCTTTTTCTCTTTTTAGGTTATAGTTTTATAAGATAAAAAATGGTATCAGTATAATATATATAATATTTAAACACTCAATTCATTTAAATAATCATGCTTTAATATGTATTGTGTAGAAAAAATCACATCACACTGTGGAGAGAGTAATATGTACGTACACACGAGCGACAATATTGTTCCCAAAATTGTTGAATCATATTGAAGTGGATGCTGTATATTATCTCAGAAAAAATATAATTTTTTATTAATCATATATATATTTATTAATTCCATTATTATACCCATCCATGTAAGGTGGTTGTGAAAATGGATTTCACTAAAGCATGGAGATGGTAAGTCGTACGCACGCATGCCTGGTGATTTCATTTTTTATATGATTGGAATAAAGAGGAATATGGTTTTTTGATAATAATAATAATATTTTAGTATAAATTTAATACTTGATTTATTACTTTATAATGTAACAACTCATCTGGTGGAAGTAGAAGAATAATGAAGTTTGAATGAATCGATAAATTATATTACCTCTTCTTCGACGTGTCTCCTTTAAATCACTTATTTGAGGACTAGAGATTGTGTTTCAAGAGGGCCATGACCTCTAGAATATTTATAGGTAAGTTGAGAAGGTAAATTAGAAGGGTATGGTCTATGTTGGAGGATCAAAATGAAGTGAATTGTTGAGGGAGGAAGTGCTTTTTTATAATTGTGGTGAGGGGCAGTTTTTGCAACCTGAAAAATATAAATATATAATAATTATAAGAGAAATAAAAATACCAAAAGAATGAGATATATTCAAAGATAAGATAAGATAATATATAAATCCCTTTAACTAGTAAAATTTATATATGTTTTTATGTCAATCTAAACAATATCATTTTAATTAACAATTAATTACACTTTTTAATTTTAGTTAAGATAAAAACTGTTTCCATATTAAAAGGGGGAAATATTTAATTATTTGATTTAAATTATACCATAAATAGAAAATATACAACATTTTAGCCCATAAAATAATTATTATATATTTTCTAAATTGTTTTATGACTTTTAAATAATTTTATAAAACATTATTTTAACAAACACTACTGGAAAAAAAGGTTATACCAACGGTTAAAAACCGTTGGTATAGGCTGGAAAACCATTGGTATACCCTATACCAATGGTTTTCCAAACCGTTGGCCAGTAAGCCATGAGGAAAGCCTTATTCCAACGGTTTGATCCAAACCATTGGTATATGGGTTATATAAATTTAACCCAATGTATACCAACGGTTTATAACTGTTGGTAATGAATTTGAGGAAGTATTATACCAACGATTTTAAACTATTGGTAATGTGATTTTTAGGAAAACCTATACCAACAGTTTAGAACCGTTGGTATTGGTTTTCCAGCAACACCTATACCAATGGATATAAACCATTGGTATTGGATTTCCAAAAATCCAGACACCTATACCAACGGTTTAAAACTGTTGGTATAGGTAATTCCAGAAATACAGAACACTTATACAAACGGTTTAAAACCGTTGCTATAGTGTTTTTCCAAAATCCCAACACCCTTATACCAACGGTTTATAACCGTTGGTATAGAGTTTTTCCAGAGCTGCACACAGCAGCCCCCTCCCTCCAGTAGCCTATCCACTGTACACCTGCATACAGACTTGAAACAGACTTGAAAATGGATTTTTCAGCTCATGTAAATGAAAAATCAATTTTCATGAAAACCCATTACAAAACCATCCCATGTTATGCAATTACATGAAAATGGATTTTTCAGCTCTCCCATGAACAAAAATTTTCAAAACCAAAATGAACTTGGTGTATTATCAATGCAAACTTATTTTAAAACCCAACTCACTAAACTAAATGACAATGCAAGAACACATAACATCCAATATCTTATCACCTCAATAATACTCCTTAGCATGAAATATTGTATAAAATAATTTTAATGTAATATTAACAAGTAATGATATATTGAATGTGAATAACTAATTGATAAAAGAAATAAAAGTTGGAACAAATAATTTACACATTATTAAAGATATTAACCTTCAGTTGAGGTCATTAGCAATGAGAAAATCTATAATCAAATGCATTATGAAGCTGAATAAAACCTGAATGTGAAAATATTATAATGCATGACTGAATAAAACATGATAAAAAATCATTAGTTAGAGATTCCAAGCCAAATAATGACCAAAAAGAGAGAAATAAACAAATTTGGCTTGATTCAGATCTATCATTGATCCGTTACATGGGGCCGATGAAATGTCATGTATTTTATTTTTTAATGGAAATGTCGTGTATTTTATTTTTTATTTAATATAAGGGAGAGGGGTCATGTCTCATTTACAGAATTAAATTCTTTTGACCTTGGTTCATCCAGGTTCGTCCAGGAGCGACAATTATTCTCTGAGCCACTGATTCTCCTATCAATGTCCAATGAGAATTCTGGAAGGTGCATTGGGATCCCACCAATGAGTTCTCCCTTCACCTTAATCCTATCATTCTGATTCCTCTCCTCATTTTATAGATATAGATTTGATAATTTATGAATCTTTTGTGGATTTTCAATGATCTAGGATGAATCAAGATCCGATATTCAACAATATTGTTCTCACGACTACGAGGTAGGTGGATTGTGCCTATATGTTGTTTTTTCAAGATTTATATGTGCCTAAAACTCATATACCCATGTTTTTGGTATAAATGACTTGGAATTACACCATGATTATCATATGATATTGGTTGATTAGGTTATTAAGGTTTTTTCCATGAGATAGGGAACCACAGGGTTGTGTTTCCCTTGATTAATTTGTTAGAGCTATTGGCCCATGACGCCTTAGATGCATACTGCATTCCATGACTTTTTTTGTTTAGGATGGTTTATTGATTATTAAAAAGGGATGTGATAGTAAGATTACATGAGGTGATTTGATTATTATTATGCCATGTAATAGTTAGATTATATGGGGTGTGTTGATAATAGTCTGTGATGTAATAATTTAAATTAAATGAGGTACTTATTTTTACCTGTTAATAGATTAATTACATATGATACATGTGGGTAAGATTGTGATATGTTTGAGGGAGAGACTGTGATACCTAAGGGAGAGGATGTGTTTTTCTCCTGAGGTCAAGACAGTGACATGCGTTTAGGCAAGATAGTGATGTCTCCAAGGAAATTTTTAGCTATTCTTTACTTTAATATTTACTGGTTGTTGATTTCTTTATACTATGTTTACTTTTGTACCTTGTTTTTATACATATATATTCACTAAAATTTGGGCACAAATCATGTGGTGGATGCCTACTGGTATTATGTCTCACAACCTGTTTGGTTCATGCTTTGGGACCAAACAGATTACACTGAAAATTCCATTTTCATTTTCATGTAAATGAAAAATCCATCTTCATTTGTGACTCGTGCACGTCACAAATGACCCATGGATCGTTTTACTAAAGTTTAAATAGAATCCGAATGTGTTTGGTCGGTTTTCCGTATGCTGGTAGTTGTTTTCACTTAAAATCATGTCCATTTCAAATAAAAGTGTGACTGTTTGAGTGGTACCGGCCACACCGTGCCTCAGATTGAGGCGGGGTTGACTCGTACACGACAAAAATGACCCATGGATACTTTTCCTAAAGTATCAACAGAATCCGAATGTGTTTGGTCTGTTTCCCGTATGTCAGTTGTTGTTTTTACTTAAACTGTTGTCTAATTCAAAGAAAAGAGAGACACTTTGAGTGGTTCCGACCACACCGCGCCTCATATTGAGGCGTGGTTGACTTGTACACGTCACAAATGACCCATGGATCGTTTTCCTAAAGTTTCAACAGAATCCGAATGCGTTTGGTCAGCTTTCCGTATGCCGGTAGTTGTTTTCACTTAAAATCATGTCCATTTCAAATAAAAGTGAGACAGTTTGAGTGGTACCCACCACACCGTGCCTCAGATTGTTGCGGGGTTGACTCATACAAGACAAAAATGACCCATGGATACTTGTCCTAATGTATCAACAGAATCCGAATGCGTTTGGTCTGTTTCCCGTATGTCAGTTGTTGTTTTTACTTAAACTGTTGTCCATTTCAAAGAAAAGTGAGATCTTTGAGTGGTGCCGGCCACACCGGCCCTCGGATTGAGGCGGGGTTGACTCATACACGTCAAAAATGACCCATGGATCGTTTTTCTAAAGTTTCAACATAATCCGAATGCATTTGGTCGGTTTTTTGTATGTCGTTTATGTTAATTAAAAGTGCATCCATTTTAAACAAAAGAAAGAAACTTTTAGTGGTACCGGCCACACCGGCCCTCGGATTGAGGCGGGGTTGACTCTTACAAGTCACAAATGACCCATGGATCGTTTTCCTAAAGTTTCAACAGAATCTAAATTCGTTTGGTCGGTTTTCCGTATGTCGGTAGTTGTTTTCACTTAAAATCATGTCCATTTCAAATAAAAGTGAGACTGTTTGAGTGGTACTGGCCACACCATGCCTCAGATTGAGGAGGGGTTGACTCATACACAACAAAAATGACCCATGGATACTTGTCCTAATGTATAAACAGAATTCGAATGCTTTTGGTTCATTTATCGTATGTCAGTTGTTGTTTTTACTTAAACTGTTGTCCATTTCAAAGAACAGTGAGACACTTTGAGTGGTGTCGACCACACCACAACTCAGATTGATGCGGGGTTGACTCGTACACGTCAAAAATAACCCATGGATCGTTTTCCTAAAGTTTAAATAGAATCCGAATGCGTTTGGTCGGTTTTCCGTATGCCGGTAGTTGTTTTCACTTAAAATCATGTCAATTTATAAAAAAGCGAGACAATTTGAGTGGTACCGGCCACACCGTGCCTCAGATTGAGGCGGGGTTGAGTCGTACACGACACAAATGACCCATGGATATGTTTCCTAAAGTATCAACAATATCTGAATGCGTTTGGTCTGTTTCCCGTATGTCAGTTGTTGTTTTTACTTAAACTGTTGTCCATTACAAAGAAAAGTGAGACACTTTGAGTGGTGCTGGCCACACCGGCCCTTGGATTGAGGCGCAGTTGACTCGTACACATCAAAAATGACCAATGGATCGTTTTTCTAAAGTTTCAACATAATCCGAATGCGTTTGGTCGGTTTTCCGTATGTCGTTTATTTTAATTAAAAGAGCATCCATTTTAAACAAAAGAAAGACACTTTTAGTGGTACCGGCCACACCGGCCCTCGGATTGAGGAGGGGTTGACTCATACACCACAAAAATGACAATATAAAAATTTCTCAAAATTAATAAATTTAATACATATAAATATTAAAAGTAATTAGATATTTTTTGTTTGTAAATTATATTCCTAATCAATGAAAATATATAAAATGGTGAATAAAAATGTTAAAAATAAATTTTTTAACCAAAGAAATTAACCAATATATCATTATCATTAAAATCCATTTATCAAATACCAAAAGACACAAACTTATTTATATTTTTTAACCAAGGGAATTCATCACCTAATATATCATTTTCCACCTCCAAAACCCTCATTTTATTATTTTTAAAATGAACCCCCAATATTACCCATGGATCTAAAACACATAATTTTTCATGTCATGTCCTTAGGCCCTAAATCTTACTTATGGATGACCATATGTCCTTAGGCCCTTGAACACCCATGACCCGACCCGACCCGACCAAGCCCATGGACACTCATAATTTTGAGTGATTTTTTTGAAGATTAAGATGTCCATATTAACTTATCAAACTAGATATCATACAGGGAATCACAGTACCAAGGAATACTAATTTCTAGGTAGTAGAATAATCATACAATAATAATCAAGTGCAAAAAAGAGATCTGATAACAACATCCCTATGAAGAAAAGGAAAACCCCGGAGTGGAAACCAGGTTCAAAAATAAAGAGTTATACAGAATTCAAAAATGAAATGGATCAATCTGCCCCTAATCACCATCATCATCACCACTATCATCATCGGCCTCATCCTCGTCGCCATCTCTGTCCTCGTCATCATCCTCATCATCTTCCCCATGCTTATCGTCAGCCTCATCCTCGTCCTCAGCCCCATCCTCACCCTCAGCCCCATCCTCTCCCTCGGCCCCATCCTCACCCTCATCCTCATCCTCATCCTCGCCCTCGTCCTCTTCAGCAGCCTCGTCATCTCCAGGAATGTCATGATCTCGATTGCCACCAGAGCTGTTGCTTGGTGCATTGGATAATGCACCCATCGACGACATAAATGTCTGACAACCCACACTAGCCTCTGGTAGAATTGATGAAGATAAAGCTTTCATCAGTTTCATAAATTCGTTGTCCCTCGTTTGAACTTGTACTTCCAACTCTGTGACCCTTTTATCAGATTTTCATGCTTTCATTTTGACCTGTTCCAACTCAATCATACTAGAATGGATACCTGGAGAGGAACAATACCTCGTCGGGACTATATTCTTACCAGGTCAGCAGCGTACTCGACCAGAGTGCTCCTCTCCCAAAACCTGATATAAATGATCGTGTGGCCCAAAATTGTCAGGCTCCTGGGCATCAAGAGCCTCTAAAGCAGCCTGTTAAAAATATTAATAGATTAATAAATTTCAAAATAGATATTAAACTTTGAAATAATCAAATTAAAACATACAATCTTTTCTTGGGTTGATTCATTTACCGCAGTTCCATCTTTTTTTCTTCTACTCGAGAAAAAAAAATTTGCTCGAGGGATATATCCTTTAATATACAATTTGTGCTTCTATAGTGACATTGAAACAATTTAAAGTGGAAGTATAATCATATATTCAATATTCAATAAATCACATAATTTAAGTAGGAAATAATAAAAAGGGAAATTCTTAATGAAAAATTATAAACAATTATATCGTACCAGCAGCCTCTCATGATCTGACATAGTTGTGCGCCCCAAAGTGTGGAGGTATTGCTTTGAATAAATGTTTTTTTGTTTTTCTCAGAAGATTCCTAAATAATGATTAATAATAAATAATATTATATTAATGAAAAATATGAAAACTCTGATTTAAATACCTCAAATGAGATTAATACCATAAACTTGGCAGTCGCCCAAGGGGTAATAATTTGGCAATATTTTTCTATCGGGCAGTCATCCACGATAGGTAAAGTCTCTAAATCCATGCCCACCCTATCACACCAGCCAACATACATGTCATGCTTATAAGATCTCCAAAGCTCTCCCAACTCTTTTAAACGCGCTGGTCGTGCACCTTCGCCATCAGGGAAGTTAAACTGATGTTGAAATCCAATAGATTAGTTCATATAAATACAAAAAAATACTACATTAAATCCAATAGATTTTTTACCCATATTTGTGCCCACACATTATCTTTGACTTCTTGAGGAAGTTTTCTCCAAGAGAGAGGGCTGACCGGAATGATATCGGAGTATTTGGCTAGTGTCGCCAAAAAACCCCGACATTCCTGCCCAGATTTCTCAATCATTTGTCCATCAGCATTATATTCAACCATCAACTATGTCTAGCAGTTCCATACCGCATGCAAGCGATTACGCCCCCTCCCCTGCCTCTTATCTGTAGATGAATCTGTTATTAAAGAAAAATAATACCAGTACAAGTTATAATAAAATAAATTTTGGTATAAAAATTTGACAGATTCAGATAAATATACCTGTGGTAGTCGGATCAATGGGCGTCACTGGATGTGTAGAAGCTGAAGGAATATCCTATACAGGTAGATTTTCCCTCAGTGTACACTCAGCCGCATACTATATCGCATTAGCAGTCGAAGAAGGTGGAATATAATAGCTCGGGGATAATGAACTAGAAGAAAAATATGATGGCATAGACGTCTGGCCAATTGGTAGTGTAAACATCAGATGTCTAAATATCCCGTGTGTCCCTGGAGACACACCAGGATCAAAATGGGGTGAAGAAGATACGTCTGTGGCGGTGGATCGTCTAACTCTCTCCACACGAGCTCTCGTACCACCGGCCTAAGTACCGGGCCCACTAGATGATCATCCATCTCTGACACCACCCCCTCCTATCACAATCCACTCCACTGGGAGCAATATCTGGATCCTCGTCAGATATCTCTCATCTAGGGGGTCGATCCTGAAATTTTTTTAACACATAAGTAAACACATGATATTATAAGTTATTGAAATATTTATATTGTAAATAAAATACTCACAATAGGGATGAGTGGAGGAACACCCATCTGTATCATGCGAAGATTATTATCTGTCATCTTTTTCCGTCGCCTCTCTTCAATGGGTGTCATTTACTGCAATGAAAACAAATATGGAAGTAATTAAAAACAGATAACTAATGTGTAACCCCAAAAAATATAGAAAACCCATTTTGATAAAAAACATAAAGTAAAAGAAGATTTATGGTGGTTTTAACGTAAGTACAAGGATACACACTCTGAATGATGTAGGTGAAACATGTAGGTGAGAACACGACTGTATGATTCTATATATTTCCCACCACAACTTCAGGTTCACAATCAACTCTGACAATTGGGTTATTGGCGTCATTATAAGTAATAAATGGATTGCTTCCAATTGCAGTAGGGATAGTGTCAACTTCATCATCACCATCATCAAAAACATGTCTGGGATTTAATTCAATAATTACAACGAATTTAGGATGACGATGATCTTTGACATAAAAAACTTGTTTCACCATTGATGCCAATACATATGGTTCATCGGTGGCAAGAGTGCGAGTCATGTCAATAACTTGAAATCCACAGTCATCAATAAAGGTGCCTTGCCTCGTCATTGAATCAAAACATTGACATTTCATCATCGTGACTCAAACATGTGAGTAATAATCCAAAATTATTATTTTCTCCACGACTCCATAATAAGGAACATTTTCAGAATGAGGTCTAGTATCCGATGAACTGACATAACAGTATGTTGTGGCAGTTAGCATAACACCATTATGCTGTGTTCTCATGTTTCTTGCTCGTTCAGTGATAATAAATTTGTATCCATTGATCACAAGTGATTTACAAGCACGAACCATGGTATTAGGACCAAAAGCCAAATCTCTTGTTTCCTCAGAAACAGAGTCAGTAGGCAAACTCGATACCTGAAATATAAACAAATATTAAACTTAATTAAATATTATTTTTATTTAGTTATTACAGAAATATTTTTACCTTCAATTTCAACCAAGCATAAAACCCTTTTCTATGCAAAGTATCTTTCCATCTCAAAGATAAAGAACGATGCTTTCTATATATCAATTATTTATGTTCTCTATAGATAAAAATAATATTAGTTTAACAAATATTTAAAATTAAAAGAGATAAGATAAGAGATAAATGTACAATTTACTTACTTGATATACTCATCGAACAAATCACAATTGAACAACACTGTGCGATGTGCCATCTCTCGCTCTTCAAGGCTTAATATCGTCAATGTATATGATCCCGGAATTCCTCCTGTCTGAGGAAGTGATGGAAAACTGGGTTCAATTTTCCCATACTGTTCTTCTTCATTTCTCATTAGTCTGTTTACTCTCGTAGTAAGATCAAAAGAAAATATTGCGCAGAAATCCATACATTATTGAGCCATGTAACCGTTCACAATAGAACCTTCAGGATAATTACTGTTCCGAACATATGATTTCAATGTGCACATGTTTCATTCTGTTGGATACATCCAACGGAAAGAAACGGGTCCTCGAAGAAGTATTTCTATCGGAAGATGGACAGTTAGATGCAACATGCATGTAAAAAATGATGGAGGGAATATTTTCTCTAACTCGCACAAAATTAATCGTGTCTCTACCAACAGTTTTTGCAAGAAGGATTTGGATAGCCTCTTAGCACAATGATCACTAAAAAAATAGCACAACCGAATAAATGAGACTCTAACATTATTGGACAAGAGATGACAGATTGCTATTGGAATCAAATCATGCAAAAGGACGTGATAATCATGAGTCTTCGAAGATTTTAGCTTCAACTCTTTTCTATTGACCCGTTTTGATATATTGCTTGAATAGCCATCAGGAACTTTAATAGTCTCTAGAACTTCCAGAAATTGATTTTTTTTAGCAGGTGTCATCACATAAGAAGCACATGGAACTTTCCATTTATTTTCACTAATACAGACACGATGCAATTCTGGTCTGATCCCCTAATCTACCAAGTCATGCCGAGATCTTAAATCATCTTTTGTCTTCCCCTTGACATTTAGAAGAATCGAATGCAACATTTCACATATATTCTTTTCAATGTGCATTACGTCTAAGCAATGACGTAACAAGTTGGTTGACCAATACGACAACTCAAAGAATATACTTTTCTTCTTCCAATTGTAACAAGTATAATTGGAAATATTTTTCCTCTTTCTAGATTTCATTACACCCTTCCCAAATGAATAATTGAAATCTTTCAATTCATTAAGCACATCAGTTCCAGACATACGCTGAGGTGGAGCGTCATTCTCTATAGTATTGTCAAATCTTCGACGACTGTTTCTATATGGATGGTTTATTGGAAAGAATCATCGATGTCCCATAAAACTAAAACTACGATGATATTTCAGTCTTCTCGATCGAGTATTCTTCATACAAATAGGACATGAAAATTGTCCTTTAGTGCTCCATCCAGACATCATTGCATAAGCAGGAAAATCATTGATCGTCCACATAAGCACATCACGCATCTGAAATATATCTTTCGAATATGCATCGTATGTGGGCAAACCCACATCCCAAAAAAGTTTCATCTCTTTTATTAAAGGTTTCATGTATACATCTATATCATTGTGGGGATCAGAAGGGCCAGATATCAGTATACTCAAGAATGTTTAAGGCTTTTTCATACACAACCAAAGGGGAAGGTAACAAATGTGTATGAAAACTGGCCATATGCTGTGTGAAGTAAGCATCTGCCGAAATGGATTAAAACCGTCACATGAAAGACCCAGTCTCACATTACACACGTCGGCTGCAAATTCAGGATATCGAGCATCAAATCTCTGCCATGAAAATCCATCTGCAGGGTGAACCAAATCTTCATTATTCTTTTTTCTCTCGGTGTCATGCGATCAAATTTTTTCGGATATTTCATCAGACATGAAAAGGTTCTGTAATCTGGGTATCAATGGAAAGTGCCACATTACTTTTTGTGGCACACGAGATGGTGATCCATCATCTTTTGGCTTCCATCAGGAGGTTCCACATTTAATACAATCATTTCTTTCAGCAATTTCCTCCAAAAAAAAGCTGCAATCATTCGAGCAAGCATGAATTTTTTTTGAGAATCCAAGTTCATCAACTAAATTCAATGCCATATAGTGGTTTAAGGGAATATCTGCATCATCTGTAAGTAAGTCCTTTAAGAAGGTAAGAATGTAATCAATTGCAGTATTTGAAATCCCATACATAGTTTTCCCATGAAACAATCGGATTAAAAATTCCAACGTTTTTCATTTCACCACATTTCCGATATACTAGAGTCGTCGCAGCATCATTAATTTTTTTTACCCTATCAACATCATCCTTTTCATTGGACGCATCATGTGTGCTTGTATCGAAATCTTGTTGGCTGGACATCCTTTCCTTCTCATGATGCCAAATAAATGGAAACCGATCATATATCAAACTCACCAATTCAGTCTTATCATTTGGATCATCAACATTTTGAGATTCCATTTTCTCTCCATTGTGATACCACACATAATAGTTTGTTTGGAAACCATATTTGGTTATATGATAGCTAACTGCGTCATGACTCAACCAAGGTCTTCCAACACAATTAAAACATGGGCAGTGTATGCGACCACTATCTGAAGCCTTGTCAAATGAAAAATCTAGAAATCTGTTCAAATTATTTTGAAAATCGGTTGAAATCTGATCAGTTTCGTACATCCAACTTCTATCCATTTTCTAAAAAAACTGCAATAATTCATTTCAAGGCAATTCAATAATATTGAAGTATAATAAAAAAAATTTAGGTAAATTACAATTGTTTACTTTATATAAAAGCATAGCTGACACATTACTCTATATGAGAATCATATAAAAAAATACAACAAAATAGAGTGTATATAAGAAAATAAGATACATAATTTATAATGCCTATATTCAAGGATTTCCCAGTAAGGGGTGCGGAGTGTCTATGGGGGTGGGGCCATCCGGGTGGTCGGAGGTGTCCAGGGGGTCAGGGGGTGTCTAGGGGGGTCGGGGTGTCCAGGTGGCCATGCTGTCCGCGGGGGTGGTCAGGCTGTCCAATGGGGTAGGGGGAGTCCAGGGGGTGGGCGGGCTGTCCAAGGAGGTGAGCGGGGTGTCCAGGGGTTGGGTGGGGCTGTCCGGGGGGGGGGGTACAGGGTGTCCAGGGGGTGGGCTGTCCAAGGAGGTGAGTGGGCTGTCTAGGGGGGCTGTCCAGGGAGGTGAGCGGGCTGTCTGGGGGGGGGGGTACAGGGTGTCCAAGGGGGAGCGGGGTGTTCAGGGGGTGGGAGGCTGTCCAAGGAGGTGAGCGGGGTGTCCAGGGGGTGGGTGGGGTTGTCCAAGGAGGTGAGCGGGGTGTCCAGGGGGTGGGTTGTCCAAGGAGGTGAGCGGGCTGTCCGGGGGGGGGGGGGGTTGTCCAAGGAGGTGAGCAGGCTGTTCGGGGGGGGGGGGGGGGGTTCATGGTGTCCAAGGGGGGGGTGCGGGGTGTCCAGGGGGGTGAGCGGGCTGTCCAAGGAGGGTACGGGGTGTCCAAGGGGTGGGCGGGCTGTCCAAGGAGGTGAGCAGGGTGTCTAGGGGGTGGGTAGGGCTGTCCGGGGGGTACAGGTGTCCAAGGGGTGGGCTGTCCAAGGAGGTGAGCGGGCTATCCGGGGGTGGGTGGGCTGTCCAAAGAGGTTAGCGGGCTTTCTGGGGGTGGTACAGGGTGTCCAAGGGGGGTGCGGGGTGTCCAGGGGGGTGCGGGGTTTCTAGGGGGTGGTGGGGCCGTCTGGGGGGTTGGAGGTGTCCAGGGGGTAGGGGTGTCTAGGGGGGTCGGGGTGTCCAGGTGGGCGGGATGTCCGCGGGGGTGGTCAGGCTGTCCAATGGGGTAGGGGGAGTCCAGGGGGTGGACGGGCTGTCAAAGGAGGTGAGCGGTGTGTCCAGGGGGTGGGGTCCCATTTAAATATAAATTTAGTGAAATATTAGTAGAAACATTTAAAATTAATTGTGAAATATGATTTAAATTGTATAAGTTAAAATGAAATATCAAATAAAAACAAATTTATTTTGAATATTGAATGTTTAAATTAAGTCTCAACCTAGACTAATATTTTTAGTGGGAAAAAGAAGTGTCACTAGTTGTTTTTATGATTATATTCCATTACATCTCTAGTTTTAGGAGAAGTTTGTGTTTAATGCCTGGTTTAAAGTATGAATGAAATGTCCTATAATTTTGAGATACGAACTATGATATTTTTCATTTATGATGTGAGGTTTTGTAATTTTAAGTACATGCAACTATAAGTGATGTTTGATCATGTTGTGGATGTGGTGGTTGTGGCTGTGTCATGCATGCCATAATTACACTGAGAAATCAGTGTGTTCCTATTCCAAAACATGAGGTTTTATTACATTTCCATGGTTCATGAAATATATATTATGTAAAACCTACCCACATGGAGAAGGGTGGAATACGATCTATAGTGAGAGGTAAGATCAAAGTAGCCTCTACTAGTAAGTCCTCTCATTTTGATACTGATGCATCACATGGATTCATATCCTCACATGTAGTGAAAATCCTAAGTCTCATTATACTATCTTCAATGAGTGTAATGATTCTAGAAATCTAAAAACTGAAATATTAGATAAAGAAGAAGAGGAACCTGAAGGAGGTCGAAGATCCAAACTGGTCCGGCAGAAGGAGCTCCAAAATCACCTAAATCGGTTGTTGCTGCTCCCGTTTAGGGTTCTGTATCCGAATGGGGGAGAGGATGGGCGGCTGGCAATTTGGGGGAAACATGTGCCAACGGTTTTTAAAAACCGTTGGTATATACTTTCAACCTATACCAATGGTTCTAAAGAACCGTTGGGAAAAAGCTCCCCAAACACACCTATACCAACGGTTTAATAAATCGTTGGTAAAAACCTCCCCCAGCCATATTTTCCCCAGCAGTTCTCATTGAACCGTTGGTAAAAATCCCCTTAAACACATCATTACCAACGGTTTACTATAACCATTGGAAAAACATTCTCTAAACCATCCTTTACCAATGGTTCTATGAAACCGTTGGTATGTAAGTGTGGGGTAAAACCCACCTTCCAGTAGTGAAAATATCAACTGTGTAAATTTGAAACTATTCATTTCAGGTATTTTTTAAAATAACTTGATATAATTTCATCCTTGAAAAAAATATTTTATTATATCACTAATGAGCCATGTTTATCAATAAAATCCAGTTTAGAAATTAATATATGTATTTTAATTTATCTTCTGGAAGAGAAAGCATTAAAAATGTTATACTTATTAATGTATGAATGTGAAAACATTAATATGACTTCATATAAAATAAAATAAATTTCATAATCTCTTCTATAAAACTCAAAATTGTCCCTTCATAGAAACTTGGATGAATATTTTCCATATATACTCAATAAATATGATTGGGTCATGTGTGTAAGCCCTTTTAGTTTTATTATTATATTAATAAAAATTATTTTATGGATTTCTCATCAAATAATTAATTTTTACATCATCCAATGATAAGACATTAAGGTGAATAATAATTTCATAAAAATTAAAAATAAATTTCCATGATATATTGTATTATTTTATATTTCCATGGAATATTTATTATCTAATATATCACTTGGTAATTAATATATTAAAATTATTATACTTATAAGAAATTTGAGTTTGACATTTTGTCACTTTCATTGGTTTTATTAATATCTATGTCATTTTCAATGTCATGTGGCCCTTAATTAACTATTTTTAGAACCTAAGATGTCAAGGGTAGAATTATATTCATCCAAAATTATTTTTTAGGTTTTAGGATCATATTATTTTTCATATAATATTATATGTTTCTATAATTTAATTGATTTAACTTTAACTACATTAAATAAAAATTACCGTAGTTACTATTCATAATATCCATGATAATAAAATTAACCTATTAAAATAATTTTGACTCACTAATTCCAAATATTGGATCCATTTTTCCTAGTTAAAAATATATAATTGACTAAAATTATTTTAAAATTGATTCTTGTTGTAAAAAACCAAAGAGCATGATATTATGAAGTCAAAACATATCAGTATATTGTTATGTGTTTATGTCCAATTTTAATGGGAAATTACTTCTAATTAACAAAATTATATTAAATGATAAAAATATAATCTAATTTCTCTTTAAAACCAATTAAAAAGATAATATAACTATATTAATAAATTAAATGATAATCTTGTTTTGAATTTCAATGTAGTGTTTTTCAATATTCGTTAAAATATGAATTTTATAAGAAAAATAACCAAATTTCCACAAAAATTTTTTTTTATCTGCCACTTTAAAATAAGATTTTATTTTAAATATATTATATAAATGAGTTAAAAACATGATTTAAAATGTGTTTTCGATCATAGGGAGTAAAACAACACTATTTTCCTAAAAAGTACTTTTATATGAAGAATTGATTTTCTTCTTATATCATGTTCTAGAAAATATATTAGATAAATTTTAATGTTAAATAAAATAAAAAATGTGGTTAATACGATTCATAACAGCTAGTTTATATCCAATTTAATAATAATATATTAATAATATATCATTGTTTGGTGAAACTCAGTATTGCATATAATGCAAGCTATCATGAAAGTTCACTCTTGCATGTAATTCAAGCCAAGCCTGTTTTACATTTTGTGAAAGATTAGATTGGTGTTGCATATAACATAATCCAAACACATTTAGTAAATATATTGAAAAAAATCTATACTCAGTGCTACGTTAAATGAATTCTATCAAAAGAACATGAAATTGTCTATAACACAAGGCCAGAATAGTGATTCGTATGCGCAAGCTAATATTTTGTTGCATATAGCACAAGCTAATCATGGGGTAGCATAAAACAAAATACATCAAATAAATTGAAAATAATCTATCTAATAAAATCATAGGGTTTTACATTCAACATTCCGGTTCTTAACAAATTCCACCAATATTAGAGTCATTGTTCAACCTTTTAACCAAAATGCCTTAGAATAATTTAGTGTTATCTTGTTTTATGTATAAGTTGATTTATAAAATATAGGGGGTTTTCTTCGTGTTTCATTCTATATTTCCTTCACATGATCTATGAGTGATCATGTGAATATTATATGAATGCTTCTTGATTTATCTGGTGGTTCGTTGGATCATACATGAAGGGAAACTATTCTAATCACAAAACCATCCACTCTGAGAAATCTGCTCTTACACCGGTGAAAGGTTCTGAGAGTTCGTCTGTCCTGTGAGAGTAGTGTTGCATTTTCTATGTAGGTGTGGGGAATTATAGGCCCCAATAATAGTGTTTCTCACCACTTTGGGATATGTATATCACACTAATCCATTATGATGTATTTGGAGGGCTTTAGTGTCATGAGTCTTTGTGAGATCATACCATAAGTTTCTTTAGAGGAATCACCAATTTATTTGCAAACACAGGATCTTCCCTTAAATTCCAACTGTGTTTGATTAATTTTAGTTAATGGGTATTTTTGACTCATGAATAAATACTGAGGGAATTTCATATTTTCATATTAACATGTCAACATATGTTTGCATGACAAGGGATCCTGTCAAAATGAATTTGTTTGATCTCAGGTGACTCATTTGGGACATTCCATGAGAAAAGGATAGATTGTAAAGGGATCTTTATAAGATCATTACAACTTATCAAGGGGTATTTCTAGTTCATTATACTTAAATCTTTAGCATTTTGTGAGTGTTTTAGAGTAGGGAGAGTCTCCCACATCCTCCTTTTTTTATTTCCATTGTTTATATTTAAAAGGTTGGGTATTTCATAAGGCTTTATAAGTCTTGTTGAAGAAAATCACTCTACATCATGGTGATGTAACACATGAAGAAGAAGAGGTCCTATTGAGAATCATTATAAATTCATAGAAAAATAAATCTACCTATACTTAAGGATCCAATGAAGGATCATGTGGTCATCGAAACATACCCAATTCTCTTATCATGATGAGGATGTCATACTAGTGGGAATTTTTGGGATGAGGCAGAATGTAACTAAGGTCTTGCAGCATCTTGTAAATCTTGTGCGGTGTATCATGTGACTTTTACGATCATGATAGGATCCCAAATACCTAATTTATATTTCCTTGGTTTATTTTACAAATTTTTTGGTTCTCACAAGTTTTTTTGAATGTTTTCAAGGACAATGATCATCCCCATTAGTGATGCATCATAGTAATTTTACGACCATTAGAGGATCCCACAGATTTTATATTTTCCTCCAATGTTATAAGAATTTTTTGATGATTTTATAGCATCCCTTGGTTGATAAGATGTGTGAATTGGGATTGATTATTTGGATTCCATCACCTATCCAATTATTGTCTCGAGCGTCTTCGTGAGAGTATAAGGAAATTTCCAATGAACATTTCCTGGATCATCCTTTGTAAATTCTCTACACATGGTTCCTTAATGGGACCATTATGATGGTCACACAATCATGTATCTGTTGGATGCTCATGTGATCTAATGGTCTTGTTGAACTTTGTTTTCATTTGGTTATGTGGGGAAAATAAAACGTATATCTAGGTATATCTTTTTTAAAGGAGTTTTTTGTGATCATTAGGTTGGAATTAAAAAATTACACACCTTATTATATATATCCTCATGGACAAGAGAATAATTATGATGGATTTAAACACCCAAATGAGTCTTTGGCGATGCCATGAGTTGGTGTCTTATGCAACCCCTAGTATACCAGGTAATGCTTTACATAAGGAGGGATGCACTATTAATTTAGAAATAGAGAGAATATCCATTCACTAGTTTAAAATATTTATAGATCTATGGAACCATTATTCTTGAATTTAACCCATTCATAAGATCATTTCTCGAGACTTGACCACATGATCCTAATGCAAAACAATTTCATGATAACTCCTCCCTAATATTTCTTCTTCCCGGTCTTCTGCTCGAATCAACTTATGAACTAAAATTCAATAATTTTTTTATCATTGGACATGGGTATGTGTTATTTTCTAGACGGTTTTAAATGGTCTCCTAGCTCGATAACATGATCGTTTGACTATTTTACTTCTTGTGTGACCATGTTAAGGTTACGTGATCATGAGACTTCACGGAGTCATGTAGTTACGTGATGCCCTGTAGGTTTATTCGAACCATGAAACCTATGGGAGTTAGGTGATTCATGATCACTTTAGGTGATTTTTGAGACCATTTGGAGATTCTAAAATTTCTTTTTTTGGATTCATTCAAGGCACATGTTTCTTCCAGTTTATGCCGTTTTGACAATATTTTATTTTTTAAGTGTGAATTATTCCACATACTTCTATTCAATAGGATACCAGTTCTCACTAGGCTTTCTGTACTGTTTCCAATCAAAGGGACATGTTTTTTAGATTCAAGAATGATTTCCACTGATATCAAATGTATTCTGATAATGATATTGTGAATCATCTCCTCCCATTTGGGCATTAAAATTATCCTCTATCACACCATCTTCCACAATATGGGTTTGGATTTCTGGAGGATGTTGGAATTCCTTTTTTGGAAGTAAATCTAATGTCTGGATAGGTTTCACCTTAATTTAAATTTACACAGACAATAATTGATGAAGATGATCTACTATTCAGATTTCTATCCTAGGGGCTATCTTATATATATGAAAACTCTCCCATAGGTCATGATGGATTTGATTTAACTCATCAGCTTACTGACTATAATTACTCATTTATATTTGTCTCCTCATTGAACATCCCTGATGGTGGTTGGTGTTTTCTAAGGTATATCTATTTGTAATGTTATTTCTATGATGAATGGGAATGGCCCATATGGTTCATTGAAATCAACATGGAGTTTTCTGATTTGTTATACATGGTTCATATTTATGAATCCATAGGGATTTCCCAATTCATTATATATTTCCATCCTGAGATTCTTTGGGAATTGATCAGCTGCAAGTTCTTTAATACCAACACAATCAATATTTCTCATGGTGAAGTGGAATCTGCCTATGGTACATCTTACAACTAGGTGGGATTCTCCCTCTTAGATTGTTGTATGAGGAGTTCCTCTATTCTATGGATGATTGGGATGATACCTTTTAGACTCTTTTTTTGGAAAGGGTAATGTTTTCCATCGTGATAGAGAAACTGATGAAGGAGATGATGATGTAGTTTCTCATCTATTTCAGGAATTGGATCAATATTTTATTTTCTCAAGGTGGGGTTTTGACAACTACCATATTCCCATATCAGTGCCATTCCATGTATGTCGACGGTAGTTTTGAATAGTATTTGAATATATTTAGATGTTGTGGACTATACTTTGTGATGATACTAAGGGAATATATATATCACTATAATCCATTTTATGATAATAATTAAGGCCATGTTTTTTAAGAGATTGATTTTCCTAGTTGAGGATATACCTTTAGGGGTATTTTTCAGCATGTTGGTGATGTCGGTATATCTAGTGAAAGGAATGTTCTTTAATTTTGTACTGTTGGTCCTTTCAGGACATTACCATCTTATATGCCATATTTAACAAGGAAAAATATTTTATAGGATCAGTGGTCCTTTACAATTTCATTTTTGTTGGACAAGGGATGATTTTCATTTTTAATAATAATATAATGCTGTAAGGATCCTGGATGCTTTATCTCATCCTAGAACGATGAATATATCTGTAATGACCCATGTATTTATAGAATAATACTCTTCAATTTCTATTAATAGTTATGAATAAGATATTAATTTTATTTTAAAGGGGACTCTTTTTCTGACAACGTACTCAATATGCAACAATGCATTTCTCTAAAATATTACAATTCCCACAAAATTGAGTTATATTGAAAAACATTACATTAATAATAATATTATTTTAAATTGTAGTTAATGCCTAGAAAATTTTGAATGGCAGGAATGAATGGTATCAACTGAATTTTGAAATATGGTTTACACATGTTTAAATGATGATTCATTGGTTTCCAAATTTATTATAAATGGAAATACAAACCTATTGAATATAATGTATGTGTTTTTATGAAAATCTATTTAAAAGAGAATAATTGTGTCATCATATCAATATTTATGGATTTTAATTTAATAGAAAATATATTATATATATTCAATGTAATGTTTTAAATTCATCTTATATGTTTTATAGATATTATTTAAGAATAAATTCATTTTTTTGGATAAAAGTAGTATATTTCTAAAAATCCAGTATTACCACCTTTTGAGGGAAAACCCTTTTTAAATCTAGTTTTTGACACATTTATTTGTTTTATTTGAAAAAATAAAATTCTTCTTTAGAAGTAGAAAATCAAAATTTACTTTGGAAGAAATTTTGATATTTTTTTGCTAAAGTTATTTTTTTAATGAATAGTGAATAATACTAATTTTTAATTCAAAATCACCTTTTAATCTAATCAATTTATATAGGTATATTGTATTTTTAATTGGTTTTAAAGTGTAATTGGATTAAATTTTTATCATTTAATCTAATATTGGTCATTGAAAATAATTTCACTTTGAAATTGGATATAAAAGCATGTCAATCTTTTGGTAGTTTTTACTTCATAAAAACACGATTTCTTGTTTTGGCGACGAAAATTAATTTTAAATTAATTTCAGAAAATTTTATTTTTTGAATTTGAATAATGGATTTCATATTTAAAATTAGGAGTTCCAAATTGTGTAAATAGGCATCTTTTATTTTTAGACATTATGAATAGTAACTTCAGTAAATAATTTATTTACCATAGTTAAATGGTAAATACGGTAAATATGGATTAAAAAATATTATAATATTATTAAATTTCTAAAACACATGTACAATCACTATTGGATGAGACATTTCTACCCATGGGAATCCTTGGGTGGATTTTAGGACCCCATGAAGTCACCTATGTGTGAGGATAACATTTAATTACTTTTAATTTAAGGTTATGGAAAATATAACCAGAACATGTATCTTTTAGTAAAAAAATTATTCAAGGTATGATAAGTTATCATTTAAAGTATAAATAGTAATTATAAATCTTAAAAGATTTTTTTCATGATGGTATTTTATTTATCAATTTCAGACATCAAATAAATAAATATATTTATAACACAATGATGATGTAGTGATTACCTTATTAATGAAAGATTTAAATAAATTAGAGTATAAATATTAAAACAAATTTATTTTTAAAAGTTTTATTGAATCCATGAATTTCATGTATGAGTCTAAATTTTTCTCTTTTAACTTGAAAATTATTTTTGAAATAATAAAGTTGTTATGGATTTTTAAAAAGTAATGATATGAATAGTATAAAAATTGACATAAATGAGTTTTTAAAAAAAATACTATTTTATTACATGATATTATTTTCCTAAAAATCTATTATTCAGCCAAATGTCTTAGATAATGTTTTAAATGTAAATAATGAACCCCTTTTGGTTATATCGGCATTTTATGGTAACTATATTAACCATATAATATGAATATACACGAAGACATGGTAATAATTAAATTAGTTTACAAAGGGATAAAGCTAAATGAAAACATTAAATTTTAAACCAAAACATTCATAAAAACTATTGGTTGAGATGATTTAGAACAATTCTCATCATATCATCTAATTAAATGAGTTGTGGGCCTTTTGAAAATCAAAATTCTATTTATAATGAAATAAGCTTCAAGAAATTCCTAAAGTACCCATCCCTCTTATGAAAGGCCACCAACTCCAACCCCTTACACACACCTCTCAATCCCATTGGATCATCCAAACTCTGATTACATAACCTTCCAACATCCCTATATACTTTCTATAAGCCTTACCATAGTTATAAGGTAAATCAATAATGCATTCTCTCTCAAATCCAAGAGAGTTACATGTTTTAATAGGTAGCGTCTTCTCTAAGTTCCTTTTCAATATTCTACTTCATCACTCTATATTATATAATTATTATATGATTACATAAAAGCACCATTATACTCAATATACATGGCTGTTTTCATGAGAATCATTCAAACCACACTTACACACACCTCCATCTAATGGATTTAGAACATACGGTATCCCTAGATAGAGATCTAATGCCTCACGAAACAATGATTGTTCAATTTTCTCCTACCGCCTCTCATGGAGGCCATTATAATGAAACTGTATTTATATGATATATATTATTGTTTTATTGTATTTATAATTATTTAATTTTTACTTAAAACAAACTTTTATGCTTTTCATGAGGTGTAAACCCGATAATTTCATTTGAGGAAGAACTGACCACTACCCCCTCTAAGTGATAGGACATGTTCATGCCATAAATGTAACATTTAAAGGATTGAGTTAATGAAAAAATGTAACATATATAAAATATAATATTATTGTGAAATTATAATATACCTATGTATCATTATGTTTTCATTCCATTAAAAATGAAATAGAAATAAAAGTAGTTTTCATGCGTATGTACGACTTACCATATCCATGAGAGGTGCATTTCATTTCTTATCACCAAAGGTTATAGAATAGTATAAATACATATATAAAGATATATATGATATATATATACGTATAGGAATAATATTATGTAGATAATAGAATTCTGACCGTATGGACAAATTGTAGTTATAACAAGATCATTTACGACTCAAGTACCCAATATTGACAAAACGAAAGATATTAACTTAAATAATTATGTAATATTTAACATGGTAATAAGTGATATAAAAGGAATAATAAACTTGAAAAAGTTTATCGAGTAATTATAAATTAACTTAATTTTATTATTTAGGAATATTAAATAATGAATGAGTCATGTTGGACATGAGGTAAGAGAACTTCTTATCCCAATTTCCATTATTTAGGTTTGTCTTCAACTCCTTATCTATGTCAGGATATGATTATGTGAGAAATGAATTTTGATATCCAATCCTATATTTATACATTATTTTTGTTAATTTATATTGAATACACAGAATTTATCTATTTTATTTAAAAAAATATATTTGTAAGAGACTTCATCTCAATCTCCTTTCATTGAGGCATGTTTTGATAATATATACCATCTTCTTTTATATGGTTTATAATAAAACCATTTTATATTTACTAAAATTCAAATGGAATTTTTATCTATGATGCATTTTATATATGAAAAAATTAATTTATTTAACTTATGCTGCGACAATGACCTCTTCTCCACAATAATATTTATTTGATATTTGGATTACTCAATAATACTTCATGTTTTTTAAATGACAAAAAATCCCTTATTCCCATTTTGGTTGTTTTGGTATTGAAAATGTTTTTTGAAATGGATTTATTATTTCAATATCTAGAAATGATTTCATGCTATTGAAAATGAAATTCTTTTAGTGAAATGTTTATATATTAAATATTTTATGAGTTATCATTATATAATGGTACATGGACATTTGAATGGTGGTTACGTGACAATACAATGATGGGTGGTTACAAGATAAACTAAATGAAGGGTGGTTCTGTGACAAACCATTGACGGGTGGTTACATTATAACCTCCAATTAATTGGGTATGGAAGTCGGCCGTATGGATATTCCATTTAGTGATATGTGTTGATGTTGAAAATATGGTTATTCAATTTAAGTATGTTTATGTCCCAAGTTACAATTATATGATATACGTTGTTTTCTATGGGTTTTATGGTAATATTTCGGTTAAAAAAAGGGTAATAAATCCTCTTTTATTCAGTGATGTTTTTTTTCTGCTTCTTTGAGGTGAAAAGTATTATTTTATTATAAAGTATTCATGGTTTAAATGCTTTCATTGAAAAAAATAACAGTTTTCCTTATTTATGTATCCCTTAAAGATATTTTTTTGCTCATCCCATGTTTTGAAATTTTTTCACAGGACATAATGATGAATATAGCCAAGGATGGGATCAATGGAAAGTCATGTTGTCTAAAACATGGAACTATACCAGTTTCTTTTTTTAAGAGTATTTGTTTTAGGAAAAAATGGATAGTTAGTAGAAGTGTATACTGGTAATATTTTTGTTGTTATTATAATTTATTACCTAATTATGTAAAGAGTTGAATATGAAAAGATCCCCAATGTGAATAATTAACATAATTCTAGATTATTTAATGTTTAAGGCTAGGGATATAAAATATCTAGGGTTGGGGCTATGTAGAAAAACCCTAATGTGGTTAGAGATGCGTTGAGCCGATCCAGTAGCTTTTATTTTAGCCTTTACAGTGTGTTGACTAAGCTGTTTACTGATAACAGTAGCGGTTCCCTTGATTTAAGGTCATATATGACCTCTCATCTGGACAAGTTTTTGGTAGATACGATGGATGATATGATCATCTATGAGACACGTACACCTTATTAGTTTTTTCATCAGTTCGGTTATACCCAAAGGGTCTCCCCTCTTCTTATGGCTAGTGTATGAGGAGTGAAACACCCTAAAATCCTCTTCTAGTTTAGTATAATGTTGGAAGGTGAATATATTTATGCTCTGTTCATTCTTCCACTTATCAATGATCTCACCATCCTTACCCAGGATTATGCCCAGGATTGGGTAGCAGCTTACATAGATGATATGCTCAACCTAATAATTCATCATGTTGATATGCCTATTGACTCAAAAACTCCTCTATCCATGGAAATAATGGAGTTTATTCAAGTCATGGGTGAGAAATTGAGGAATCCCCCTCATCTTATATATGACTATCCCAATAGTGGGAGTGAATCCATTGAAGAAATCATCCCACCAGCATAAGAAAACGGTGATGCTTCTATTGAAATGGTGATATGTGTAACCTCATCTCTTTCTTCCCTTCCATATCAGTTGTCTATACCTCCTTCTAGAATTTCCATCCCACCAATCATAGTGGTTTAGTAACTCTAGAAGCCAATAGGTTAGAAGATTCATGCCTTGACTACTTAGACCACTTAGGAATAATTTAGTGATAAGGTGGAATTCCATCATCAGTGATTCATTGACATTGGGAGGATGTATTTAATCTCCATCCACTATATGAAATAATTATACAAATCATACAAACATGGAAATATCTAAATACCAATGATATGGTCTTGGATTATTTTTGAGATGATCCTCCTCTTACTAGACAAATGATGAGGTTTTGGCGACACTGTACAAAAGTATCCAATTTATGTCAAAATATCCTGACTCAATGGATGCGTGTGCATTGAAAATATGGAGAAATGATGAATTATTAACTCACCTGATGCATGATCTCTTAGAAGATCCATACATTTTGGGACGCTCTCAAAATTTATTTTAGTATATGACTACTTCTGTCGAGACACTCTATCCTAGGGTAGTAGCAAAATAGGGGGGACATGTATCTCTTCTACCATTAATTTATGTTTCTCACCAAACTCTACCAATCATGGAAATATCATGTAATCAAACCTTATTGTAATTTGATGTACATTTTTTTGATGAAATTATCTAAGAGACTCTAAAATGTGGAAATTTATCCTCTTGTGTGGTATCAGTGAAAGGATCTCTTAAATATTTTATGTTTTGTGAAGTTTTATTTTATTAATGATGTGCATAATTTTTTTTGAATATGACATTATATGAATTTCCAAAGATACACATCAATTGCATAATATCTAGTCAAGGTGAATGTATTTATCTGAAAATTTAAATGATAATTGATTCATCTTGAGAAGTTATCATGATTGACCACCAACACGAGATTTCTTATTGATGTATATATTCCAATTATCTTCTATTCACCTAATTTATAGAAGGATCATCTAGGCATGATATACTTCCTAGGGGGAGAGTTCTATTTATTTTTCTGAAACTGATAGGCTTAGAGACCATAGCATGATTTTTTCCATTTCTATATAATGGGGTTTTAAATCATTTCCATTCATACATATTAAATTTCTATTGTGATATATTTTAGGTTCTTTTAGCTCATACCTTGTATTGTTTTTTTTCTTGTCATTTAGCTCGGACCGTCTATCACTATAGTTGTGGGTATTTTAGCTCTAACCATCAATTTTTGTAGTTTAGGGTCGTTTAGCTCAGACTATCAATCACTGTAGTTTAGGGTGTTTTTTATCGTATGTTCTATTTGATTTAGTTTAGGGTCCTCTAGCGTAGGCCTTTTATTTTCGTTAGTTTGGTGACTTTTTTTATCAAACATTCTATTTTCTTCAGTTTAGGGCCTTTTAGCTACAACCTAATTGAATATCATAGAATATGGTGAATACATGCCATTAATGACCCAAAACCAATATGGCATGTTGGGTTCTGCCATGGTGTTGTTGAGGATCCTTAAGATCAGAGCACCTTTCTTACAAGGATGAGGCACCTCTGGGTGTTAGGTCATTGTTCTTATTCATAAATAACATTGAAAAAATGTGGCGTCTCCACTCTTTTCCATGGATCATGAATGGTTTATAGGGGTAATATCTACTAAGGGAGAAATACTAGTGATTCAAGTTTCTCTTGTATTTTTGTAATATGGGTGATGTATGTTTTATCAAAAAATATTGAGTCCATGAATATGCAGTGGGGTAGACATGCTGGGGATTACCCATAACACTATGAGATTCTATGTTCCACTGTGACATATCGAGGCCACATAGGGATTGAATATAATTTATGGAAATTAGAAAATTCCATTAGTTGGTTGGTCAAGGACCTTATACGTCACTATCATTTTCATTAAAAAGATGATATCTACTATATTCCATGGGCCACGAAATATTTGTAAGGACTAAAATGTCCAGATGATGAGGTTGGGTGTGGATGAAAGCAATCATGGAAGGGTTATAGAACCATAGGTAAGTTCATATCTAATATTATGAAGCACAATAGCAATGCCATAGAGTTTTAAATCATTAATTGTGGGTCCTTAATGGATCGAGAATGGAGTGATGTATTCATTCCTTGAGAAAGTGTATAAAACAAAAATATGTACCTTTGAGGATATTGAATCCACTCTGATAGTTTCATATAAAGATTTTAATTCATGGTGCATAGTTCTCGAGTTTGGAGGATGATATGGGACAATCATACTTGGAGTAGTTTAGATCACACTAAGGTGTTGAGTTCTACTGTAGTGATGGAACTGCACATAGTTATTGGAAATCCATTTTTGTAAAGTGATGAATTTGGTTGATAACCATATGTTCATATTCAGGAGCCATAAGCAGACATTAATAGTAAAGAAAAAGGTACCTTGAAGTTATGAATATTTTCCAAGGAGAATTGAAGGATTATGATGATCATAGGCACATAAATCATGTAGCGTAATATTTAGAAATTATAATATCCATGAAGGGTTCGAGAACCCTAAAAGTTATTACACCACCAAGAAAACATATTCTCATAGAAAAGAGATGTGAAAACCCATTCCCCTAATTTTTTTTTGAAATAAGGGGTTTAGTGATCTTAGGTTAGCCTTTAATAGGGATAAAATGTGGGCACTATGAGATTTATGCATCATTTATTTGCACTATAATTTTTACATAAACTCTTTAGATGAAGAGTATAGAAAGTGAAGAATTGTCTTTTTCTATGGCTACCCTTTGTGGTTTTTCAACTTCACAAATTTTTTATCTATTCCAAAACAAGTTTAAGGTATTGTGAGATTGACCATTATAGGATAGTGTTATGGTCATACTTCTTTAACCAAAGTGTAGTCATTTTATGGTCATGACCCACATTGACCTAATATGTTGAATGATATACACGATACTAATTAGGATACCCAAGGACAAGAGAACCCTATAATTATTCTGAGAAGAATATGGAAACATTGTAAATCAAGGATTGAGATTATCTTATCATGAGTAATAATATAAGACAATAATATCAGTAGTAGTTCTTACACAATGATTTTTTGAGTTCATCCATGGTGATGTCATGGCTCAAAATCATAAAAAATCACTTTTAATAGAGTGACACATTTGGTCGATGAGCACATGCACATTTTAAGGAGCCATATGCATTCATGTATAGTCAAACAATGGGTCTCTTGAATCTGAGTATCTTTTCCAAGGGTCGTAGAAGGTTTTGAAATCCCAAGGTACTCAAGGCATGGAATTTAATTTATGGATTGAGATTCTTAAAAGATGATGAAATCAACTCATACTCTATTTGACTAGGATAAATCTCTTTTGCACCTTTGGTAAGGAATAAAGATGGATGATATTATACACTGTTTAACATAATGTAGTAGGGTTGTTCTTGATTCTATGTTGTTTAATGTAATTTGTTAAGGAAATTTTCATCCATTTTATCATCATGTAGTAAGGTTGATGTGGTTGTGCAGTGTTAATTTCATGAAACCAGGGTGTTTTCTTTTCAGTTTAACATCATGTGGTATGGACATGAGAATTGATGTGAAAATTTTTGCAAGGAATAATACATTAAAAATAAATATGTATATTGATTGGAATCACATGTAGGAAAAGTGGTCTTCAACATTTTACCCCTATATAGTTTGGGTGCATTTATTTATTAGGTTGTTGTAACTGGTTCCAGTATTGGGGATCCAGGCATGACTATGTATCTTATGATGATAGGAACCAAGACACACAAGTGTTTTGGATGGGAAAATCCTTACCCATGTCTAATCTAAATGAATGGGTGGGACTTTTTTCGTTTATTATTGTATCTAGGCCCATGATTGGAGATATGCGCATCACTACATATCCTATGATGATATGAATGAATACACATGTATTTCTAGAGGAACCATAGTGTGTTACATAATGTGGTAAAGATGTTATATTCCCAATGTGAAAAGGGTCACTGTAGATGGACCTAAGGATGTAATTTTAGGAATCATAGTATATCCTAGCATAATTGGAATCAATCCATACATAGTTATCGATTAAGTAAATTCTTGTTCAAGTCTAGTGTATATAGAGGGAGGTGAGAATTTCAATAATTTTTTTGACCAGACCCAAGATTAAATATCAGGGCATCACTACATATACTATATTTTCAGAAATAAATCCACATGTATTTCATAAATAGTGGTGTGGTAGGAGACAAGAACCAACAATCGTTATCCTATCGAGTGAGGTCACCGAGAATGTGCAGTTTTATGTCTTGTAAATGGACATCACCAATGTAGTTTAACATCATGTGGTGGGGTCTCATGGTATTCTTTTTTAATGTATTTCATTCATGACCATTATAATCCTATCATGAGTCGTGATTCCTTATTAGTGTTCGGAATCCCTTACTAAAACTTCTAAGCATACGTGAGCTACACTCGGTGTCAGAAACAAGTAATTTAAAGGGTTCCTCTCATCATGCAGATGCAATAAAGGGCAGGATAGGAAATTTTGTTATTATACAGTGGCATAAAAAAGATATAGGATATCAAGGAATCCCTATATATCATATTGAAAATGAGAATCAGACCATACATAGTTCCTGAATACCCATGCATGCATGTAGCTTAATGTCATGAGGTAAGGACATAGTCTACTAGATGTAAAAGAAATGGAACATTATTGATACTTATGGCTGATAGACCAAGATATAGGATTGATGAATCCTTATGTATATAATTGGAAATGAGAATCATGAAATAAAAAATTCTTAAAAACTAGTGTAGTTTAATGATTCATGGAATGTACATCAACCAATAGTTTAAATTAATGTAGTAATGACATGATATGTTGTGAAACTTATCATCTAGAAGCTAGGATGATCATCCATGCAATTAAACAACATGACATGAGGTTGCTCTGGAGTATTTTAACATTATATGACTTGGAAGTTCTTATATATTTTTGTGTCATGTAACCAAGATGACATGTACTTGTTGATAACTATGAAAATAATTTATTGAAAAATTTCACATTGGTGGTTATGTGACACAATCCCCATCTATTGTGTCCAATGAGTATGCTCTATTGTGGTAGAACTTATGTATGATGTAAGCCCTTCCCATTTTGGTTGAATCTTCAGAGGAATCATTTTGGGTATCATTGGGGTTCTGAGAGCCAGCACCAATTCTCCGTAGAATAATGATTTGAGGTGTGCCTTTTTATTAAAGCCTTATATAGTCTAATTTTTCTTTACATCAAGGTTGTGAATCATACAAAAGTAGTTCTCATTATGAATTTCCAATTTGTTAAACTACTTATGCAATTGATTATCAACTGAGAGTTTTCTAAAAATTTATATTTAGAGTGAAGGAATCTATACTTTTATAGTTAAAATACCTTGGTCCTATACAAAAATGAGTATGGTGTTGAATTTGTTGCAGTACACATGGTTGTATGGTATGTCTATAATTCCTGGAGGGTAATATCTAGATAGTAATTACTATCCATGTTCACCATATTTTTATGTATATTTGACAGAGTCTTATTAAAGGACTCTATCTTCTTATTTTCCACTGAATGATATTGAGATGAGTGTTTGGAATCGATATTGTACTGTTGATACAATTTCTTCAACTATAGATGATGGAATTTGGGGTCATTTACCATAAATATTATGTGAGGGCCCCCGAACTAGGTGATGATATGTGAATTTATGAAGCTTGTGATTTTCTTTATTCTGAATTCCTTGTGGGGTGTTGCATCAGTCCATTTGGAAAATAATTAAATAGATGTAAGGATGTAATTGAACTACATAGATGTAGCTTGGTGATATGGGCCCACAACATCCATTCCCCAAATGGAAAATGGTCAGGAACATTTAGTTTTATGTAGAAATTACAAGGATAGTTGGATGAAGTTTTCAGGGATCTAGAACTCATTAACTTTATTGGTGTATTTCACATAGTCAGGTATCATGGTTTTCTAATAGTAACCCAACCTCTTGATTTGGTGGGAGATCCTGATTAAATACTAATTAGCATCACATGAGCCTGTAGGGATTCTTCCATGACCTCAAGAATCTTTTTTTGTGCATATGAGGAGTATTATATCAAATTCACTCTTGTAGAGGTCCTTCTATTCATTTAGACCACTTTTTAGAGTAATGTTCAATTTTTAACGCCAAATATCTTCCTTTGTAGACTGATCCATCAATAGAGTCCTATTTTTAAATTAATGAATATGGGATCCATCCATTAAGAGGTGGATGCCAGTTCATAACTCTCTATGGAGGTGTTAACATGATTGATTAATTCCATATCACTAGCGATGATATGCAATACCATTTATTTGTGTGTGATACGAATGATTGCTTCTTCATGATTAGGGTCGGCCAGAACTATGGCTACATGAGATAATAAATCAATTTGTGCATTTTGTGATTAGGAAACATTATATAACATGGGATCAAATGGTAACTCTACAATCAGTCCCCTGACATAGATAGTGAGGGGGAATAGTTCTTCCCCACTAATGTAATTTTCACCACTGATATACATTATCACTATTTTTGAATCCCCTTTCATATTCATGTAGGATATTGGTAGTTTTAGTTCTAGTACTAAGAAAATAATGAGAGTTTGGTATTCTGCCTCATTATTCCTTCATCCTTTAGATACTAAGAAAGAGTACAAAAGACATATTTATCTAGAGAGAATCATAAAAGCCAAAACCCAACCTGATTGAATTTCAGTTTGTCCAAAAAAATTTGATAGGAATCTGGTAGGTTTCATCAAAATATATGTCCTACTTTTGAAGAGTTTCATGGGAAAATAAGACCTCCTTATCTAGATTCCTAGTGTTAACCTATGTATTCTTTGGGGAATGATGTGCTGCAAGGAAATCCATTAGGGATTGACTTTTCAATGATTTTTGTGATACAAACACAATGTCATGTTGCTATAGAATAAATGATCATCGGGCCAAGAACCCTATCAACATAGGAATACTAAGGATGTACTTGACTGGATCAATATAAGAGACCAGAATGAATTTGGGGTGCTACAAGTAATGTCTCAGTTTTTTCACTGTGAAGATGAGTGAATTACTATTCTTCTTAACAACAGATTATCAGGCCTCAATACATAGAATTGTTTAGATGATGTATTAGAGTATATTCTCTGTCCATACATTGTTTTTCTATGTGAAGAGGGATCCCAAATAGCATTTTATGGAGGAAAAATATAAGATGATTGGCCTCTATTACACTCGAGTTATTCGAACCGTTGGTCGTAGAAAATAATTCTAGACACTTTTGATGGATTTTTGACCCCCATCATCGCATTGATAGAAAATTCCCTTCATTATTATAATAGTAAAGGGGAGAGATTTTAAATCTAGGTTATATATAAAATGATGAATTTAGGAAAGGTTCCCTAGGATCCCCTTATGTTGTTTGATATTTCATGGGGTGACTATGCCAGAATCTCACTAATATTATCTAGGTTGAACTCGATGTCGTTGTTGCATACCACAATGACAGAAACATCCTTTATGTTACCATATAGGTGAATTTTAGTAGATAAATCTTTATACTATGATTTCATAGCTTTTCAAAGACAATTAGGATTTCTATAAAGTGATCACTTCACTATAACAATTTAAACATCAGTACATCGACATAACATTTACATATTATTCCCCATAATGGATTAAGGATTTTATTCATTATTCTTTGATATGTGGTTCCAACATTCTTCAATCCAAATGAAAAAAAAGATAAAAAAATATTCCCTAAGGTGCTTTAAAGGTAGTATCATCTTCATCTTCATGAGAAATCTTTATTTGATTATTCCCTGAATAACTATCCATAAAAAAGGTCATGGAATCTAGATGTTGCATCAATAAATTATTTTTTGATCGGTAATGGGAAGTCATTATTTGATAAATATCGATTATGATCTCTGAAATTGATGATTTCTGGATAGGGACGATGTTTTGGAACCATTTTTGGGTTTTGCAATTCATAGAAAAAGATAACTTTCATCAATATTTTAACTTTCACATCCACATTAGTGGCATGAGAGGGGTCTATCCTCTTGGATACCTAATTGAAACCTTTATTCTCATTGGGTAAGAAGATATGGTGCATATCCACATTTTTATTTAGTCTGAGATTTTTTATATAATTCCATGAAAAAACATATCAGTACTACTTTAGAAATGAAATGTACATACTTTATATTCAATGGAAATAGAGGAAAATATCAGTGTAGGTCACATGGCTTCTTATATTCCCAAAATTTCATTCCCATGATCTTTAATGGTTTTAGAGAGGCCTTTCTCAAATACAGGAAGAGTGTTCTTGAAGTCATATTCATCTTATTCTACTTCTGAGTCCATGTATAAATTCTTGGAAATAAATGGAAAGCCAGGGAAATATTCTTTACTGTTGAGGAGAAAGTGTCCATGAGATGATACATTATCATCCCCTATTTATTGAGTCTTTTGAATTGAGTTTCTGGAACTGATTATCTTCTACGTTATCTCCGGTGAGAGGAGGGTCTTGGACCTCTGGGGTCAGGTCTATCCCCTCGACATGATTTATAGGGAGCACATAGTCTCTATTGAGAATACTACATGAATTTTAGGGGAGTTCTCCTCGAAATTGGTGGCAAGAACTACAATATCATTATCAACCATTGGTTGTTTTCCACCCCTTTTGTGGAAAAATGCTTCAGAATATGTGGATCCCCATGTCTTGAAGAGGGAATTGTCACCATGTATTATGATGACCTTTCCATCGATGTTGCATTTCACCAATTTATGGAATGCTGAAGGTACTTCCAAATGGACATGGATCTAGGGCCTTCCAAGAAGAAATTTTTTTGTTGTGTCATGCTGGATAACAAGAATCTCATCCTCAGATCTAAGATCTCTAATATGTTCTTCAATTTTGATCATCCCAAGAGTTTTTTGTTCATGCTTATCATACCCATGAATGGTCAGATTTATGGGAGATGGATCTCATTCATTGTATCCCAAACATTAAAGGGTTTAGACCAAGATGATGTTGACCCTGAAACAATTATTGATCAAATATATTGATAAATTTAAATTATTGAGTCTACATAAAATGTATTGGCGTATGATATACCCTTGGATGAACTCTTCCTAATCATGATTAGTGAAGGAGATGGATACCTAACATTCTATGGGAATTACCTATATTCAATAGATATTGGCTACAAATTCTATTGTCTCTAAATCTTCTAGGATCTGAATGGATTTAAATAGAACATCCCTCGGTATATATGAATGATGTAGATTGACCAAGATTGAGATATTGTCTGAAAAAATACCATATCATTTATAATTCCACACATTTTTTCTATCGGTTAGTGCTTCCTAAGGTGGGTTGGATCCTAGAAATGCCACTCCTAATCCATGTCATTGGAGGTAGATGGGAAAAGCTCTTGTTTATATGATAAGGGAGTATCTTCTAGTAGTGGTACACGTCATTCTAGCCTTACACATTTTCTGGGATGACCAGATAATCAAACCCCCACTATGCGGTAATGAAATACAACTGGGTGTGTATGGTCATTGGAGGTTTCTGAGACACATCGATGCATATTTTGAGACAACTAGATCACATTTACATGAGACTTGGATGCATATGTGTCCTCAGTGGGGATGCAAAAGAATATTGTTTCTGAGCATGCCCATTGTATCCCATGTATCCTCAATCCTATCACATGTGGCCTTCCCTTCCACCTATAGGTGTGAGAAAATCATATTTTAATGTATATTCCTCAACAAATAAGGGGTATTCTAATTTTATAACATTGTAATGACATAATATGATCTCTTTATATGATGAGGGTTCAGTTTGATGGGGCAGTTCCCAGGCTTCAGATGTGGTTGAGAAGAAATCTAAAATAGTAAAAGCTTATGTTAGAGTTGAATATGACTTATACCATTCTATTTCATCCTACTCCTGATGGTCACACCCACCTTTAGGAAGTTTATGTGATCATCCTTTATAGTTTTTAGAGCTATTGTGGGTCTATGAAATTGTTCTCTTAGGGTTTCATGAGTTTAATAAACTATTTTTCGAGTAATCCAGTGGCTGAACATCTGCTAATGCGTGGATGGAACTTTCTACCAATAACCTTGTTCATCTAAATTGGAAATGATTCTGTATGACACATTCTATGAAGAGTTATCTAACTCTATCTATCGATAATTTACCATGACTTTAATGATTTATTTGATGACGAAGTAGTCCTAGATATTATGACCTAACCATAAATGGAAAGGGAAGTAGTCTAAATAGTGGGTGAGCTTGAGTCCATCGATCTTCCCAGACTATGGAAGCCTGAGTAGGTTATAATCTCGTGATTCTAAGAAATAACTATGTACTTGTTCATTGTGGAAGGATTATAATTTTTTCATCCGTTACTCAAATCCTGATAAACCCTTATTTCCTTATGCTTATGGATGATAGTGATTCTGTGGATGCCACCACTTGAATAGTGTTGATGGGAATTCAAGACCTACCTTGGTTCTTGAATGGATAATTCTGCTAGCTTGAGAGTTATAATTGCATCTTCTTATTTTCCAAACATTTTCCCCCTGTGTTTTGGCCACGAGTCGAGTTTGGGATCGAGGTCTCTGAATGTATCTCTATAGACATTGGATAATTTTTCCAAAATCATGGAACCAGCCTCAATACATCCATGGGATCGTAATTGATTTCAACTCATCCATGATTTGTTTCACATATAGTTCTAGCTATTCCTCTTACGATAGAGGGATGACAAGAAAATTGGTTAAACTATTCCCCCTAGCTATGAAGTCTTACAACCTCTAATTTCTATATTGTTTATAGTTTATACAGTCAATGAAAATATTTTTCCTCAGAATGGAGTTGAATTGATAAAGTAATTGATGGTGATGGACTTCCCATCCAAAAACCAATCTTGTTGGCATTCTATCGTACTAAACAAAGACCGACCCTATCATAGTTTGAAAAACAACATCTATGTGGCATCCTATTGATCATGAGGGCCAATCATCAACCCAAATTAGGATACGGTGTGTCTAATAATCTATTAAAGGTCACATTAACTATCAAATGTTGTGATGGAATGTATCAATTTTGGATATAGACACCAATAGATTTTGATTTTAATTTCCATATCATCCTCCAATCATGGAATATGAGCACTGACACTTAAGGAGTTGTCACTCATGATTTATAAAAATGATTTGATTAATAGAGGATTGTGTTACAGTGAGAGAAACAAAAGGGATGTCGACCATTGATTTTGAACTCACAACCTGTGGAATTTTTATTACCTATATAGTGATGATGTTGATGAAAATTCACTCATACCTATGAGTTGGGGGTGATTTGGGATAACAATTGGAATTTACTGAACCCATTATGGAATATCCAATGAATCTAGTCAAATATTTGATGACCCCCAAGGTGGAAATTGAGATATATATTCTACCATATCAATATTATGGCATTGATCTGTAACCACTTTTGATTTCCCCTATACCCTCTTAGGGGATGATGAACCTAGATATGGTTATTGAGACCTAAATTTCCCTAACCAAGTTGGCTGATTTTTTACAGTTTTTGTTGATATATCCGGAATTATCTCGAGAAATGACAATAAAATAGGTGGAGGTGGGTTAATTTTTTATCCTACATTAGAGAATTAGGTCTACTTTTGAATAGTTTTTATGAAAGAATCTATTAAATATCTTTTTATGTCTCATAAGAATGCTTGTGTGGGGGTTGGGAACTTTGGCATTCCATGGTGGGAATCATTCTTTACGGGATATTTTCTAGGTGATTGCAACTTCGACTTCCATTTATAAAATGAATTCCAATTATTTTGAGGGGACCAGTTCAAAGAATGGTTATCTATAATCTCCCTATATTTTTGATGTCTAGGAATCGTTGATGTTTGGGAATTCTATTATAGTGGCTAAATCGGTCACGCGTTACCTATTCCTCTGATTTCCATGGATGGAATAACACTACAAGATAATGCATATGAAGGGTTCTACTACGTTGGGGACATAATGAAGAGTAATTGTACATATTTTCCCCATCCTTGGATACAAACATCTAGGTACACCTTGGAAATATGTTGGTGGATAGTTTATATAGTGCTATAGAAAACACTTCATAGGAATTTGTCATGGGGTTTCACTACCATGTCCTGGTCCTTAGAAATGCAGGACATATCATGATAAAAATAGTGTGTATTTAAAAGATAAATTTGATACCTATATAACATGTAGGGGATATTTCTATCCTAAAATAAATGATTATTAGACCATATATTTTTTGTGTATACAAGGAATTGCCTACTTTTCTTTCTCATCTAGGATCTCATAGTTAGAAGTAGCAAGGGGAAAAACATGTGGGGAGGTTGTTTCTAGATAAGTATCTCAATTTTTCAATGTCCACCTCATCATAAGAGAACATAAATTCATTATTCAATTAAGATTATATTAGACAATGCTAATGGACATTAACTAACTGGAGTGTAGTGCTGCAGGAAGTTGATGTTGAACTATAAGTAGTTGACCCTGATGTTTCAAGAACCCCTCTATATGAATGTTTCTGAGCATTGAACACTTATCTATATGAAGTTGTCTGGGAAAGGTAAGTATTTCCTTTTCCATGGAATAAATCTCTATGGGGAAGTTTGAAGATGGTGGATGTTAGGATTAGATTCCATGTAATCTATCCCCACACTACCACAAGCAGGAATATAATAGCAATGATCATCTTATATTTCGATAGAATAATTTAATGACCCTTGTAGTGTTGATAATGTGTCATGATAAACATCAAGGACACTGGAAATGAACAGATTAGTAATATGGGTCACCTGCTACATTGTGGCTAAAATATTCTAACTTTCCTTTTGGAATTATACAAGGACTTGAGCCTACTAAATGACGATTTCCAGAACATGGGTATAACCATCTGATGGTACGAGAGTATGAGACCATTGCTGAGAAGATTCTATAACATATCGATGCTTTGTATCATTATTGATTGGAATATGAGACTTTCTAGAGTGATGTTCCATTCTGAGATGGTAAGCATCAATTTGGAGTAGATTATGATCCCGGTCCTGGGCTTTTGGGATATGATGTTTGACTTTCTTGAATGAAATATTAGAATTCCCCATGGCATACAATACTATAACATGTTGATATCCAATTAGAGTAGAAATATGTTCCTATCTATAATTGGAATTAACCACCAGAATATACTAACAAACCTTCAGAATGGGAGAAGGGATATGAGCCTCCTCCGGTTTTTCCACAGAATGATGCCAGTGCAGTGCCTCATCAGAGGAAGTAGGAATATGTTCATGGATTCCATAGTCTTCTGTAATATTACTAATAAATTTACTAATTGAAATTTGAGCTTGTCCTGAGTCTTCTTCTATTCTCACTTTGTTGGACCTATATAGAATGGGTATATATGCTTGATAGTGGGTCATTGGAGTATGTTATTACACTTCTTCAATGGTAAAATTATTCTTCCCAAAGGAATGTACCTCTATCGCATCATGTGCCTCAATCACAAAGGGGATATAACCCCATTTGTGGGCCTTTGTAATATTCCTCTAGGATTTTTGATAGACATGTACCCCTATCTTGAGTCATTTGATGCTCTCACCTTGTGAGCCATTGTTGGAACAAGAATATGATCATGTTATAACACCACATCCTTTAACATAATTTGATGATAACCCACTTTAATGGGAGAAATAATGTGTTCCTACATTGCTGAAACCACTTGTTAATAATGATATATGTGTTGAGTTTCGCTAGTTATAGGGATTGTACTATGAGTCTGTACCTTTTTATGCAACAATGATAGAATATGTCATCATAGTTCTTCAGATGTTGCTAAAATATTTTTACATTTTATCAAATTATGCTCAGGTACATAACCCATTACATTTTCCATCTCCACTATGTGAGGAATATATATTCAATTGAAGTGGGGATTTGAGCCTACTTCTATTCTTATTTACCCACTATAATATTTTGATGCACTTCATGCATGATGATAAGAATATGACCCCCCAAAACACCTACTAAGGGAATATTCCAATATACTTGTCTCTAGTTCGAAGGGATATGTTCTTAATTGTCGGTTACTATTTGAATATGCTGCCAGACACCATCAGTGGGAGTGGGGACATGAGACCACCCCTAGATATCTAGTTCCCTCCTCACGTGATGAGTCTTCCTTGTTTCTTGTGAATGGGAATCAGAGGTGGAAGTGTGTCAGGTGGTACAAGGAATAAATATAATGATTCTTAGGGTACGAACCGACACACTTCCACCATGGAATCCCATGAACAGGAAAACAAAGGAGACTCATTGGGTGAGGAAGGCAGTGGATATCTTGGGGAGGTAACATGTCCCCAATCCCATAGATAATGTCTACCGGTATATTTATACAGTAACTAGTTATCATGTACATATATCTTCTCATGTGAAGTATCTATGGATGTTTTTTGGTTGCTCCATATATTCACCAGATCTTACCTAATGAGATTCTTTTCTGGTCAGAAGATCAACTGCTCCAGGAAATCTGCTTTGGCGCGAGTGTGATGTTAATAGAGTTTATTCATCCGATAATAGTATTGGTAAAAATTTTATTCTAGTGTGGGGGATTTATAGACCTCACTACATTGATTTTCACCACTTTTTCTGAAGGATATCATGAAAATCTAGGATGGAGTTGGTGGAGGGCTTCGGTGTCACGCATGTTCATATGGTCCTACCATTGTTTTCTCCGGGGGCATTACGTGATTTTCCGTGACCTTGGGATCATTTAACCAATGCATCCTTTATTGAATTATTACCAATTAATGGGGTATTTTTTGAATAATGGTGATATGCCGAGAGACTTTAATATTTTCATACTTACATGTTCCTTGACCTTCACGAGTTTAGGGCGGCTATCAAAAGGCCTTCACGTGATCCATGATGACTTGTCTAGATCATTCTATGAGATAAGGATAGAGTGTCTTGGGGCCTTTTTAGGATCCTGATAACATGTCAAGGGGTCTTGTGAGTCCTTCCTACAAATGAAATTGTCATGTGTAAAGAGTATTATGAAACAATAGGTACCCACGTCATCCTTTTTTTATTTACTCGATTTATGTTACAATGGATGAATATTTCCTAAGGGTGTATGAGTGTTGTCGAATATAATCACTCAACCTCTTCATGACATGTCATGTGACTAGTAATGGGTTATATGAAAATGTGTGATCACTTTATGGAAAAATCCATATACCTATTCTTAAGGAGACAAAGGGGGGTGTGAGGTCTCAGGGACATACCCAAGTCTCTCCAGGTGATAAAGATATCGTACAAGTATGATTTCACGAGATGAGGAGGATATGTCACTAGGGTCTTGCAGTATATTATGAATCACCTAGGGCGTGTAGATTGACTTTTATGATTGTGAGAGGCTCCAACATCCCTCATTTATATTCACTTTTTTATTTTATAAAGGTTGGGGATCTCACAAGTTCAAATGAATGTTGTCAAAGGCAATCATCCACCCCATTAATGATGTATCATGTGATTTTATGACTAAAATATGATCCTAAATTTTGGATATTTTCCTACTACGTTCTAAGGAATTACAGATGTTTTGTCATACATTTTCCATTAAACAAGCTGTATAACCGGAGGGTGCTCATTTGGATACCACCACATGACCAGTTATTATTCGGGGAACCTTCTTGATATAAGGACTTTTTCAAAGGTACTTTGTTGGTCCTTCTACAGGCTATTCGCTATGCATGGTTCCTTTATGTGACCTTTATGATAGTCACATGATCACATATCCATTTGAGAACTACGTTATCTATGGGAGTAGGCCACCTTTATTTTTTATTTTATTTTGTGGGAAGAATAATACCCATATCTAGGTATTTAATCCATTGGGGTGTTTTCAGTTCTTTTTTGGTCGGATTCAACAATGTAACACCTTAAAAATCTAAAGTAGGAACAATGTATTTGATAACATGTATGATATGAAAAACCAAGTGCGCAAGTGAATATAATATCCCGATAATTTATAATATATTGATTATTTTAAATAGATTAAATATAATTTATTTCTTACAATGAATGCGACAATAAGTTAGAGTATATGGAATATAAAAACGAGTTTATTTAATGGCTTACGTTACACACAAGAAAATGTTTTACCAAACAATAATATATTATTAAAATATTTTTATAACATAGTTATTAAATTTTCAATTATGATTATTATAAACTAAATTATGAAAATATATAGTTGAATAATATTTGAAATAAATTGATTGGGTACTAATTAATTATGAATTAATATATGAACCAGTTGATTATAAAGTGAATGTTTTTGAAGAAAACTATTTTTATGATCACAATGCTATTTTATCCAAATAAATTAAATTATTTAATTTTAGTGAGTGATATTAATGTAATATAAATAATTTATCGAATAAAATACTTTTATATTAATCTAAAAGATTTTATAAGCATAAGATATCAACAAACTCAATATATCACATACAAATCAATATTTTTATGGAGGAACTTTTACTATTTTTTAAGGAGAACCAATTTTGAATCCAATTTCATCAACTTTTATACATATTACATGATATGATATACTTAATCTTTTAAATAGGAACATGAAATTTAGGTTCGAGTGAATATTTTTTATTTTTATGGGAAATTTTAGTTTTTTAAGGAATAATGAAAAATACAGAATTATAATTAAAAATATCATTTTTTATAATTTATTTATAAAGATATATTGTATTTTATTGGGTTTAAAGATTAATTATATCAATTTAATATCATTAAATACAATATATGTTATTGTATTCAATTTATCTTTGAAATTAGATATAAAGGTATATCAAATGTCTGAACATTTTTACACTAAAAACATGGATTTTCGTCCCTTATACAGGAGTAAATTTAAATTAATTTATCCCAATTATGTTATTTTAAATTATAAAAATGGAATATATAATTAAAATATAATAATTAATAATTTATAATATGTTCAATTTATTTTTTTACCAATTAGATAAGTGAACATAATTAAAATTAATGACAAAGATTAAGGTGAAATTAAGCATTAAAAGGGACTAACCCTTAATATTAAGGAAAAAATGACCTATAAACATATAAAAAATCCCTTGTACGACCATATTTAGACACTTTATTACCTTTTATCTACATTTATCTATTAATGGATCCAATTTCAATGGATAAAACGTGTGTGGAATTCCCTTTTCAAAACATTTCAAGGCTATACTCTTCTGTCATGTAAAAAGGCACTAAAGCCTCCAACATCCCCACAACTCTCAAAAATCATTGTATAAATGATTATATTCCCGCATAGATCCTAAAAATTCATTAATTAATTGTATAATACAACATTTATTTAGAAATCCATCTATGGAAGACCTTTGGTTCAAAGAAAAAGGAGTTACCCAAATAAGAGGCAACATCATTCATCAAGATATTTCATTTTATTTTCATACTATACCCCAAAAATATTAACTATTAAATTATAAAATAATAAAATAATTGTCTTAAATATTAATATATGTTTTTATTTTATGGGTTTTAAGTTTAATTACACACACTACCGTCTAATACATAACAATCTTTCCCTTTGTGTATAAAGAACTACTACCTCGCGAAACGATGATTGTATGATTTTCCTTTACCATATTTCAAGGTATGTAATTTTGATGGATACTATATTTATATATTATATATGTGATATTTATAATTTATTTTTTTATGTAATATATATATATATAACAAACCTTTATGCTATCCATCTTCGGTAAATAAGGTAACATCGTTTATGAAAGTGTGGTTTACTGCCTCATCAAAGAGATGCAATTCATTCAATCTATACATAGAGATTATAAAGGTTGGATTTAGTAAAACTATGAATAATAAATGACATAGATATGATAATTTAATTATAATAATCATATAAATATATATATAATATAATCTTCATTATTTTTAAATATGATAAGGAAGTGAAAGTAGCTTTAATGTGTATGTACGACCTACCGTCTCCATGAATAGCGCATTTTATTTCCTATCTCCAATTTTTTTATTACTAGAAAAACATATATAATTAATAGTAATTATATTTATATCATGTGTTAACTTATTTAGATTATGAAACCACGATCTAATTAACTATAATAACATGTAATAAGTTAAAACATACTCGATAAACTAGGTAATTAACAATCGAAATAGTAAAAATAATAAATTATTAATAACCAATGGGTAATAATAAATTATAATAAGTTAATATATGATTTTATGAATATTATTGTGGTTCTATTATAAGTTAGTTACATTTTTAAAACCCTTATAAAATAAGTCATTGATGTTCATCCAAAAATGAACAATAAGGTAAGGGATTTTCATCTCACATTTTATATTTGTGAGATAAAATGTCATGTTCACAAAAAAATAATATTGTGTGGTTTATATAATCACAATTTTAATAAATTATATCATGAATTGATTAATATTAATTTATTTTGTGTTTTAATTTTAATTAATTTTTCTATGGAGATTTTAGTTAAGAGTTTCCAAGTGGAAAAGAATTTCATATCACAATTTTGTCTAATTGGGTTGTATTACTTCCTTATTTTCTTTTATATTCAATGAGTATGCGTGTAATAAATTTTTAAAAACTATAATTTCATGTAAAATTCTATTATTGGAATTAAATATTACCCCCATAATATATTCATTTATTGATTCTCATATCAATGTTATGGTCTTTTCAATGGTTTACTTCACAATATCATTTTGTTTGTGATTATTTAAAAATTAATTTAAATCATAGGAAATTATATGATAATTTTCTAATAAGCCCTTTAATTTTCTTATCCTGTAGTCATTCATGTAATTTTACAATTAATATTACCATTTTCAACTATTTTTTAGTCAAATATTTTTTAAGAAAACCCAACTTCATTTCTCACTTTAATTGAAGAACCTATATGTTTCTAAAGACAAGATTTATTAAAATGTTAATTTTTTTTGAAATTTTAAAATTGATTTATTATAGAAATTTTTAGGCTTTTTTTCATTTAAAAATGTTTTGAAATGATTCATATTTCATATTTCCAAATAAATAAATTTTATAACTTTTTACAATGAAAAAGGGATATTATTTTTACCTTGTACGACAAGTAATGATTTACCATCTATCATTTCATTGAATATTCATTTTCATATTTAAATGTTTTGTTTTTTAAGTAAAATTTTTTCAAAATTTGTTTTAAAATATAATTATTTTGAAAATAAAAAACAATATTTTATAGAATAATGTTTCATAAATATCTTTATATAATATTACCATCAATCAATGAAATAAACCTATACTTTTTACTCAAAATGGGATATATTATATTGATATAATCCTTATTCTTCTTCAGGATGGTTTATGATTTTTTTGGCCAAGGATAGAATTTGACATTCACTTTTAGGATTCCATTATTATAACCCTTTAAAATACTCAATATCATATGATTTTTTGACACGGAATTTTTCCTAATTATCCACATCATTTATGATGGATATATTTATTGCCTAAATTGTATATAATATTTATATACGATGTTTAGGATAATCTGATATACCATGAATCTACTTATTATATTCATATTCACAGTTTCAGTAAATTTATTATGAATTTTGATTCAAATTTTCAAAGTGGTTTGTATAAAGACCCTCTCTTTTCATAAATAAATATCATATAACTTTTTTGGAATACTTAAAATATTATAAAAAATGATGCCCAATGGCCATAATAGTATAGTGCCTTTGGAAACATGTAAACATAAAACATGGTACTTAAATGTGCTACATTATCCCCCCACTAAGATCTTGTTGAATAATACCCTTTTAGGAAACATAAGAAATAATACATATCTTTGTACCCTAGGGAAGGAAACATAGAAACTGGTGACCTCAAATGATTAGTAAGGGTAAATAAGGAAGATTTTTATAATGATCATGAACATAAGGGTATCAGAACACGATCATGAAAAGAGAAAATCACACCATGCATATGAAATAACATATACATGAATCATGTAATAAAGTATAGAAATTAATAAAACATGAATCATAATGAAAAAAATAACATAATCCAAGAAAGTATAAAATAGGAAAAAAATCATGTAATTGTGGAAGACACAAAATCATATATAATCACTTCCATAGTATCCAATACATTGATTCTGAGACCATATTCAGAGAAAAGTTTCTTTAATGAATCAATTTTACACCCCATTATAGCCCTATATTTCTGAACAAAGTTCACTCAATCCATCGTGATTTTACTGAACCGAGTTCAATTTTGATTCTATCCAAGTATAATTGAATTGAGTTCATTTCTCATTCCATCCTTATATATATATATATTGAGATATAATTCATTACCTAATACATTAGAGGGTGATATAGGTCCCACCCATATCATAATTAAATCATACAAACATGTGGAAAAAATTAAACAATCATTTCAAAACCCATGAAATTAAACGGGTATTATAAAGATGTAATAACATCCTAACCTGTGAAAAACAATATAGGTTTCACAATCATTTATTCAAAAGTTTAAACCGTGGAAGAGAAACATATTTCATAAATATATAACACATTAATGACAAATATGTTCCCTAAAAACAATAACATTAAGAACAACCCATTCAAATACATAATATAAATGAAAAATATAGATCATTTCCTGGAATGGAATGAGTAACATAAAAAAATTCCATCTAAGATTAAAATATTTTTGGGAAATATATTTCAAAAAAAATTTTGGAGGAAAATATTCTATATTTTATGAAGAAAATCTTTTTAATTCATAAAACCATTTGAAAATGTGTTTCATAGAAAATACCTTGAAAATATATAATGAATACCTGAAATCATTTTGAAAACATTTTTCCATGAATTCTTATAAATTAAGATTAAAATATTTTAAAACCTATTTTCATTGACAAACAATTAAAATTTATAGAGTAATATTGGAAAAGTTTTATAAACCATTTTACTTGAAAACATATGAAATAAGGTTCAAAGTGCATTGAAAAACATATCTTTGGAAATACGTTTAAAATTTATAAATTAATCCAAAAAATAGTTTAAAAACTATTTTACTTGAAAGGTTTTAAAAGAATATTCAATAAAAATTCAAAATATTTTTATCAAAATTTACTCTTTATATATTTTCTTAAAAACTAATAATTTAAATATTAAAAGGATGCTTCCATGAAATGATGGTTGGTAAATGCAAACATGTCGAATAAGGTAAAAAGAACATTCCTTTTGCAAGGTAAAAAGAATAAAAAAATTTCTTTTTTGGAAAGTGAAAGAAATTGCATTGAAAAAATTTCTAAAAAGTAATAATATAAAAAATTTCTTTTAAATATTAAAGGATAATGATACAATATTTTTGGATCCATTTTTTAGAAAACATAGATTTCCGACCGAAGAGAGGGTAATGTCAGGATTTCATAAAAAACATTCTTAATATATTATGTACCAAAGATTATAAATATGGTACCAATAAAACAATATATCATTAATAAAAATTGGATAAGAAATTTCAGAAATTTTCTTCAGAGATGGATTATAAAATTAAATCATGTAATAAAAATCATTAACAATCACGAAAAGCGATGAGATTGTTTCTATAAACTCTTACCACATGGTTACTTGGGGTCAAAATCTCCAGGTAAGATATGGAAATTAAATGAAGATTTAATATCAGGAACAATATTATATTCATTATATAAAATGTAAAATTCAATTATATACACCTGAAAAATTAATATAGGATCATAATAAAAGAAGAGTCTCTAAGAAGGGAAATCGAGAAAAACTATTTTACCAATTTGGTAACTTTTGTAACCTAAAAAACTTGAAATAAAAATAATAAAATGGATATGTAAATACAAATAAATTTAATTATAATAATAATTTAATACCTTTATTGTAATTATATAGACCACAAAAAATAAATGGGTGGTGAGTAAAGGATGTATCTCGTGGAAATACCAAGTGAGCTGAAATCCCCTTACCATGTGCATTAACTCTCATGGTAGCCATTCAAACCTCCGATATAATAAATAAACCTCTATTATATATATATGATATAACTATATTATTAATTATAATACCATATAGGTTTAAATTATTTATTTATATAACCCACTTTTTTAAAATTCTTTGTTAAGTCTTCAATTCGGGTAATATCTACTTTGTTTTTACATGTGTCTTAATTTGTTATATATATGGTCCTTATAATTATATCATGATTTTAAGAATGTGAATAATTATTTTAATATAATTTATATTCAACATATGTGAATTTTAATAATCCATATAATATATGATTATAAAACAGAATACACCATTAATGGAGATGATAAGCTGTATGTACACATAAACGATATTTCCGTTTAATTGTTGTGTTGAAAGAAAGAATTTAAAGACATATATGTATATATATATATATATAAGTATACATATATATATAATTATTAAATTATTTTTAATGTAATATATATATATATATCATATATATTTATTAAATCTATCCTTAATACATTCCGTGTAGTGCATGAACAAATCACATCGATTTGAGCAGGTTGTAGTCCATATTTTCTCAAATGAAATTATCCTATTAAAAAAATATAAAGTATATAGGAATTTATTGTAAAATAATTAAATAAGAATAAATATATAATAATTAAAATATATGACATATATAAAAATATTTTCCATCATAATTACTACTATGGGATGCAGTAACGAAAAAATAAACAATCATTATTTTTTAAGGTGGTAGTTCACCACACACATAAAAAATATGTTCATTACCTATTAGATGGAGGGGTGAGTTTTTTTAGGTTAAATAATTAGCATAAAAAATCCTAGTATATTTATTATAATGGGTTTTTATAATATAATAGAATAAATTGTTTTGAGAGGGTGGATAAATAAAATAAAATAGAGGATTTTGAGAGAAGACATTTTATCTTAATCCGGTAACACCTTTCGATTTATGCCAAAAAGATTTCCTTGAAAATCAATACATCTAACGAGAGAATTATAGGAGGAAGTTAGTTATATTTGTAAGTGTATTTGATAGATATTTTCCTAACCTATGTGGCTTGTGAGGTGTGATGTATAGGGAGAGGTGGTGGCCTTTTATTGGGAAGGGAAAAGACACACATGGAATCTTTAAAAATAAGTTTTTTGTAAAAATGTGTTTACCTTAAAAAAGTGAAAAAATCATAATAATATAAGGGTAATGGATGAATAATGGGACGGTAATGGGTTTTTGACAAGTTTATATGTTGTTCTGGGTCATCAAGTTTAGATTTCGTAATTTATTAACCAACTTTTTCACTTAGCTATTGTAGTTAATTTTAATCTGTTTCATTAATAATTTTTTGTTGAAAATGATTTTGAATTTATAATAAATTAAAACATATGATGATTAAAAATATGGAATCCATTTTTAAAAATTTTAATCACAAAAGTGGAATAAATTAATTTAAAATTAATCCCACTATCCAGATGACACTATGGGATTTTAAAGTAAAAACCTCCAAATGTTGGCTATGCTTTTATACCAAATTTAAAATTGAAATTGATTACAAATGAATTATTATTATTAATTGATAAGAATATTATATAATTAAATTTGGAACCAATTAAAAATAAAATTTAACCTTATAATTAAATTATCTGAAAATGTAGTATTGAATTGAAATCCAGTATTTTTCACTATTCATCCAAAAATGATGTTTCTCAAAAAAATCTCATAAGTTCACTATAAAATAATTTTGAAATTATAAATTCATAAATGAAGTTTATTTTAAAAAAATAAATTTTTATATGGGTATAAATTTAATTTTATTGTTTCTCATAGAAGGATATGAAGAGTAGTTTATTGGAGAAAATAATATTTTTAAACATATAAGGACTTTTCAAAAAATTATATCATTCATCATAAATATGTTTTATTTATATAAAACCATTACAAAAAAATTTTGATATTTATTTATTACTATTAATATTAATATTTTTAATGACTAGATTATAATTATATAATTTAAATAAAAATAACATATATTTCATAGAAACTTTGTATTATGTGTAATGTACGCCACGTCAGTGTTGCATGTTGCGTATGACATGTTGTTGATGCGTGTAATGTACACTAAGTCACAACCTAACCTCAACGTTCCATGTAGAGAAAGCTAAAATTTATGTTGTGTGTAAGAAATTATTAACTATTTGTTTCATATAACATAACCAAAACATAGTCTTTTAATATAAAAAATACTATTTTTAGTGTTACATGGAATGAAAAATATATCAATGGTTAGATTAATTCAAAAAAACTATTTCACAAAATCTATAGGTGTTATTGTATGAGACAATTTGGAATTCCTAAACATTATTTTCCTCTTGAATGTTTTAATTATTTTTCAATGGTATATCCATTCATCGATGTCAACACCCATTATTGCAATTTATCCTCCAATGAGAAATTATTGATAAATATGTATTATTATTTCAATAAAGATATCTGATAATGAATGTTGTTTATTAAGTAAATCAATTACTTTATACAAGGAATTATTTCGTTTGGAAGTGTCATGTGGTGCTCATACATTATATATCCCCTCTATATATTGACAGGTTCTCATGAGACAAATTAGTTCTATAAATTAAATAGGTTTCTACTTATAATTTTAAACCATCTTGTGAAAGGTCTTTATGGTGTAGATTTTCATTTGACTTAGACATGATATCTACTCGTTAAAAATTTCATTTATTTTTAATTAGTTATTATTTAACCATGATATTTTTTTCGACATATCTCTTGATTAATTTAATTCTATGTTCATTTATTAAATTGAAGGTGTTTCAGTTTCTACATTTCTATATTGATTTTTAATTATCTATCTATTAAATGAATATTTTTTCAGTTATTTACCATTATATATTCTTGATGCACTCCATTATCATTTTACATCATAAATGAAACGTGTCTTCAATTATTAACTTTCAATATTGTATATTCTCATCAATTCATTATTTCTTCCATTGTAAGTTATCCTTACTAAGAATTTGAGATCACCCTTACTTTGCTTCATTTCCCTAAGAATCCAATAAGTATACTATGAAAGAAATTAAAAGATATACTAGATGGAATATAGTTATTATCCTTAAAAATATATTTTGTAATTAGTGTATTCATTTGTAATAAAAGACTCGTGTATATAATTGGTTTACCAAGACTACTAAACTATTATATCCTTAAGGGTTTTATTCCTTATAATCATGAAAATGTAATGGTATTAGACACTGAATATACTATTTTTGGGTTCAGTTCACCCTAGCTATTATCAAATAAAGCTTAGTAGAAACCTTGGGAACCAGATTTATGAAAACATAGATTAGAGAACATAAACCTAAGGAATAATTTGATGATTAGTATAGAAGAACATCTTAGAATTTTGGTAAAGTATAGATTATGTGGGACTTCATATAAATACATCTCTATATGGATACTACAAGTGGATGTGGTTCTGGAAGAGAGGTACCTAAGAGTAACAACTCAAACAAGGAGTGTTAGGCTTGACTCAGCGTAACTTGGTACATCAAAATGGGCCTTACTACATACCCTATTTGACACTACCATGGAATATGATTAGGGTAATTCAAATTATCTTTACAAACCATTATAATAGATTTTGAAATTGATTAACCTAGGTTAAACTTGAGGTTTCTTAGATAGAAAATAATATGTCAAGATTTATGAATCCTAAAAATGATTATATGTTTTTCCATTATTTTTGTTCATGCTCACACTATTTTTTTTAGGAAATTCCCTCCTCTATAGGATAAACTCTAAACATAGTAATAATATTTGTATAAATAAATAGATGAGGTATTTATGTATTGAGGTTGTATTTAAAACCTTAATTAATGGGAAATTTAGTGATTAACATTATTTCATGGATATCCACCATATTTTTTTTCGAAATTAAATTATTATAGTTTAAGAAAATAAAAACATGTATGATGGGTGGCAAGAAATCATGTTTGTAAATCCATGGGTCTTGAACATATGATCTAAGGACGATATGGTTTTAACACAAACCATCGAACTACTCAATGTACATGTTAATATATCCTTTTTTTATTTGAAAAATTGTACGAACAAATATTAATGATGAACTACTAGTGTTTTTTTAGTTTTAGAGATTAATTTTTTAACCATATGGGATTTGGATAATATTTAGAGAAAAATGTTATGACTTTTGATCCTTTTATGATATGTTCTATATGTTAATTTTTTTAGTGATTTAGGGAACAATGTTAATTTTTGGATACACATTTCATGAATTATGGGATGAGTTATAATTTTATTGAAGTATAATAAAAATATTGAATTATTCATTTGAAATTAAAATGTACATCATAAATAAATTTCACTAAATTCTTATGAAGAAAAAGAATTTATCAACACGAGGAAAATGATTTTTAAAAAATATTTTTTTAATACCAAATTTTTTGTTGAATTGATGGTCTTTTAAATCATAATAAATTTATGGATTTGATGACATCAACATTCCATTGATAATTAAAATGCTTATTATTGATTACCTCAATCAATCCCTATAAATAATTTCATTTTTCGTTAAAGTACACATCTCTACTTTCCACTAATGATCATTAACATAGAGACCTAGTTATATGTTATTCCATGTAACCATTTTACATAAAATTTTCAATTTTCTAGAGTATTTCTTAGGAAAAAACCTGGAGATGGGATATTTTAAACATAGGAATATCAAACAATCTATCACCAATATCGAGTTTTAAAAGTAATGATTAAACTTAATTAATATAGGGGAGAATGTAACATCCCAAAAATAAAAAGTAGGAACACTGTATTCGATTGCGTGTATAACATGAATCCACAAGAACATAAGAGAATATAATATCATAAAAATTGAAAATATAATTACTAATTTTCATAGATTAAATATATTTTATATCTCATAATTAATGCAACACTGAGTAATTATATATCACACACAACAACAGGTTTCTTCAACGACTTGTATTATATAAAAGCCTGGGTTTTATGGAGTAATAATATATTATTAAAATATTTTTACAACATAGTTGTTAAAGTATAAGTTATTAATAGGATTAGCTCTGTTGAGAAAATATTTTTTTAAAGAAATAGGATATAAATTCATTGGTTACTAATTTTTTAAAAATAAATATTAGAAAAATTAAATATAAAGGAAATGTTTTCATATAAAACAATTTTTATTCTCACGAATGTGTTTTATCCTAAACGATTAAATTAATAAAAATTATAGAGTGATATTAATGTGATATATATTTATATATTATATTATATTAAGTATTTTTACATTCATCCAATGCATTTGATATCATTTAGATAAGAACAAACCCAATATTTCACATAAAAATCTATTTTTTAAAGACACTATTACTGCCTTTTAATGAAGATACTATATTAAATAATAAATTTAGAAATTTTATAGATAATTATTTGTTAAAATAATAATAATATTTGAATGTGGAAAACAAATATTCGGTTAGGGTGATTTTTATGTATTTTTCGGTGATGTTTCATTTTTTAATGAATAAAAAAATCTAGTAAATTTTAATTCAAATCTATTTTTTAATATACTTTATTGAAAATAATAAATTAAATTTATATCAGTTTCATGTTTTAATTAGATAAATTTTATATAATTTAATTCAATTTAGGTAGTTTTAATCAATTTCACCTTGAAATTGGATATAAAGGCAAAGAAAAGTTCTGAACATTTTTACTTTATAAAAACCTGCATTGTTATCCCATATATAAGATTAAATTTAAAATCATGTTTGAGAATTGTGTGATTTTAATTTTAAATAATTAATTATATATTTTTAATCATAATAATTTAAAATATATAATAATTTAAACATAGTGTTTGATCAATAATGATATTGAATGTATGTAAAATTAATTACAATGATTATGGTAAAATTATGCTTAATGAGGGAATAAATCTTAAACTTAAGGGAAAAAATACCAATAGAATTTTCCAAATCCATTTTATGTAAATATTTAGAACTTAAAATCCATTTAATATAATTTATAACATTATTTAATCCACTTTTGATGTAAAAAACATTGGTGGAATTCCCTTTTCCAAAATTTATAGGTGTGCCACTCATCCTCCATAGTAAAACGCACTCAAGCCTCAAACATCCTCACACATCTCAAGACACATTGGATCGACCATTATCTACCCAAATAGATCTTAAAAATCCCTAACATCATCCTATAATCTCACCTTTGGGTATAAATCCATCAAAGAAAGATCTTTTGTGTAAACAAATAGGAGTAACCCAACTAAGAGGTAACATCCTTCATTAATCTATTTCATTTTATTTTCATTTTCAACCACCTAAATTCTCTATATTCCATGATTATATAATAAAATATTTATCCTAAATATACTTAAATATTTTTATGTTAATTTTTCTACAATAAATATCATACAATTCTATCTAATGGGTAACAATATTTCTGTTTGGGTATGATGAACTACCGCATCATGAAATAATGACTGTTCTTTTTTTTTCCTTTACCACCTTTCATGGATGAAAATTATGATGAAAACTATATTTATATTATATATATATAAATGATATTTTTAATTTTTCAATTATAATTTTTTATATATATAACATACCTTTATTTTTTCAATCTTTTTTAAATTTGATAACATCGTTTTTTGAAGTATAGACCACCGCCTCCTCAAAACGATGTGATTCGTTCAGGTTATACATGGAATGTACAAAGGATTGTTTTAATAAACCTTTGTAACATATTTGTAATAGATATTAAACTATAATTTTAATATAAATATGTGTATATATATATCCTAAAATCCCCACAATATTGAAATATAACAAGGAAATGAAATGCAGCATTCATGCGTACTTATGACCTACTATCTTCATGAATGCTGCATTTAATTTCCTATGTCCAATATTTATATATTATTAAAAATAAATAAATAGAGAATATATATTATAATTAAATTATTTTCTAGATTATGGATATGATGAATACATGTTCTAATTAATAAGAACAGTATGTAACAAACTAAAAAAAACTCGACAAACTAGGAAATTAACACTTGAAATAGTGAAAATAATTAGATATTAATAACAATCAAGTAATATGATATTATAAGAAGTTAATATTTGATATTATAAATATTATTATGATTCTATTATAAGTCTTTTACATGTTTTAAATGCTTATACATTAGGTTAAAGGATGTTCACCGAAAAGGATATACAAGGTAAGGGATATTCGTCTCACTTTTTAAATCCTTGAAATAACACGTCTTATTCACCAATTAATTCTATTGTGTTCCATATCTACAACCCATTTTATTATATTATATCATGAATTTTTTTATTTTCATGTATATTGAGTTTAAATTTGAATTACTTCTTCTAATGATTTTTTAGTTGAATGTTGAAAAGTGGAAAAGAATTTCATAAACCAATTTATTTTCATTAGGTTATATTACCTCCTAATTGTTTCAAATATTCCAGGATTTTTTCTGTCATAATTTTTTATAATATATAATTATTAAACGTTATTTAAGTGTATTTAAAATTGAGAGAAACAATATATTCATTTATTGATTCTCACATCAACATTATGGCCTTTTAAAGGGTTTACTTCATAATATCATTTTGATCGGGATTGTATACACTTGAATTTACATTTAAGGGAATTATTTTATCAGTTTATAATAAACCCTTTAATTTTAATCTCCTTTAGTTACTCATGAATGTTTCCATGTAATAGGACCATTTCCCACTCTTTGGTGCTAAAAATGTTTTAGAGAGTGTTTTTTATGAAAACCCGACTTTATTTCTCTCTTTAGCCAGATAACCTATTTTCTTATTAAACCCAGGTTTTGTTAAATTGTTTTAAAAAATGTTTTAACATTTTAAAAACAATTCATTAAAAAAATTCAAGATTTTTTCTTATACAAATGTTTTCAAAGTAATATTGTGGTCTCTTTTTGAGTAAGTAATTTTTCAAACCATTTTACTGTACAATAGAAATTTTTTTAACTAGTACAACATGTATAGATTTAACAACCATTATTTATTTGAAGCTTTATTTTCATGTTTAAAATTGTAATTTTTATAGAATATTTTTTTCAAAATTTTCTTTCAATGAAATGTATTTTAATGTTTTTGTTAATAAAATTGGCACTTGCCTCAAGATTATTTTTAGAAGATATTTTTAATATATTTCAATTATTTAATGACATGAACCCTTAATTTTTACTACACATGGGATGTTTTGTAATGATACCATCCATAGTCTTCCTCTAGATTATTTATGATTTATTTTTCCAAGTATAGTATAAAAATTCACATCCTTGATTCCTTTGTTATTACCCTTTTAAATAATCAATTTCATATGATAATTTAACACTAATTTACCCTAAATTATCCCTATCATGTATCATGAATATGTTTATTTCCTAAAACATAAATAATATTTACATATTGTGTTTACATTGACATTTTATATCAATATCTTCTTTATTCGAATGGTATTCTCAGTTTAATTTAATTCCTGGTGAATTATTAATCAAAATTTTAAAAGTGGTATGGGATACTTTGTAATGTTTTAAAAATATTTTCCTCAATAATTTTTTAATGATCATTCAATGGAAACTGAATTCATCAATATTAACAACCATTATTGTTAGTTATCATCCATTGAGGAATTTTTGATGAATATGTATTCTTATTTGAAAAAAAATATTTTTCAAGTCTTATTGCATATTAGTTAAATTTATTACTTGATATGATAAAATATTTGGATTTGAAATGATGAGGCGGGAAATAACTTTATATATCCCCTTAATCCATCAATATGATCTCATTAGAAAAATTAGTTTATAAAATTATATAGGATTCTACATGTAGTTTTAAACCATCTTGTGAAATGTGTTGATCGTATAGGTTTTCATATTCCTCAGACATGATGTCTAATAATTAATATTTGCTATAATTTTCGCCCATTTATTATTTATCCATGATATTTTTCATTAACATATCAAGGGATTCATTTAATTATTAGTTCATTGATTAAATTGAATGTGTTTTTTGTTTCTGACATTTCGATATTGATTTTTCCTTATCTAGTAAATTAAATGGCGTGTGTTTTCATTTATCTACCATTATATATTGTTTATGCACTTCATTTTTAGTTTATAAATTAAAAGGAATGTGTCTTTAGTTATTAACTTTACATATCTATTATTTTAATTGATTTTTTATTTCTCCCACTGTACATTATACTTACTAAGCATTTGTTCTCACCCAATTTTTTTCCATTCCCCATAAATCCAATTTGTGTTCTGAGAAAGATATGTAAAGAGACAAGATATGAAATATAGTTATTATCCTTGAAATAAAAAATTATGTTTCAATTGGTGTATTAATTATAAATAAAATACTCTTTCCCATATTTAGTTTAGTAAGAACACTAAACTCTTTGGTACTTTGGGATTTTATCCCTTGTAATCAATCAAATATAATGGTTGTAGACACTAGCTCTGTGATCTTGAGGGTTGGGTCGCTTCAAAAAATTACCAAACCATGGATTATAGAATGATGGAATGTAATTTGAGAGTATATTTTTCCTCATATAGGACGATTGAATAGGGTTTTAAGGTGTGAACAAGAGAGGAGACTGGGTTGATTTTTATTTTTGAGGTGAGTGACCCATTTGTAAATTTTGAATAAAATAAGGTTTAACCACGTTTTTACAAGAAAAATGGATCCAAAATGGATCACTATAATGAATAAGAAATTATATGTTCTAAATATGTCCATAAAATATTTTTTATACATTTTTAGGTCATTTTCCCTTATATTTTTAGTTTAACTCTCTGTAAAACTATTTCTACCACAACCATAGTCATTAATTTTTACTATTTTCAATCTTTATTATGGTCAAAAATTAAGTTGAAATTTTCCAATGATATAAATTATGATAATTAAAAATATGAAATTCATTTTTCAATATTAAATTCATATAATTTGAAAATTTTAATCATAAAATTAATCCCATATATGCGATGAAAAGCTTATTTCCATGTTGTGTATTTTGGATGAAAATGAGGATTTTATAATAATAGTACAGCTAAAAAATCCTTATATATATAAATATTAATAATTATTTATATATAATATAAAAGTTTAATTTAATTAATTTCCCATTAGGGGTTTTAATGATTTATTAAAAAGGGGAATCATTTTTCACTTTAATACAGTTTACAGATCCTATTTTTAAACCCAAGGACAAACATATACAAAAATCTAATATGACGATTACTAAAGATAAATTAATTTGATAAAATATAAATAAATAATAATTTTTTAACTTTAAATCATATTCAAAACATAATAAGCCTTTTAAATTTCTTAATTTATTTAATATAAAATCTAATTGTAAAAATCGAAATTTTTTACTATTCACAAGAAATTTAATATTTTCAGGAAAGTCAAATTTTTTTTACTGAAAGTATATTTTTTTATCCAATTTTAAAAATAATGTTTATTTTATTAGAAAAATTTTCTAAATGTTGAAAAAAAAATAATTACAATATTTTTTTTCAAAACAAAATGGGGAATATTATTTTTGGAAACCTTATTCTTAAAGAATAAATGTAATTTTCTAAAAATTTATTAGTTATATACAAAAAAATTATAAATAAATTATATTTACTACGAAAATTAAATAAATAAATATATAATAAATTTATTAATACTAATCATACCCTCCAATTTAATGGTTATGTTATAAAAAATTTGTATTTTGGGGGTCATCTATGTTCTATGTTGCATGTTGAATATGAATTCTAACATATTCTTGTTTTCTAATGTATCAGGGGTAAACATCCTACCACATTTAATAAATCTCTTCCTATAAATTATAAATTTATCATAATAATAAAAGGTTTGGTATTTGAAAATATTCTTTTTGTAAACCCACATCATAAAAAAGGTTTGATAAAACAAGCTCCTGATAAAAGATAAATAAATGTAAAAAGCTCGTATGGAATAATAAATACCAGGTTTTATAATAGAAAAAATGGTTGGGATGTAAATATTTGGAAATAGAAGAAAATCATAATTCCTAAATAATTATATGGAGTGAAAGTTATCATTTATCACAAGAATGTAAATGATCATGAAAATGTTAACACTCACAAAACCATAAACAAATGTGGTGTGAAAAAGGTAACTAATATCATTGGGAATGATGGTGATAATGAAATTTTTTTCATTATCCTTTTCTTAGAGTTTTAGAAATAATTTACAATGTAGACTAAGATAATAAGGAAATATACATACATGAAGGGTATAATTTTATCCTTTTAGAAATTTCATCCATAATCTCATATTTTTCACCAAGCATTGAGTATTCATGATAAAATGTTTTTAACATGAAACACTAAAAAAAGATCTTAATGGTCCAAATGACTATAAAATAGATAATAATTATATTACACTTTTATTTAATCTTTTACAAAAACTAATTTGTTAACACATGGAATGCTTTTTAGAAAAATGAGTAAACCATCATATGGTTAAAAAATACATTAATTTAAAAAACCAAAATTACCACCAAAAGATCAAAATAAATCTTTAATAACTAATAAAAACATTAAATAGTGTTTTAAACTAATATTTTACATCATACCTTCATTCTTGTAATAAAAAATAGTGATATGGTTTTTTAAAATAACATTAATCACTCATTTAATAAATAACTTTTTGATATCATGGTTATCAATCTGATAAAACATGTTTTCCCAAGATTTCAACAATATTCACGATCGTATAAATTCTATGTTTCATAATCACCATAAATAAAATTTCCAAAAAATTTATATTCAAACATCACATTAAAACAAAGCCTTTCGTATTTGTTAACAAACTAAAAATTCATTTAAAAAGTTATTCATAACATTAATAAATTATATCTTGAATCGTAAAAGGGGTCTCTATGTGTTTGAACATTGATCATACATAATATTATACTCCTCTGACAATATCCATTACTAAAAAGATAAAATCACATGAAAATATAAAAATAATCATTTTTATCAAAACCTTTACTTTGAAACCAACTATAACTGTGTCAGCCCGATACTCATAGATCTGGTGCAACAATAATAAATATTACTTTTCCAACATTGATATTGATGATGTTGACCCAGTGTTCTCCATCCAAAAAATACATTATCCTAATAAAATATTAGATCACTTATATTCTCATGGAATATTTTCATTTAGAGATTTGGATAATTTTGGAAAACTATTAAATAAAAAATACACATGTTTTCAAGACAATATCTTTTCGACTATAACCAAATATTATTATTCCATATTATTTCATCAAAATCATCCATATTAAACCCTTATAGACATATTTCATTGAATATAGTACTACATAACTTGGGGAAAATGAGACAGGAGAAGGGTGATATTAAATTCTTAGTAAGGGTAAACATAGTCATTAACAATAAAATGTCATCATTGAGTATAATAAGAGAACATGGGTATAATGAAAAAAATATAAATGAACAATAATAACATAAAAATATTCAATCCCATCAATACTTGTATCATAAAACAAGAAAACATGCATAAGGTTTTAGTAAAGGAAATATTAACTAGAATCGATAATCATGAGTCATGTGATATCAATCTCAGTTAAAGTAAAATTGTAAAGCCATAGAGAGAATGGGTAAACCATATTGGAATCTTAGAATATTATCATTACATCACTTATTACTAATAGAATAACCAATATTGTCGATTTCCATATCCATAGTACCCAATTTATTTGAGGGATAAAACAGAACCACTTATTCTTGGGTTATCATATAACCTCCCATCCATAGTTTATAACATACCTAACTATCATCAATTTATAATAGAACCACCCTTTTTGGGTTTATAATGCATCCACTCAACATTAGAGACAATTTTCATGAACCATATCATGAATAAAGTATATAGAACATTCATTTTATCATAAACTCAATTAAACAAACTTTATTCTTTTCAGAACAAGTTTAACCCATGGGAAAATAATATGATTTGTAAAAATATCATTGATTTTTTTTAAACCATATAAAAAACTAGTAACATAATAATATCTTTGAAACATTACTAATCATGGAAAATAAATTTGTTCGATTACAATATCTTAAAAATATGATTGATCCGTAGAAAAGAAAAGGGTTCTGTAAAAATCAATTTGGATCAATATTATTCTTTCTAGAGAAATAACTATGATGGTCTCATTAAAAAATATCCCCATTATATAATAAGTATCAACATGTGTTTTTAAAATTAATGTATGGAAATACCATTAAAATATTATATATATTTTTCTAGAAAATAACTTTTTTATTTGTAACATCATTTTAAAAAAATTAAATAATTATTTCAAGAAAATTATTTGAAAAAATCCATGGAGAAAAATAATGTAAATATAAGGTAAAATAATGAAAATGATGGTGGGAAAAAATTATCATGGCGTAATAGTTTAAAAAAAATTCAATTTTTTTAATGTTAGAAAAAAATGAATTATTTGAAAAATTACAAGACATTTAATTTGAAAAACATTTAAAATATAGTAAAAGATCATTTAAAATGGATTTAGTAAATCATTTACTTCATGAAAATAAATTTTTTGAAAACATTTTAGAAAACATGAACATAGAAGAGAAAGATAAATTATTTAAAAGAAAATAAAATATATGTATCACATATAAACATCTTCCTCGATATTTATTCAATCAATAAGGGTGGAAATAAAAATTAATGGGGAAAAACATTCATAACCATGATATAATAAAACATATTTTGTTTAAGGAAATAACATAACATTAATTCCTCTAAAATAAACTTGATCATAACCAATCCCTAAAGAAAAGAGATGGAAACAAATGCCTTTCCACTCTGTTAACTCTTTAATTGTAAGCCCTTTGGAATAATAACATCAAATAAAACATTTAATATAATAATGTTAATAATATATATGATATAACATTTCCAAAGGTTATTATATGAACCTCATAAATATGATAGGTTTATATGATAAACATATTTCCTAAATAATAGAATTTGGGATTGTTATCCCTTACAAAGTCAATTTAACTGAATTGAGAGTTAATCAGTGAAGATATTTTTTGTAACAAATAGAAATACATTTCAAAAAAATTAAATACAATTTAAAAAAATATAGATCAATTCACACATAATAATATCATAATGTAGTCAATAAATAAGTTATGTAACCCAATGAAAGCGAATTGATTAATGAATGTATTTAATACTTATAAACATTCATGTCAATACACTTATATAATTTAATTAAAATTGAAACATAAAATAATAATATCTATGAAGGATTCATGATATTACATTTCAAATTGATAGTATAAAAAACATCGAATAAAAACAAGTGTTGAATGTGGCATATGTATCATTAACGTAAAAACAAGACAAGAGAAACCCATACCTCTATGTCATTTAAATCTGGTATAAAATGATTAAATAAATTATTTATTTAATAATATCCTTTTATATGTTTAAGAAATTATAAATATATATTATATTATATTTAATTATAATGATATATTTTAATTCTTAATCAGTTATGTCCATGTTTGGTATTTTGAGGACACATAGTTCTTTGTTCAATATATCTTGGTGTGTTGACCATGGTAATAAAGGTAATTATTTCAACATAGAATGAATAATTAAATTTAATTAATTATCTTATTTATTCATAAATTAAACTTTTAAAATTAATCATCAAAAATGGTTAGGAAAAAATGATTTATGTTATAATTATAAAGATGATAGGTTGTACGTAAACATGGGAAACATTTTTATTTTTCAATGATAATTCTGGAAAGAATTAATGTATTATTTTATCTTTAATGAAAGGTAATAAAATCATTATTAAAATATTAATTATTTTAATATACTTATTTATATCACTGTTGGGATTATGGGATGAAAAAAAATCACATTGCTTCGTGGAGGCGGTAGTCCACATGTACACGGAAGTCATTATAATTTTTTAGTGCAAGAAATAAAATGATATATTATATTTTAAAAATGATAAATATTTAATGATTTTTATAATTATGCTATTTATTTTACATATATTACATAACATTATCCATATTACCTTCCATGAAAAGAATTTGTGAAAAACGAATCACATCACTTTATGAGGAGGTAGTCTTCTAAACACACAAGAAATGATATCACATCAACCAAGGAATGGAATGTAAAATTAATATGTAATATAAATTATTAAAATGTATAAATATGTCACAAATATCATATATATTCTTTAAATCCATCATTAAAATAATTATTGATAAAATAATATATAAAATTATTGACATCAGTTCATAATGTCATAGTCTATATTATACACATAAGATGATTTAATATCCCCTTTCATTGAATAGGAGGCGAATTCATGTTATTCTATTAATATAATAACATATTTGGATTTAGGATATATTTGTATTATCATATCTTCCTAGTTAAAGGATATTTGAAGGAGGTGGAAGAAGAAATAAATAAAAAATGAATTGTTAGGAATTTTAACTATTTTTACATAACCTTGTTAGGAATATTCATAATGTATTCCTAGAATGTATTTCTGACCAAAACAAAGTTTCTATAATTAGGGGATATAAGGTGTAATGTTATTTGGGTAGGCATTGGATGAACTGTAGAACATTTGACGGTGAATTTCAGAGAGTGGAAGTTCTTTTATATGTGAGGTGAGAGAAGAAATTTTAAATATTCAAATAAAAAAGGTGTACTCTACTTTTGTTCATGTAAAAAGGATCAATAATTGAACATTATCAAGACTTGGTCATGATATAGTAAAAATATGGAAGGAAAATATCTTGTAGAAAACAATTTATATAGAACCCTCAATTTTATGTAAGTAACCATTTTAGTAATTATTTAATGTATATAAAGTGTTTGGGTGATGTTTGGGAGGGGTTGGATTAATTTTGGAACGCTTTGGTGCTCTTATGGAGTTGAACAGTTTGAGAATGTTCATAAAAAAACAATGAAAATTATATTGAAAACTACGAAAAGTTAGGTATTGGGATCTGGGATGGTGCATAGTTATAGGCATGGTTTGGAAAAACCCTATAGAAATAGAAGAGAAGTCGTTCTTTTGGAGATAGAATTATATGAACATTTAAAGCATGATTTTCCCTACTATGAACTATAATTTTTAAATGTAAAAAATTAGATCCTAATATTATGTATCCAATAAAAAATTTATCCTTAACCACTCATTAATACTCTAATATGTCTCTAACTTTTCATTATATCCTCCCAATGGCTATGGAGACTCTTCCTTTCGATCTAAGAGTCATCCCTTGGTGTTTCATGGTTCGTTAAATCCCTGTGTGTTTGGTAAATATTAGTTCATGGTGGCTTTTATTAGATATAATATTATTCCCTCTCTTGGATTCAAATATATAATCCATTGGTGATAGATCTAGGATGGTTATTTCAAATAAAGTTATGATTTTGTTGTTCTAATGATATGGAAGGTGACATAAAGAATTTTTTTTAGTGTTTGAACTAGATTTTGTTTTAGAATTCGTGTAATTATTTTTTCCACCATAGGTTATAAGGTATGTGGATTTAATCCCAACTCCTTTATCAATAACTAGTATAGATTCAAAATTGTTTTAGTTGATTTAATTCTATTTTAAAATTGTTATGAAAAGAATTTTATAAACCTTTTTTACTGATGGTTTGGGAAATTTTGAAATAATTGGTCAAAGTGCTTTGTGGTTTGATTTTAAAATGATAATTTTAAAAATGTTTTTTTATTTTGATTAAATGAAAATGATTTTTGGAAACATTTTCAATAAAAATATTTTTTATTTAAATGGTTTTGAAAAATTGTATTGGCATGGTTTTTCTATAATTGGTTGGATTGTGTCGACTTTAACAAATAGGACCCAATGAAAGTATAATGTTCCAATTGGGTAATCGTATATGGTAAATTTGTGATGAATTGGTAGATCAAAGATGGACCTATCAGGAGTATGGATATATCACCAAGACATGCATTTATAGATATGTGGATTGGAATGGGTAATGCCCAATGGATTTGTGAATGGGATTGAAAGAATTTTTTGGTTGTTTTCCATGGAAATTGTTTTACTAAAAGAATTATGGTATTTGTTTTAAATTGATACAATTTTTTTAAATAATTTTATATAAATTACATTATATAAATTTTTTAACATGTTATATCCTAGTAGCATGAGTAGGTATGTGAAATGAGAAAACCCTATTATGCTTTATTTCTCACCCCTGATTAGAAACATTGTTTCTCTTATGGATGTTGTTTATCAAGGAACATATAATGGAAAGTTATATCACTTCTTAAGTGATTTATCATAATTCATAGAGAATGGATTTTATAGTTAGTTTTTAGAGAATGTTTGGAGTTGTTGAGTTAGTGTCTTGGAGTCTTGGAGTTTTGTTGGTTTATTATTACACATAGTACAATGATTTGGGTTGTATAACTATGTATTATTATAAATTGGTATTATTTTGAGATTTATTACATTTTTATCAGGAATCATATAGTGGTTATTGTTTAAAAGTGTCTTAATTAAGTAATTTTACTTTTAAGGGAAAATATTCCACTAATTTTATTGAAGCACAACAAATTTATATCCACCCTTTGGCATTTTTGGGATGTATCCTAAGTCCAAGTAGATATTTTTCCTCTAATCAAGCCAATGAAGAGGGGGTGGAGGTTAAAAATGGTATCAGTATGGTTACGTAAAAGTATTGTTAGAGAAAAATGGTGTTGGTTTTTCCATCAAGGAGTTGGAAAATCATTATTGATTAATCATAGAGTATGAATGTTTTAAAGGAGTTGGATTGTCAAGACATGAAATGTAAAGCATAAAAATGCATAGATAAACTATTTTTTCCCAACATGAAGTAATGAAGGAGTTGGGTAAATGTGTTTTTTGAGACACTTAGATGAGTTTTGATATCATTATTATTGGATTAAAGAGTGAGAATAGCTTTTCATGAATTTCAGAAATGATGTCAAAATAAGAGATCTTATTTAACTTTGAGTAATGATTTATGATTTGGTGAAAAATGGTTGATTTTTTAAAAATATTGATTTTTTTCAAATGTAAAATTTTCAAAAGGCATGGTTTTACTATTTTTTAATTTGTTTTAATTTCAAAAGCATTGTGGGTTTTAATAAAATGGTAAGAGTAAAAGTATTGATTTTCTGTAATCGTCATTTTGATATGTGTTATCTGGTAGAATTTTAAATTTCTATGACTTCATTTTCAACAGAATGAGACGCTTGAAATTCATTGTGTTTATAAATAATGGAACCATATATGAATCATAGAAAATTACCAGATTAAGTTATTGAGGAGGTTATTGACCTTAAGCCACAGGTGAACCTACAATAGTTTTAATGTATTTTATATTATTTTTATGATAATGATAGAGGGATCCGAAGCAATAAACCATGAAAAGTTGATCATTGCATTCCGTCCTAGATGTAGAATCCACACATCTTTCAATGTGATTCAAAACCAAAGAAGGTAGAGCTATGGATTAAAAAGATAAATAAAATATTCGATTTCCTAGCAAAACCAGTAGAGATGAATGTTATGTTATGTAACACCTAGAAATTCTAAATTGAGAAATTTGTATTCGATAGAGTGTATGATATGCAACACCAAGTGTCTGAGAGAATATAATATCCCAAAACATTACAATATATTTTCTATTTACAATAAATTAAATATATGATATAGCTAGAATTACACGTGTTACTAAGTTATAATGAATCACCTGCAACAAAAGGTTTCTTCAATTTCATTCATAATATGCAAGACTGATTTTTACTTTACAATAATGTATTATTATAATATTATTATTTAATATAATAATATATAACATATCCATTAAATTAGGGGATATGAGTATTATTACCTAAGTTATGATAATATATATATTATACATCCAATCATTTTTTTGACAGTCATCTAATATTTTTTATACTCATATGATAAGAGTGAACCCAATACTGCTCATAAAATCCAATATTTTTTAATGGAAATTTAACCCCCCCCTTTTTGGGACAAACCATTTTAAATATAAATTTTTGAAATTTAACTATATTATATTTTAAAACAAAATTATTTTTTGAAATATAAATTTCAAAATTATGTTAGGGTTAATTTTTGTTATTTTTATATGATGTTTCTTTTTTCATTA